>ML776649.1:2821983-2838170 GCA_009831015.1 Picea engelmannii | reverse complement strand
CCACTATCCATGATAATGAAAATTTAGTATAAAATCCTAAGGCCAACTAGTAATCAAAGTGCACACCAAAAATAATCAAATGACCAACATGCACACAAACGGGATAAAGTGGTTGAAAGGGGCCTCCCTCCCTAAATAAGGTATGTCTCTCCCAAGAGGGGCCTGAGACTCCCTACTAAAGATCGAAGGTAACATAATTAGTTATAAGGGTCCTCGTGGGCTTAACAACCAGTCAGTCAGATCCCCCTGGAGAGGTAATCCTCCATAAAGGTTGTGTGTTGTCTGACCCTTATCTGACCTAGTGTACCTGCATAATAACCCCTACAAGTAACCTATGTGGCACCTAAGTCAAGAAACTAAGGAACCACTATATAACCAATGCACATGAGAGCATTCATAAGTCAGTTCCACCATATGGGTAGGGTAGCAAAGCCCGAAACTTTGAAAATACTGCCTCTCACAGAGGTAAGGGCACTAGCAGGATCCCCAGATATGAATAGATCCCCAGAAATATCTCTGACTCTAAGAAGGTATCGAGGGGATATCCCTTCAACCAACCTCGCGCGACCTCGTGATTAACTACAGTGTAATCAGAGCCTCCTAATATTACCGATTATACAATGGATTTATCCACTCCCTTAGTCATACACATATGTTGATTTAATAGACATGGAGAATTTTACTCACAAAATCCTATTCCAAGGCACTAAATCCTAAGCTAGTTTGTGCACCCTAGAAAATAAAATCGTTACTAATCAATTTTAAATTATAGTGTTAATTTCAATGGTTGTGCTTACTCAAAAAGGTGCGATGGTGAAACTCATGATGTTATGACTCAACAAGTAAAGTAAATATGAATACAATGCAAATTCCTAACTTAAATTTTCAATGAATGATATGCTTTCTAAAACAATGCAGTTTTCAATTTCAACTCTGCAATTCTGAATAAAAATGCAATATTTCTTTACATGCAGTAAGCTAAATGGAAAAGAATCAAAAGATCAAAATGCCAATCAATGTAAAATGCTTAATATATTTGTATTTTCAATATAATAAAAATGAAAATGCATGGATTGAACAAAAACTTGATATATAAATACTGTGTTGTGTATAGAAAGAGACAACTCAAGTAGGATACTAAGGAGTACAACACCCAACCCAATGTACAAGGACAATCAAAATGAAAATATAATGAGAAAGACTCTGCCCAAAAATTCAACCAAAGACAAGTTTTATGTCATCCCACAGACACTTAACAGTCACTTTAGAGACCCATGAAGACTCAACAATCATCAAAACCTACCCAGCAACCACCAAACCTAGAAAACAAGCAAAATAGGTTGATGTATGCGACTGTTCAAGAGAATAGCGCGTATGTACGCAGGTTGCAGAAGGAAAAAACGCGTATATAAGCGACTGTAAAGCGAAAAACCACATATATGTGTCAAAAACATAGCTAGGCAAAGGAGAAGGATGAAAGATTTAGACCCAGAGTGAACAAAGGCTGTCAAGCAATGATACGACAAGGAACGCAATATGAACGAGAGAAATTTGAGGAGAAAAACACTCCAAAACCCAAGAAATAAGATTCACTCCCCAGTATGGTTGCCAATTATGTTACGAGGAAACTCTCTCTATGGCTAGGGGTAAACCACAATAGATGAAAATGACTGCATAAATCAACTCTATTCTCAAGTATGTTATATAAACAAATATGCTAGCAAGACAAGATAAAGGTCCTACCTCATCCAGACGTTCGATGAAGTCCACCGTTGAGCACTTGACCCAAAGAAATATACCTACAACTAGTCCTCAACAACCAAGCATAGCAAGCATATGGTGATAATAAATTATGTTAGCAGATTCAATAGCATAATCTATTAATATACATAACAAATACGCCCATGAAATAATAATTCAAACATTTCCAAGATATCAAGTGGACGAGAAAAGAGTATTTCTATTAATATATGATCATCATAAGTGAATAAGTTACAGACTTCTGTGTCGGCACGGTTCGGAACCGAGAAACTAAGTTCCTTCCAGCTAGGTCTCCACTAGTTTAATCCTCCACCAAAGGCAAGATCATAAAAGAGAGACAATGAATTTCTCAATCAATAAGGGAAGAGCTTGGGGGTTGAATAGTGTGTTCAGACTTAAAGGACAAAGGGATGCAGACTCAATGTGAAGTGAATAATTTCTCCAGAGTAACTTTTCTCTCAAAGTTGAATTCTTTCTCCTCTTTTCCATAGCTCAGAATTGGCCATTTATAGCCTTCAAATGGAATTGAAGGGCCGAGTCAGAATGTTTCCAGTATATGGAAGGCCAAGGATCATTGATCTCATGTCATTACATGAAAACCCGACATCACTTTTCATTTTTGGGCACAAATCCCAATGTACATGGGTTGTAGTGGTGCAACCTGTGTATACACATGTTGTACAGCAGGCAAGATGCGTATATGTGGAAAAAAATGTATTTTTGTCTCTGAGATTTTCAAAAAGGGATGAAAAGTATACATAGGGAAATGGAAAAAGGCCTTATGTGCAAGATTGCATAGGGTGAGGCAAATCTTTCCATAACAACAACAGCAATATAACACTATGCAACAATAATATAACACTGCGTAGCCGTAGTATAATACCGTGCAACCACACTATAATACTATGCAGGATAACCAAGCACCTTAATACAATGCGCCACCAGGGGATCGAATTGGAGGAATAGAAATAAGAGGCTTTGGAAGAGGCGGAGGAATATTGGTATGCCACAACTGTCAACAACTAGGACACTATGCAAGAGAATGTCCACTTCCACCCGTGATGTGTATGTATTTTCGTGCATCAGATCATGACACAGAGGAATGTATGACACTATTAGAAAAGATCTAGGAGAAGAGAAATAAGAAAAATCAGAATGTTCAGTGGATTTCGGCAGAAGCGAGGGATGAAGGAAGAAACATAAACATAGTTACGCGGGGAGGAGATAAGACAAGAAACGATGCAGTAAAACAAGAGTCAACACAACACCAAAGGGTGAAGAAGAATCCCAAACCAAAGAAGCAGTTTGATGCACAAAACAAAAAGGAGATATTCAAGTAAGCTAGACAAGAATTTATGAAGCCATACATTGCATCGACATCAACTGCACAATATAATGAGGAAGTAATAGCGTATGAGATGCCTCCATCGCTGGATCACACCAAAGAAACACAACCTCTGGGACAAGTAAGTACGATTAAGGGTTTTTTGCAATCTTGTGTTAAACTACTAAATGATCCATCCTTTGTTAAAGTATTACAAAATATGATAGAAAGATGTAGTATAGAGGGAGAAGGAAAGCTGGAACAGAAAACAGTTAATCATCTGCATACAAGAAGGAGAACAAATAGGGAATTCAGATTGAACACCAACATTGGATATTTCAACATGGGTGACATTATAATGAATTTAGGATCCGAAGTAAATGTGATACCCAAGAAGACATGGAAATGTATGGGAGAACCCACATTAGGATATTCACATGTTCAGCGGAAACTAGCAAATCAACATAGAGTTCTACCAATTGGAAGACTAAAAGGAGTGACAGTAGATCTGGATGGAGTGCGCACTAAATCCAACTTTGAAGTAATCGAAATAGTGGATGGAACAACACCTTATCCGGCATTTCTTGGATTTAATTGGGCATTTGACAATCAGGACATAATCAACTTAAAGACAAGGAATATGACATTCAAGTTAGGAGAATACAGAGTCATTGTGCCATTGGACCCATCAGAAGGGGAAAGGTTTGTAGAACCTAATTTCTTGGACCTAGAGGAAATTAACCAGTTGTACAGAACAACTGCGCAAGAAGAATATTATGGAACCTGACTGCAGATGGGATACTCAGTTGGAGAAGCATCACCTCATGTGTGTCAGACTAAGATATAGGCTTAGAAAACTGGCAGCATAGGTTACACGAAGTCTCCATAAGAAGATGTGCAAGAATAGACCGTGCAGTAAGATGGGTAGGTACGTTGATAAGGGAACCTCCCAACTTCCATGGGGTGAATGAATTAGAAACATTATTAACACGATACAAAGATGAAGTGTTATAGAATCAGAGGCTCTTAGCCCTAGATATAGCACTCAAGGAAACACCTGCAAGATGGTGGGGCATGCACAAAGAAACAGTTAAGGACTAGTACCAATGTAAGTGGTTACTGTGCATCAAGTTTGGCGTAGAACAGGGAAGAAACCTGCTGCAGAAATATGACGGACAGGGGGCACCATGAAAACACTTAAATAAGTGTAGAGTTCTATGGATAATGATACCACCAGAGGAATGGCCTCATCATTTTGTTACCACATTAGAAGGGATCCCAACAAACTAGTATACAGACCAGGAATTGGGCAAAGAAAGTAAAAACTGGACAATACTACAACAAAACTTTACAGTCACTTTCTCATTTGCGCATGAGAACCCCAACATAGACTCATCACTTAAACAAATAAGAGGGGTGATATCCATTAAAAAACCAGAAATTGAACTCATGATAGAATAACAACAACAAAACAGACAGACAGTAAAAGAACTATTATCATGCTACCACGTGCAGGAAGAAGCACCAGATGAAGATAACCCACAGAATATTCATATTGAGGAAGTTGAAGGCAAAAGAGAAGTGGAAGGTCCACCTCTAGAATAAAAATTATTTTTTATGCCGATCAAGGTGAATAAAGTCAACATTGGGACAATTGAGAATCCTAAAATGGCTAGCATTGGAGAGTATTGGGATGAGAAAACTGTGGAAAGTATAACAGAGTTACTGCGCAAGTACAACGACCTGTTCTCAACAACATTCACAGAAATTAAAGGCATATCAGGAGAGCGAGGTGAAATGAATATACCTCCTAGAGTGGAGGCAAGACCGATCAGACAATGACCATACAGACTAAACCCTATATATAAGCAAAAATTCAAAGCCGAAATCGATAGGATGTTGGAGGCTGGAATCATAGAACCTGTAGAGGAATCAAAATGGGTAAGTCCAATGGTGGTTTAGGAGAAAAAATAGGGAGGAATAAGGATATGTGTTGACTTGAGGAAGCTGAAAGATGCATTCCTACATGACTCGTTCCCTACTCCTTTCACAATTGAGGTGTTGGAGAACGTAGGAGGATAGGAATCCTATTCATTCACCGACGGATTCTCAGGATACCATCAGATCAAGATAGCCCTAGAAGACAGATACAAGACCACTTTTTCCATGGAATGGGGATCGTACTAGTACACAATCATGCCATTTGGAATGAAGAATGCACCAACAATATTTTCCAGAGTAGTCATAGCTGCATTCAAAGAATTCATCCACTAGTTTTTAGAGGTATATCTGGATGATTGGACAGTCTATAGTCTATTGAAACACCATGTAGGGGTGTTGAGGTTGATGTTAGAAAGATGAAGGAAGTGTCAGATATCGTTAAACATTAAGAAGTGCATCTTTGGAACACCCTTTGGGATACTATTGGGCCATATAGTATGCAAACAAGTCTTGCTAGTAGATCTTGCCAAGATTGCAGTAATTGTTAATCTACCACCACTGAAATCAGTCTGTCAATTAAGAGAAACATTGGGACACATAGGATACTATAGGAAATTTATAAAGGGCTATGCGTAGATCACTGCACCAATGGATAAGTTGTTAAGAAAATACATCAAGTTTCAGTGGAATGAGGACTCTCAGTGAGGACTGGACACCCTGAAAGAGAAGATGGTAACCACACCAACACTAGTATCCCCAGATTTGGAAAAGACATTCCATGTGCATGTAGATGCATCAACCATAGCACTTGGAGCTATTTTGGTGCAATCAGGATCAGGATAATTGGACCATCCTATAGCATTCGCTAGCAAAAAACTGTCAGAATCGAAGCAAAATTACAATACCATAGAGAGAGAAGGCTTAGCTATGGTCTATGCACTTTATAAGTTCAAACATTATTTATTGGGAAAACATTTCAAGATGTTCAAAAACCATTCATATCTCAAATACCTCGTCAAAATGGGTGCATATAGCATCTTGAGAAGATGTGTGATAGAACATGAAAGGCCTAGGATATTAGCAGAAGCCCATGAGGGAATAGCAGGAGGACATTATGCAAGCAAATATACCATGTAGAAGGTATTGCACTCAGGACTATGGTGGATGACTATTCACAGAGACTCAAAGGACTACTGCCTGAAATGTGATGTATGTCAGAGGGTTGGTAAACTGAATAAAAGGGACAAGATTCTCCTCAGACCACAAGTAACCTTGCAGGTATTTGAAAAATGGGAAATAGATTTTGTGGGACCAATTAACCCACCAGTGAAAAGGTCAGGAGCGAGGTACATTATTACTACGACAAAGTTCTTAACAAGATGGGTAGAAGAAGCACCAGTAAAATATTGCAGCGCAGAGACAAAAACACACTTCTTATTTGAGCAAGTGATCACTAGATTTGGATGCCCAAGGATTTTGATGAGTGACCAGGGCACTCACTTCATTAACAACACTATTAAGGCTATGACTGAGGAGTTTGAAGTTTATCATCAAAAGAGTAAACCATATCATCCTCAAGCAAATGGAACAGTGAAATCCTTTAATAATATCCTAGAGAATGCACTGACTAATATCTGCAACGTTAATAGGGATGATTGGGACTTGAATATACCAACAATACTATGGGCGTATAGGACCACATGCCAAAAATTAATAAGGTAGAAACCATTCAGATTGGTGTATGGATAAGAAGCAGTGGTGCCATTAGATTTTTTGGTACCTAGTTTGCGCGTAGCAGCAATTACCAACATGACAGAGAGAGGCATAGTACAGGAAAGGATAAGTTAGTTGATGATCATGGAAGCAGATAGGATTATAGTAGGGTTTCACCAAGAAGTACATAAATCAAGGGACAAATCTTGGAATGATAAACACATCAAGAAGAAAAATTTCAAGGAGGGAGACTTAGTCTTGGTGTACGATAGTAAATCTATTCAACACCCAGGAAAAATCAAAATGTATTGGTTAGGACCATATGAAGTAAAGACTATCACAGATGGGGAAGATGTACAATTGAAGGATTTAGGAGGAACAAAAATCAAAGGGATGATCAATGGGAGTCGAATGAAGTTGTATAGGGATAGTCGACCTCCTAGCACTTGAAAAAAAAGAAAAAAAAAACTAAGTGCAACAACATACGGGTTACCTCCCTGGACATCAAAAGCACGTCGAAAATAGAATGTGCACGCACATTCAGAAATGTTAGCGCGACGGAGAAAGGAACAATGGTCACTAAAAGGAGAAAACAACGGAAATGGCAGGTACAAAAAATAGGCGCCAATGGATGACGACTATCAAAATTGAATGACAATAATGATTGAGAGATTCCGCATTAATCGTGCCAACTAGAGAAGGAAAGGGAATTCAATGGAAAGTAAGCGGGAAGTGCCAATTCATTCAAAACGCCAATTGGGTAATGTCTCCGAGAAGTTTCACATGATTCCTATATAAGGTAAGCACGCGGGGATCAGAAGGGTTATTGTGAAATTGATAAGAGCACAGAGCAAGAGAGAATACGTAGCAGAGAGCGAGTTTGTAGAAGTTACAGAGACAACTAAGATCGAAGGAGAACATCTTTACCACCATGGCACCACCTAAGCTAGGAGAATCGAGACAAGCTTGTAGACAACCTAGAAGCAACCTCAAAGCACCTCAGCAGCTATAGGGAAGCAAACAACAACCACCTCAGGCTCCAGAATTCATCACCGGATAGAAAGACGAGTATGAAGAAGAGAGAACAATGGAGACTAGAACCTCGAGTCAGCCACCACAAGAAGGGTAAGTAGCCAATAGCAATATCACCACCCAGTCAGACCACCACAACCATAGTCTTGCCGCACATTCTGCAAGGGGTGTGTGTCGCAGGTAACCTGTTAAGCCATGTGGAAAAACTATGGTACTCAGATAATGACGTGACCGACATAGACAATGTTTGCACTCTATTCATCACTTGATGAGAAAATTGAGAGTGCTTACATGCCCAGTTGGGCTCTGCTAGGCATGACAGTTGTAAGGTAAAAGGTTAGAAAGAAAAACAACAAGGTTAGAAACCAAGATTAAACTAAAACAAAAACAAACTATGAGCATATAAAAGAAATGAAAAATAAATACAAATGGACTGATATCACCAATGTATAGCTGATCTTATTGATGAAATCCAAAGACACACAATGGAGAAAGAGGACTTGGGTCCCTTCCCTCTCCAATGGAAGGCTCTTGAGGCCCTCAACTGATTGCTCTCCTTACAAAGAAAATATGAAAATATGGGTGAAAGAACTCCAATCTTATTCACACAAGAGAGGGGTGAATAGCCTATGAAATGCAGCCTACAATGTGTGTTGCCAAAGAATGAGTCCTTAGCAATCTCAACAACATAACAATAGAAAGAATTCCCTGAGAAAATGGTGGTCATTCATGGCTTTTTATAGCCAAGCATTGGGTTATTATGTGGCCTCTTTTGAATGTGAAAAGGGGCTCTTTAGGGCACCATTAGGTCTTTGACCAGCCCCCCCACGCGGATTGAGCTCGGATTTGGCATCAAATTGACTTGGGAGCTGATCCATTAGTGGTTGGGAGGCTGACCAATTCAATAAATGCACTGTTTAGCAGGCGCGCGGGTTTTTCGCCCCACAGCCGTGCCTTGTGCACATATGCGAGCCTTGTACGAAGCTATTACGCGCATGCGCGCGCGCGCCCAGAGGATGTAAACCGCCTTTCAATTTTTGATCATTTGTATAGTTTTTTGACCCTTTTGCAATGCTGAGGATTTAATCCTGTGCCATGAATGACTCCAGTCCTGTGTTGACGATGCGGAGTTATTGTCGCCCTGTGCAGACGAAATTTCATTGATAACAGATGCCCCCTGATGGATGAGGTTAGGAGAAAAACGTATAGCTGAAATCCATCAATGTTTCTTTGACTGAGAATGGTGTTGTAAGGGAGAGCAAGAGTGGGACCATGTAGAGCAATCCGTTGGAGAAGAAAGGAACCTGTAGATCCGACCTTCTACAAGGTGCGTAACAATATACAAGTGTGTACAAACGAGGCGGGCATGCCCCATGCTCGTATGATGTAACTCTGAAAAAATGTCTGAAGTGTTGGTGTAGACAACTGCAGCGCCCTCGGGGGCGGAATGGTCAAGGCAGAAGACAATTCTGCAAAGGAACATACTCTGAACCAGCGGTAATGGTCACGGAAGTAAACAACGACGGTGATGTGGGCATTGGTGGCCCTACCAAGTTCAGAGGTCTTCGGCAACTGATAATAAATACTGCAATAGTCGCAAAGTAAGACCCACGGCAACATGAAAAAGTGTTGGCGTCGAATGTTATGGGGGTCAACGACATCAGGGATCAATGGTGTTTCCCCCTGTGCCGTCCGAGATCTCTCATTGAATGGGAAATGAGAATCAAGATACTGTCGCCCTTTTGGAAAAGTGTGCTGATGTCGACAAAAGGAGGACGTGACTCCCAGAAGAAAAGGGCTTCGTGGAATCTACTGTGGTGACGAAGTGGCAGAGGTACATAGACGAAGTCAAGAAATGGGAAGACTCAAGATTGCCCTTGGTTGGAGGGTGCATGATATAAGGCATGGATGCAACCATGTGACAAGATCGAGTGTCAGGGGAACGACAAGATTAGGGATAAGTTGTACCAGAGGCGGGACAGGGTGAACAAATCCAGAGGATAAAGGTAAGTGACCTGGGTAGTACTTTGAAGATATAGACAATGCCAGTGAGGGTAAATGAGAAGTAAGGCTCCAACCAAGGGTGACAGGGGTTGCGTGTGGCCAAAAGGAAAGTAGGTCGCCAACAGTGATGACAAAAGTGAAGAACTGGAAATAGATGCGTTTGTACAATAAATAATGAATAATTTGGGAAAAAATGTACAAATACAGAAACGAGTGCCCCAGTGTGAAATGAGTGCCCCAGGGAGGGCAGAAATTTCGAGAAAGCTGATGAAGGGTGGGGGCCCCATTGGCGAGTTTTTGTATGAGGTAGGTGAAATGAAGATAGGTTCGTAGATGGGCAAACTCATGGTGGATGAAATGGAGGGTTCATGATCCTGTGGAGGTGCAGGTAAAACGAACTGAAGCATAAAGCGATGATCTGGGAGTCCATGTGGGAAAGCTAGCAAAATGAGGAGAAGGAGTATGTGGTTGATTTGCAACATGATAACAGACTAATGGGACTCCCATCCATAAAGGGAAAGAACAGCATGAGTGTCATGAGTGTAAAAAGGTGCTACGAATGAGACAACTTATGTGGGTAAGAAAGCTACCGGGTGCCAGTACCGTAGATGAAAAATGGAGGTGTGAGTACTGCAGAGCCGGAAAAGGGTGTCCTAAAGGCCAATATCAGAGGGAATGACTGGAAATGTAAATGCAATACAGCGGGAGAGACTACATGCCAGTGCTGAGTATATACCTGAAGGAATGATGTGGAGAGAGGATGACCAAGTACTTGCACACAGAACAATCAAATACCCCACGTGAACAATATCTGAAGAGAATAACAAATATGAACATGTATTAGATAAATGTGACAATGCACGTGCGTACCTGGCCATGATATGAAAAAAGGGCACCCCGGGGGTGCATGATGAAAAGCGACCCAAGGACTGCTGAAATGTAGGTGACGGGACGCTGATCCCGTGGCTGAAGACGATTTGAAAAACGGACGCTCTGAGCTCCCGGAATGGTGAGTGGAAGTTTGGCAAAAAGGCCTATATATAGCTGTGGGGCCCACATTGCCACCTCATTTGGACCTGCGGCTACAGTGAGTTTCCGAGCAGATCCAAAGGAGATTGAGTGATTCTGAGAGCACGAGGCATCCGATTCACGGCGTGCGAGTTTCAAGTTGGTGGTCTGAACGACGTGCGAGTTTCAGGTTGGTGGTCTAAATGACGTGTTCACGATTGTCATCTCCGAGCTGGACGAGGACGCCGGCTACTGATACAGCTGATGCTGATACGTAGAGAATGTAGTCGCGAGTGTAGTCAGGTGCACTAATCAAGGGTGCATTGGAAAGCGCTGCTTTCAGATTGTCAAACGATTGTTGGGCATAATCGTCCCAATGAAAAGGGATGTCGTGACGTAGTAAGTGAAGGAAACCATGTGCACGTATAGCGTAATCAGGAACAAAGCGCCTTAGAAAGTTGTCTTTTCCCTGTAGACTCTGTAGTTGTCTCAAATTCCAAGGAGGTGGAAGTTCAGTGATAGCTTGGACTTTGAGGGGGTCCACGGTGATACCTCTTTGGGAAACGATGAAACCGAGGAGGCGCCCTGCGGTGATGCAGAACACACACTTGAGAGGATTCAAGCGGATGTTGTACTGACGACACCTTTGAAAGATGACTCGTAAATCATCGAGGTGTTGGGTGCACTTCTTGGATCGAGCAGTGAGGTCGTCTAAGTAAGCGAGGATGATTGCAGCCAGATCATGAAAGATGTATGTCATCGCGCGCTGGAAGGTTGCGCCGGCGTTTTTGAGACCGAAGGGCATGACACGGTATGAAAACGTACCCCAGGGGGTTATGAATGCGGTTTTGTATTGATCAGCGGGGTGAATCTGAATCTGGTTATAGCCAGAGAATCCGTCCATAAAATAAAGAGCCTCGTGGCCGGCGCAGTCATCGATAATTTGATCGATAAAGGGTGTTGTAAAGTTGTCTTTGGGACATGCGTTATTAAGATCGTGAAAGTCGGTGCAAACGTGAATGGTGCCCTGTTTTTTGTTGACGGGTACAGGGTTGGAAACCCACGAAGTGTAAGCGATGGGGTAAATGAAACCGGCCATGCGCAATTTGTCGATTTCAGCTTTGATAGCCGCGGCTTTGGCTAGGTGTAGCGGTCGCTGTTTCTGGCGAACTGGTGTGATGTCAGGCCAGGTGTCGATGCGATGTTCGACAATAGATGGGTCTAAGCCAGGCATCTCGGTATATGACCAAGCAAAGATATCCCTAAATTCCTGGAAGAGGGCTTTGTATGTGGTGATTTCCTGAGGAGTGCATGCAGCTCCAATGATGATTTCTTCGACGATGCCCGGTTTAATGGAAATGTCGATTTTGATGGTGGGGGAAATGTTAGCCAAGTTACGTTCTTCAAAATCGTCAGGAGCAGGAATGGGATTGTTGAACCAATCGATCGGTCCAGGTGGGATAAAATCTTTGGTTTCGACCGCGTAAATTGCGTTGAGGGTCGGAGGCATGAGGGCGTCCTGTGGAAGGAAGAGCGCACGATGATGTAGTGCGTCTCAGGGAGAGTCCGGGCGTTGTAGCTCTTCCAAGATTTCTTCGTCGCATTGGAAACGACGGGAATATAATGGATCATGAGGAGTGATCTCCGTGACAGCGTGGTTGCCCCCTGCTATAGAAACAGAGGAGGAAATACTAGGAGAGGGTGAGGGTTCACTCAACATAAACCATATATTGAGGTACTGAGGGGTACCCGTGGTGGTGGGATGGCGAGTCTCCGTAGAGGAATGAGCAGGAGAGTTAGGTGGGTTACGGGGTAGATCTTCAGATACGTCATCTAAGAACCATGGAGGCGTTGGGAGTGCCTCAGGCTCAGGAGAAATGATGTGAAGATCCGTCGGTGGCAAAGTAAGGTCAATTACCTCTGCTGTGGGTGGTGGACGCAGGGCTAATTGACGTTGGCGATATTCGATGATCATCGGACATTGGTATGTGAAATGGGCCAAGGAATCAAAAAGAGAGCACGGGCATCTCATGCGTTCATTGACTGAAGTAGTGACATAGCGAATGTCAGTGATAGGTGTTGTGGATGTTGTAGAAGGGCGTGGGTTGTTCTGAAAGTCTCGGCTGACGATAGCTAATGCCTGCCGAAAACAAGGCAGTGCCGGACAATGATGAGTGTAATGACCATACTCAGAACAGATGGCACACGCGAATTTGGTCTTCAACCCTTTACTACTGGAAGGTTGAGTGGTAGAAGTAGTAGTGAGTGGTGTGGGGGTTGGATTGGGGGGAATTAAATTCCGTAACTCCGGTAGTGATGGGTAGTTGTTGGTTTGGTGGCCCTCCTTATCGCACAAGGCGCAAGGTGGTGGGATGCGCGGAGGAAGTGGAGCTGTGGGCTCCTTCTTCGCTCTCCTGCCCCCGGCTGTAGCAGGGGGAGTAGGGAGTATGGGAGTAGTGGGGGCATTGGGAGTAAGAACAAGAATCGTCATGGGAAGTCCTGCCTGTGGGCGAGGGACCATCTCAGGTGGATGTAAGTACCACACTGGGATTGCTAACACCATATTGGGTAGTGTGAGCGTTGCTGCTACCTGAAAAGCTTCTACACCGGGTGGAGGGTAAAAGAAGGGAATTTGAGTGAGGGGTCGGGGAACCGTCTCCCAAATGGGACTAGGCCCCCGAGGGGATGTGGATTCGTGGACCGTGGGTATGGACGAATGCGCAGGAGGCTCCTGTGGGAGTGGTGTTGCGACTGTTGAGACGTCAGGAATGACTGAAGCCTCCCGAGGAGGATGAGTATCCTCCTGGTGAGTGATGACACATACTTGACTAGGGGGAAGGAGTGGTGGTGCTCCATGGTACGTCCCTAACAAGGATGGGTCTTTGAAAAGCCCAGGACCCATCTCGATGAGTGGATATACTTCTTTGTTGGTGTGAATGAGTGGCAGAATGTTATCGAGACTAGCCGATGGGTTTGGCTCGTAATGTGTAACTTGGTCAATGGTCACTATCTTCCCGTTGTGGGGGAACATGATTGTCCGAAAGACGGATGATGCTACTGCCTTCATAGCATACATGTAGGTACGGCCAAGTAAGATATTGTAATCGAGTGGGGCGTCGATAACTTCAATATCGATGAGAATGGTTTTGCCCCCGAGTTCTACGGGGACATTTTGGAAGAGCCCTTCAGGGGATGATGGTCTTCCATCATAGGCTTGCAATGTGATGGCAGAGGGTAAGAGTTCCTGGGAACCGAGTTTCTGCCATATGGTTTTGGACATGATGCATGTAGATGCTCCTTCATCGATGATACACCGATGGACGGTGATGTTCCGTATTTTGACTGGGATTTGAATAGTGACGGCGGCGGGAAGACGCGGTTCACAGCTATCAAGGTCGAAAGTGATAAGTCGAGTATCTGCAGGGTCGACTGCTCCCATGGAGGAAAGTAGTGATTTCCGTTGTGTTGGACACGCCTAGAGGACTTCCAGAACTGACATGGCAGCTGGGGATTGTGCTAAGTAATCTACCAAGATGTAGTTATGTGCTGCCCTAGCCTGTGGGTTGTGGACATTCCTGCGCAGTGGGATGCGAGGGATGCGCAATGGTGGTTCGGCGGACGGGCGAGGGATCACCAACGGAGGTCCTGTCGGTGTATGGTTTGTTTCTGCAGATGTAGGAGTAGACTCAGCTGGTGCAGGATACTGATGATTACGTGTTTGCAGAAGGATTTCTTCCTCACAGGTGAGGAGAATTGTTCACTCTGCGGGGTTATTGGGATTGTGGTATTGGCCCACCTGAGGTGGGGGATGCTGCGTATCCTGTTGGGTGTTTACCACACCTTGATGTAGGATAGGATTTTGCAGCACGGCGGGAGGAGGTTGTTGCGCATATTGTTGTTGTGCCTGCTGAGGGGCAGGTTGCGCAGGAGAAGGGGGAATACTCCCAGAGTCTTTCAACCTTTTGAAATCAACGATCTGTGGGCAATGGTGAGTGTAATGACCATATATGCCACAAAGAGCACAAGGGTGGATGGTTTTAACAGTGTTTCACCCTTGGCATTTGTTTTTATTGCCCCCTTGGGGGTTTTGGTTCCCTGGGTTCCGATTGCCCCCAGGGGGTTGATGTTGTGGGGGTTGATTCCCGCCTTGACCAGGATTGTTGTTATTCCTGTTCCTTCCTTTCCTTCGGTTATTGTTCGATGGATGAGTTGGGTTGGCTGTATTTAATTGTTCAAAATTCTGGTACTGTTGAGCAGCAGAAGGTTGAACAAAATTCACCCCTGCATTTGGATGTGGGGGAGCCATAGGTTGTGGAGGACCCGGAAAGGGAAAGTAAGGGTTTTGTGGTGGTACGGCTCCATAAGGTACATAGGAAGGTGTGGCGCTTTCGCTAGTACTATAAGGTGATGTGGAGGGGGGACCACTTGTGTTTGGAAGAGGTGGATGTATGGGAGGTGCTGGTGGCGGTCCACTAATGGGTGGAGGTGTAGCAACAGGGTATGGCTGTTGATAAGGGGGTGGGGGAAAATAAGGAGTGCCCCCATATGCCGACAGGTAGTGAGGTGTTCCATACATTGATGGTGGTTGGGGTTGTGGACCATGGTGCGTGGTGGCACCTATGAGTCCGTCTACTGAATGAGACATTCCAGGTTTGTCCTGGCCAAACGGCACAGGTTTTGGAAGATCAGGAAGTACTGTGTATAAGTATCCTGACTGTGCGTAGATGAGGTCATATTGTTGGGCTTTACTTATGGCTTCCTCTTCAAATTGTGGAAAGGTAGAAGCGACATCCTTCCCGAGGAGAGCGACAAGTGATCTAAGAAACCAGTCAAGACATTGTTGCTTGGTGGTTTCTGCTTTGCATAAACTACGTCGCCTACACCACTCATGAATGTGGTCGGCAATGTGGGTGGCTGAGGACTGTTTGAAATTGGACAGTATTTCTAGACCATTGTCATGTCGGATGGGTAGTTGGAAGAAAGTCAAGAAGGCTTTGGCCAAGGATTCAAAGGTCATGTGGGACCCTGATTTTTCTTCAACATACCATTTGGCTGATGGGCCGGTAAGTGTGCGTTGGAAAAGACGCAGTCTGACAGAGTCTTCCATAATGCTGTTGGAAGAACACCATAGGTGAAAGGTCATGACGTGATTGGCGGGGTCATCCCCTACCTTCCCTTCAAACTTTGGTATGTCCGAAGGGAGTTTGGTTGGCATTGTAGGCCATGTGGCATCATGCAATATAGGATCATTAGTGAGCTTGGTGAGATCCAGAATGTTGAGAGAGGCCAAGTATGGCATCTGTAGTGGGGGTGGAGGGTTAGCTCCTGCCATGGTGTGTTGTGAACCTGACCCTTGATGGGGACTAGGTGGGTTGGTGCTCCCTCCTTGAGAGGAAGTGGGTCC
>ML776649.1:2797781-2820713 GCA_009831015.1 Picea engelmannii | reverse complement strand
GGCCCGTTACAAACTTTTAACTCTCCTAGTTTTCTGATCTAAGAAAGCAAAAATTCAAACACTATTCTAGCTTTGTTGACATGTGGGCATGTGTGGGCCCGTTACAAGAATGTGTTTGACAAAATGAAACTAAGAGGGGTCTCAAAAGAGCCGTTTGTCCTCTCCTAAAAGTTTTTTGAGATTTTTGTTAAGGGAGATGAGATTGTTTTCGCAATCCTTTTATGGTTCTCAAGATCGCTCAATGGTGCAAGAGAAGAGCATACTCAAGATTGTTTACTTGCAACTTCTAGTCCCAAAATGTGAGTTTAGGTGTGATTTAGAATTGATGTTCAACTTAGAATTATAAACCAAATCAAGCCATCCATGTGGCAAAAAGCAAATAAGGGAAAATACATTTTATCCACCTAAGTGCCTATGTTTGCTTGATTATCCCCTTTATAAGTTGAGGGGTCTAAGTGGTGCAGTATTCAGAGCATGCATATCATCATTCTCAACAAGGAAAAATGCTTTTTCCCCACACCCAAGAGCTTACAATGCAAATTTTAGTTCAAATGTGCGGCCTACTGTGTGGACAGAGGCGCATATGGCGCCTGCGCGCTGACAGAACTGAAAGTAAAAGCGCATACGCGCCCGACGCGCGCCTGTGGGTTGGAATACCCGCGCGTCTGTGTCAAAAGTCCGAGAAGAAAAATCCAGATGGATTTCTCTCCAATTTCTGGTGAATTGACTGGTAAGCAGGTCGGCAGAGGCCGGTTTGTGAACCTGCAAGTTAATGAAATCAAAAGGAAAGCAAATAAAGCCCAAATGAGGGAGGAATTGATACCAACTCCCCAGTACGGTCGCCAATCTATTTGCACTCTATTCGTCACTTGATGAGCAAATTGAGAGTGCTTACATGCCCAGTTGGGCTCTGCTAGGCATGACAGCTGTAAGGTAAAAGGTTAGAAAGAAAAACAACAAGGTTAGAAACCAAGATTAAACTAAAACAAAAACAAACTATGAGCATATAAAAGAAATGAAAAATAAATACAAATGGACCGATATCACCAATGTATAGCTGATCTTATTGATGAAATCCAAAGACACACAATGGAGAAAGAGGACTTGGGTCCCTTCCCTCTCCAATGGAAGGCTCTTGAGGCCCTCAACTGATTGCTCTCCTTACAAAGAAAAGATGAAAATATGGGTGAAATAACTCCAAGCTTATTCACACAAGAGAGGGGTGAATAGCCTATGAAATGCAGCCTACAATGTGTGTTGCCAAAGAATGAGTCCTTAGCAATCTCAGTAGCATAACAATACAAAGAATTCCCTGAGAAAATGGTGGTCATTCATGGCTTTTTATAGCCAAGCATTGGGTTATTATGTGGCCTCTTTTGAATGTGAAAAGGGGCTCTTTAGGGCACCAATAGGTCTTGACCAGCCCCCCCACGCGGATTGAGCTCGGATTTGGCGTCAAATCGACTTGGGAGCTGAGCCATTAGTGGTTGGGAGGCAAACCAATTCAATAAATGCGTCGTTTAGTAGGCGCGTGGGTTTTTCGCCCCACAGTCGCGCCTTATGCACATATGCGCACCTTGTGCGAAGCTATTACGCGCATGTGCACGCGCGCCCAGAGGATGTAAAGCGCCTTTCAATTTTTGATCATTTGTATAGTTTTTTGACCCTTTTGCAATGTTGAGGATTTAATCATGTGCCATGAATGACTCCAGTCCTGTGTTGACGATGCGGAGTTCTTGTCGCTCTGTGCGGACGAAATTTCAGTGATAACAGACAAGTTTCCATATTTTTCCAAGAATGTTTACCTAGATACTGTGGGTATAGGAAACTTTGGAAAACCAATTAACCAACCAAAACAGTGGGCAGCTGGACTAGCCAGTGTGGGATTCTAGGCCTATTGGAGATCCCGCACTTTGGAAGGGGTTGGGACGTAACCAACTGCGTCAAGAAGCTAATGGAAGTTACCCATGGAGGATACCTATTGGTGGAAGAGCCTGTCTCGATAGATGTAGAGCTCATTAAATACATTACAGGGCTGCCACCTCATGGGGAGACAACTGCACAGTTCCTTGATGAAAAAACAAAGGAGAAGGCACTGACCAAAGAAATGAAGAAGATGTATGGTACGGAAAGAGGGTCGTGCAGAATCATAATTAAGAGCATTAGTGACACAACAACAAGGATGGCAACAAAAATCATGGCGTGCAAGTTAATCAGGAAGTGCCACAAGGAGGAAGTCCCTGCTGGGGTCATTGTAGTTGTAGCACAGTGTGCGGAGGGAACTATACTTAGCTGGGCCCTATACTTGCTAAATCTATTCTTGGAAGACTGCAAGGATGCACAGGACCTGGGGGAAAAATTTCACTATTCTTGGCTACTCGTCCTGATCACCTTGGTCGGATGGAGGAAGCCTAAGTATACATACTTTGCTGAGAGATCCAATCATTTCCATGTAGTGTGATACCTATCACTAGGGATCACATCAGACCCAAAAAACAAAAGTGTGAATGCATGAATGTTTGTAGGGTATTACAACGACCTACAAGAAAGAATTTCCAACATTTGGTGGATTACACCAGAAGTGGTCACACAATATCAAGGCATAGACAACTTTGAAGCGACCAAGCATGTTGTATGGATCCAAGAACATAAGGATCCTGAGAATGAATGGCTACAACTACAGTACTGCGTCAAGGAATAGGACGTATAAATGGCCATCAAGGATTGGCACGATGACTAGAGGGTTCCAGACTTGAATCAAGAGATGTTCGTGGATAAGGAGGCTAATCCAGGTCCAAAAAAGACATCTGCAGGAGACAAAATGGTGCCCAAGAATCCAAATCCAGGTCAAAACTTGGTGCAACAGAAGAAAGGGGGTGCACCCAATAAAGGTACCTAGGCGGGGAAAAAGAACACCCAGGCACCATAGGAATAGGAAAAAGATATTGAGAAAGTATAGGGGACCACATCAAGTTCTACTCAGCAGGAGCAAGGCCGGAACAAGAGGTCAATTATACAAATGAGGTGTGTGTGCAAGAAAACTAAGGCGCACAAAACTCCACCAGAATATATGATCACAGAGGACGATGCAGACCTCGTGGCCCAAATGGTCCAAGATCGAACAACAGAGGATTTTGATGAAGTGCAACGCCAAAGGGACACAATTCAGGATGATATGGAAAACATGAGGTAGCTCCTTGAGTAGAACAAAGAAACATAGAGGGAAGGTAGAGGAATAGAATCAATTCCTGTAGCATAACAGACAGGAGCTAATACTGGATCGAGTGAGCAGGATAGGATCCAAACGACAACACAACCGAGATCAACATTTCACATTACACCCAACATGTTGTGCATGGATGAAATTGTGGTTTAGACACCCTTGAAATATCTGGCCCAAATACAGTTGGTATTGACGCAGATACCAACCAATGCATTGTATAAACTGCAAGTCATCATGGCACAGGAGGTACAATCGCATGCATGGACAAACACAGGAAAACTGCAGCAAATGAAGAACAATAGAGAAGCGTTGCAATTGGTTCTCAAGCAGGTCAAGGTCGAGACCAAGAATGAGAAATATCGTGCTGATAGTCTCGAGTAGGGATTGGTTGTGGCCTATGACAAAATTCCAAAGAGCACGCAAACAACAGAGCTCACGACGATGCAGAAGATTAATCAAATTGTGCATAAAATTGATCAATACACGCAGGAGCTCAAGAAACTCCAGGAACAACTCATCCCTGCCACTCCCCCAGAGGTGAAGGATAAAAGGAAGTAGGAAGAAGCAGGGTAGATGGAGGATATGGAGCAACAAGTCCGCGCAGCTGTCGATTTGTTCAATAAAGAAACACGGCTATGGACAAAGTTGGAGGAGGATCAACAGGTCCAGTAGTGGGACCAAGAAGAGGATAAGATAAGTGCGGCCATGTAGGACCTGAAGCAAAGGTAGAAGTTGATGCATATCACTTAGCACCTCAAAGGAGTACAGGATATGAAGAAGTTGCAATAAAAACTCATAGTCACGCAGACACAGAAGAAGGAGAGACAAGATCAAATGGAACCTCCTCAAGAGAGAGTAACGGAGGTCATTACATAGGCAGAAGAGGAAAAGAAGAACATGGCACAAACTTAGGTAGAGTGCGTAGAGATGATAAATGACGGGATTGCAATGCAAGTATTGGATGCACTCAGAGAAACGATTGTGCAGGCTCAAACACAAGAAAAGGAACTCATAGAGAATTTCCAGGCTATCATAGGAGCTATTGAAGAAGCACACAAAGTTTAGGTGGCTCAGGACGAGCCACATGTAAGTGTTGGGGGGCTGTTGGATGTAGGTCATGTCAAGAAGAAAGGTTATTTTTGGAGGAGAAGAATGCAAGGAGGAAAGGAAAGATGTAAGGAAAAGTAGCACGTGTAAGATAAGTAGGTGAGGTACGCATACAAGGAAGACCTAACGATGCTAGGGTTAGGGTTTTTGTAATGTATTGTAATGGTTGATGAGCCAAGGATATAAATGAGTAGTACTTAGAGGGAGCAAGGATGCATAGACAGATACATACATACATAGAGGAAGAGAGAGTTGTAAGAACTGTATGAGTCATTAAGCTGGTGAGCTAGGGAAGTAGTGAAAGACTCGATCTCGAGGGTTAGATCGTAGGATGAGGAGCCTGGGGCGATCTAGTCAGCCTCATAGGGATCGAGGAGCATGTGGAAAAGAATGATACCTAAGATTGTAAACACGCATGACGTGATATATTACTAAACCATAATAAAAGATTGAGAGAAATATATTTGTGGATGTAGCCCAGGAGGGGGTAAACCATGGTAACACCTGTGTTATGTGAATGAATGTATGCATATTTATGCCTGATTAATTGTTGAATGTTAGATGAATGAATTAACTAGTTAGATATAGTATTGCACATGCATGAATAGAATGAATGCTATAAATAGATGTTATACTGAATGAATAAATATTACAGATTACAACCGCAAATCTCCACTCATTCCTAGGTTGCAAACACCTAAGTATTGCAGCTACCCATAGAGATATCTCGAGTGAGACTGTGCAGTACACTCTGTGTGCTCCATTTCCTTCTGGTCTACCAAGGGGGCTGATAGTTTTAAAGGGATTTTGTTGGGAGCTTATCAAATATGAACCATGGTCAATCTATGATAGTAAGATAAAATTATAATAACCCATAAGGAATCCTAAGGAAGACAAACACCAATAGAAGATTAAAATCCAACGGTCCTCTTAGCGATCCTCTAGTCTAAATTATTCTCTATCTGTGGCTTCTCTATTATGGGCATATGCCACTTCCACTGAATCTCCTCCTATCCATCTGTCCCTTCTGTATCATCCATCCTATAAGGGTATAAGTCTGCTACATTTAATATTGGTTATATTCCAATGTCCTCTAGTAATTCAATATCATAAGCATTCGTAGAATTTTTTTTGAGGATTTTACATGGTCCTATCTTCTTCATCTTCAACTTGTTATACATCCCTTTCAGAAATATTTCCTTCCTGATGTGTGCTAAGAATTGATATCCAACTTGGAAATTAACTTCTCTTCTTTTCTGATCTATTCGTCTTTTATATTTCTGGCTGCTATCATGTAGTTGTCCCTTGATCTGATCATTCAATTTCTCCATTTCTGCAGAAAAATCCTTTTCTCTTGCACTTTGGAACTCATCTCGTTCCAAATATACCAACTATGAAATTCCTCTTGGATGCATTCCATATACTATATGAAATAGGCTTTTACCAATACTCCTATTCAGTGAGTCATTATATGCAAACTCTGCTTAGGGAAGCATTTGATCCCACTGACTATTATGTTGAGTGACCAATCTCCTTAACAGGTTCCCTAATCTTTGATTCACTACCTCAGTCTTTCCATATGTCCGAGGATGATATGCTAAACTAAAAGAAAAACATTTCCCCAGCTTCTTCCACAAGGTCCTCCAAAAGTGTCCCACAAATTTAGTATCTTTGTCCCAGACTATACTTCTAGGAAACCCATGTAATATCACGATCTCCTTGAAAAACAAATTTACTATATGGGTAGCATCACTAGTTTTTTAACATGGTATAAAGTGTGCCATCTTTGAAAATATTTCAACCACTACAAATATTGAATCACTACCCCTTTGGGTTCTTAGCAATCCCCCAAAAAAATCCTTGCTTATAGCATCCCACGACCGGTCTAGAATAGGCAATGGTTCATACAATCCAATGTTCTATTACTTTCCTTTTGCATGTTGGCATATTCTACATCTGTCCACAAATTTCTTCACATCAAACCTTATACATGTCCAATGGTATGAAGAACTCAACTGTGCATATTTCTTATCATGGTCAAAGTGTCCAACCAATCCTCCACTATGCTTCTCATTCAACAAGTTATCCCTCATTGATCATTTCAGGATACACAATTGACTTCCCTTAAATAACAGTCCATCCTGGATCAGATATTCCATCCACTGATTTTTGTCCCTTAGCAAAGGGTTCTCACATGCTTTATAAGCTTCTTTGAATTCTGGATCTTCTTGATACATCTCCTTGAGGTATTCAAACCCTAAGGTCTCCACTTGAAGTTCCCGCAAAATCAAACATCTCCTACTCAAAGAATCTACAAATTTATTAGCACTCCCACTAATATGTTTAATAAAAAAAGTAAAATTTTGCATGAATTCTGCCCATTTGGCATGTCTCTGGTTCAAATTCTCTTGTCTGGTTATAAACTACAATGCCTAGTTATAAACTTACTTCTGGAATAAGGTCAATATGGTGACTAATACTCCTCACGGGAGGTAAAGAGTGAGGTAACTCATCCACCACAATATCAACAAACTCATCCAACAACTCCTATACTTTCACAGGAAAATCATTCATAGAATTTATTGTGAGAATGACTCTCGACTTACCTACAACAATAAACTGCATTTCATGTTCTTTCTTGACTTCTTTCGAGATTTCCTCCCCACTCATGAGAAGTATACTAGGACTAGCTTCTTCATTGACGCCTTTTTCTTCTATTGGCAACAACATATGCTTACACCCATTTTTCTCAAGGGTATAAGTGTTCTTCCTCCCATCATGTATGACATTTATTTCATATTACCATGGTCTTCCCAATAGAACATGAAAAACGTCCATAGGTATGACATCACATAAAACTTCATATTTATAGCCACCTATTTTAAACTCAGCCTTACATTATCGACTTACCATGAATTGATGTCGTTTCTATAACCACGATACCTTATATAGATTCAGATGTGCATTTGTCTCCAACTTCATTTTTTCCACCATCTCTATGAATACTAAATTATCAGTACTCCCACTATCTATAATCACCTTGCATACCCTATTTCTGGCCTTGCAAGAAGTTCTGAATAAATTGTTCCTCTGGACTGGTTCTCGGGCTTCTTTCTCTAGATTTATGAGAAATTTACTCATCATGAGTGACCTTCCTTATTCTACTGCCTTTGCCTTCATTTCTATCTCCACATTCATCTTCTACGCTTCAGAAATGTGAGCTTCTCCAGTTCTTGCATTTTTCTTTTCTAGACATTCCCAAGACATTTTCCCTGTCTTTCCACATGAATACCACTTCACTTCTCCTCCTTTGCCTCTTCCTCTTCCTATGGGAAAAGAGGGTCTTCCACCATAGTATCCTTTTATAGAACTTCCTCCTCTCTCTGTCTGACTGTGATACTTTCCCGTTTCTCCTCTGGGCTTCTGGAACGTTTTTCTGACAATTCCTCTACCTCTGTTAGGACTCTTTCCTCTATTTCGTTGACTCTGTTTCCTTGCCAAATTTTCTTCTTCTTTCAGGGTTACCTGATAAGCATATTCCAAATTTCTCATTGTCATCATACTAATCTCATCCTGGATTTCATATCTCATGCCATTAATATACCTGACAAATTTTTCTTCATCATTCTCTCTATGTCCTTCTCTTAAATTCAGCTTGTAGAACTCTTCAATGTACTCCTTCACTAACAAACCTTTATATCTCATGTTCTGCAACTTCCTAAATAGATTCACCTGGTAATACTTGGGTATGAACTTAGCCTTCAACTTAGCTACCATTCTATTCCAATTCTTAATTTTTGACTTACCTTTGCATCTTCTGTGAGCTAGCAATTCATCCCACCATAGTGTTGCATGTCCCTTCAATCTGGTCACAGCATGCTTCACCTTCTTCTCATCATCAATCTCCTCATAGTCAAAGTAATTTTCTAAATCACTTATCCATTCAAGTAGTTTTTCCACATTCAAATTACCTTCATACATTGGGACTTCCATATTTTCTCTGGATCCCATTTTAACAACATCTCTCAGTAGTTGCTCCTTTACTGCTTGTTCTCCTGCAAATTCTTCTGCTTCAACATCTTCACTCTCATCCTTGCTGACATCATCATCCTCAGGTGCTCTTATCCATGTTGTCTCCATGGAATCCAATCTTGCACGAAGTTGTCTCATCTCTTCTCCCATGCCTGTATTTACTACAGGTCTCTCTCTGCATCTCCTTAGCGGCATAATTCCAAATTTCTCTTTCCTTATAGAGCTCAATTCTCACTTTGATACCACTTGATGCAAAACCCCACCACTCTTAGGGGTTCATGCAACCTCATGGTCTAGGATCTCTATTACAAGAGAGATGAATTTTCTCTCAGGTTCTCTCTGAACCCTCAAAACTATATACCACATGCCTTTTTCCCTTTCCCTGCGTGCAAATTTATGTTCACGAGGGTCAAATCTCATCAATGGGGAAATCCACATGACCTCGGGACAAAACCATGGGCTAATATCTTTAATCCGCAATAACTCCACCACTTCGGAGCTCTAGGATTTGGGAGTTCCAACAACTACAACCAACAATCCTCCCGAATGTCGAATTTTCGAACAACCGAACAATGGCGGAAATCAACAGCTCACACTACTCATTGAGATCTACATATTACAAAGCTTTCGGGGCTCCATACTTTGAGAGTTCTACCCACTCCAACATGCAATACTCCCGAAGTGTTAAACTTTGAACTGGCAGATCGGACAGTTGTTGTTCACCTCCAATCAATGGTCTTCGTTTACTCCATGCTCCGGGATTTAGAGATTTTCACATTACAACACCTCTAATCCTCTGGAGTGCCGAAATAGAAAACTAGTGAAGGGTCTCAATCAATGGTCCACGTGTCCTAACCAACAGATGGTAGGGATCTACTCCATCCTTTGGGCCTTCAGGGATTTTCGACCCAAGCTAGATTACACCTAATTTCCTCTGGAGTGCCAAATCTTCAGACTCTGAGATATGTTGACACGTGGCTCTGACGCCAACAGTCAGGATATGCTACAGCTTTGGAGCTTCGAGAATTCCACACATTTTTACTACAACATTTCCAAATCACTGGATAATCAGACTTTCGAATAACCTCTTATTTGTGGAAATGTTTCCTCTGTAATGGGCAGTCCATATTTACTTCAGATCCCGGGACTTCGGAAAACTTGTTTCCTCCATGACACACTCGAAAAATTCCTAATACGTGAAGTCTAAAGGACATCAATGGTGTTGGCACAGGGGAAGACCTGGGGTTCAATGCTTCAATAATGCACCAACAAAACCCTAACTACCAGCCCTTTCGGCAACACCTGTGAAGCAGATGAAGTCTCACCCAAGGTAGAGGTAGGGGTTGTTGTAGGAATCCAGTGTCTACAACCTAGCTAGGACACAGATCTGTGATTACAGTACCCTAGAAAAGCGCTTAGTAGTTATCATTCATTAGTATCTAACCCTTATTCACAACACAGATAAAACCCTAATTACATAACATCGCAGTATTCAATGAGATCTAACACATTCAAGCACTTAGCATATATAAGTAGATCAGATCTAGAATTCATTCACATGGCTAACCACTAAGATATCATATCAGATGTATCTAAACATTCATGAAGGTAAGCACAAAGCATTAATTCTATGAACAATATCACAACATAATGTAAAAAGCAACCATAACACATGATATATGTGGTTCACCCCCAGCCTGGGGCTACATCCACCAACTCTTCTTCTCTTTATTGTCTTCTTTCAATCATCTACATGCACGGAGCCACAAAATCCTACTCTGCATAGGACAGGAGATCTACGTGCACTTCACCAGATCCTCCTTGCCCAAGCTAGGTTATAGCACAAAGCCTTTCTTACAATTACTTGTACTCGTTCTCAACACACTATGCACAAAGCTAATCATATAGATCCAACTACTATTCACACTTATCTCATCGTCTTACAACTGATTCAACTACTTCTTTCTTACATCACCTAGCTTTCTATTTATACATTTCAAAGGGCCCTAAACATGGGTAAACCCATGGGCTGACATCCCCATACTCATTACATATCCCAAGACCCAAAAATCCCTAAACAAGGGGCTGAGATCCCGCTATCTCTGCTTCGACTTGCGCTCCACCTTCGACCAGCTTGTCGAAGTCCCAAAATGGTCAAAATGACCAAGGATATCCAAAACTTGGTCAAGGGCCAACATGGCCCCAACACTCACATGTGACTCATCCCGAGTCACTCTTCTCTGGGTAACTCTGCCTCAAAATCCCCGATCTTGGATCAATCTTCTTCAACCTACTACTTCACCAAGGCCTCCTACTCGAGGAACTCCTAAATACGTGTGGTGTTCATAGGTCCTTACAAGCGTTGTTTGAATGTAGTGACTACTTGTTCTAGATATGCTCCTCATCCTTCAATCTCTTCAAACAGTTGGCAAGATTCATCCTGGACTGGTTGGAGCTTCTAAGTCACTTCCATGACTTTTCTTTGTATGGCATGGACCTGTTGCTGAGCCATGCATTATTCCTCGGATAATTTTATCCTCTCAACTGCTGACAGGAGTTTCAATTGTGCTTTTATTGTTGTTGCTTGTTGCTTTTCCTCCTAGAGCTGTGACTCTAGTGTCTTCAGTTCAGGGTCCTCAGTAAGGCCCTCATAATTCTGCACACTTTGACTGCTAAGATGTTTACATTCCAAGGCTAATGCCTTGATTCTCTCAACTATTCTCTCAACTTTGATTTCGCTTTGGTATCGCACGTCCTACGGAGTGCTTGGCACTATTTGTAGATCTAGATCTGTTATTCTCTGTTGAAGCTATTGAATGGATTCAACCAGATTTTCCACTTGAATTTCTACTGGGTATTCTTCCATTTGTTCTAAGTCCGTCATAGAGAGAAGTGCTTTTTTGACTGCTTCTTTAACTCTAGCCTACTCCGTGAGATGTTGTTCTTTCTCTTGATGGATATGAGCTCTCTTTTCTTCAAACTTTGTTTGGAGGGTGTCCTTCTCTTGTTGCGCAACCCTACATTTCTCTATGGCTTCCTCCTGTACCTGCTTTAGGGCCACTGTGGCCTGTTCTATTTCTTCCAGCATGCAACGAAGGTGATCTTCGGTCGTATCAGCTATTCTACAGAGTTGGGCAGGCTCATATGCCAACTCTGTTTCTTGCGATGGTGGGGGCGCAGTGGACACTGCACAGCTAGAATGAAGGGCTTGATGTACCCCTCATCATTCTACTTCAATTCTGTTGTACATGGTTTCCTATTTTTCTTCATTGCACTATAAAAGATATTTTTTGGTATCTGAGATAGCAACTATGATTAGGTCGATGTTGTCCATCGTGAGTATAGTCTCCATTTGCGGTTTACTGGCTTTGGATTTCTTCCGTGAGGTAGATTTCATGGGGGAAACCTTTCTTTTCTTAGACGGCTCTACGTCGTCAGGGGGATTCTGAGGTGGGGTTACCTCACCTTGCTTCTTCTTATCTTCTTCTCCATTGTGTTCTTCTTTATCTACTTCGTCATTGCCTCCTTCTCTAAGTGATTCTGAAGCAGTTTCTTTTGATGTGCTTCTTAGTTCCTGTATTTCTTCCTTCTTCTTCCTTCTATTAGTGCCAGATGTATCATACTCTTCACGAGTGACCATCAGACTTCCGATTAGTTTGGGGTCAGACAGTTTTGCGGGGTCAATAGGGATAAGGAGCTCTGTAGACCATTCCTTAGTTATTTATTCTAGGTCCTCCTCTGTGAGCTTGTAATAAATTTGTAGTACTTCCCTTATGTTCCTCTCTGTGTGCAGTGATATAGATAAAATGTCTATCTATGTGGAACTTCACAAATGGCCTGAACCTGTGTAGGGTGTTCAACATCATACGAGGGATAGACTCAATAGCCCTATTCAACTGCAGGTAATAGGTGTGGAACACCATGTCTGACTGCCATTGTTTCCCCATATCGCTCGAATACTAGAGCGTGGTGAACTTCACGACTAAGGGTTCGGATGGCTCTATTTCAGGGAAGGTCGCACCTTCCGGCATATCCCAAGCAATGAACGTGATGAGGACTAGCAGCCAACTAAAATGGAATTCATAGCCCTAATCCTAAGCTTCGCGATAGTCTTGTTCTAACTGGTTAACTAAGTAGCTAGCCCAGTTCATTTGTAGCCCCTCCATGCATTTTCCTGCGAGGTCAACAACAAACCCCGTGACCTGCGTGGGTCTATTCTTCTGGACTAGCTTACCAACAATCAACTGGAAAGAGAGGTGCACTGCAACATTCTGGATGGAGGATACCTTGTAGCCTCGCTTCCCCTTCTCTACATCGCCATAGGTATCTTTAATCTTCTGTGTGAGGGCACGGTCTGCAACCTTCCCTAGGTAAAATTCTTGCGGTTTGGTCCCTGCATGCTCAATCCAGTGATCCGATGGATCAACGTTGGGTTGACGGTGATGCGTCTATCTAGCCACAGATAACCACCATGGAAGCATGACAACAGGAGCTTAATGCACACATTAACCTCCTGGTGCCTTCCAAAATGGGGTGTATTCATTACGTTCAAAATAGTAGACTGCACGAGGTCCATAGTCCATGGTTGGGAGATTATCCTCGACTTCCTCCCCTTCATCCTGGTCAAATACCTATGAGGGGTGAGCATGCTATAGTTCTTGTGATATCCTAAGTTGAAGTCATTGATCTTCAATGTCATGATCTTATCCAGCTGTGTTTTAACTGCACGTACCCCCTTCGGGAGGTACACAGTAATCAGAGTGTAATCGAAGTCCATTGGGACACTGTCACAACTCACCGCGCTGGCTAGAGGTAGGATGTAGTCAGGAAGGATTGATGGGATTAGCTTCGCATTTGCCAAGTCATCGCGATGCTTCGTGCATTTCTCAGTGGGGATGGTCCAAATCCGCGAGCAGTCGACGGGGAGGCTTGCACTCCTCTCGTCGATGAAGCTTAAATCCCTGCGAAACTTACCTTTTCAACCATTAGATCGATTAGGGTTTCCTCTACTTAATTTTCTACTGCACTGAGTTCGTCTGACATGCACGCTCGAGGTCGGCTAACTCAGGTTGATGAACAACCACTCAATGCAATAGAATAGGTGGAGAAGTCACAATAAACATAGCACGGTAACAATGGATTCCCTTGTAGGCTTGGATACAATTCGCAAAAGTGTTCTTGGTGCAACAGTCGACGGAATAAATAGACAGCGTCGCAACGGATTCCTCCAACGGACAAGAAAGCCCTCATCAATGCAATTATGTCTATTATGGCGCAGTCCTAATGGTCCAATGGTGAGCTTTCTTAACATAATTGTTGTTCTAACCATTCTGGAGCGTCGGTCTAACTATCATAATCCTTCCAACGGTGGCGAAGTGCCAATCTGAGTTGTTCTGATATTCCGACGAAGTTCAAATTCTGAAGATCTTCCTTCTGCGAAGTCTTCTCTGGAGCTTCATGTAATTTCTTTAGTTTTTCTTTCTTATTGCTGAGATTTCTAGCCTTCTTCCATGTGATCTGTGTCTCAGTATTCCTTTTTCAGTTTTGATTCTTATCTCCTCTTGGCATAGTAACTTCACATTGTTGATGATCTTTCCTGGGGTTCAAGGGAAATACTTCTTCTTTGTCTAGGTTAGGTGTTCTAATATCTTGTGCAGACATGTGTTTCAAGTCTTCCTCTGTTCTTTCAACTTCGACATCCAAGTCTCTAGCTCTGAACAACTTAGACCTGTTCTCCTGTTCTTCGATCAAGTGCACTATTATCCTAGTCATGAAATCTTTTAATTCTTTTTTTTTCTGTTCTAAAGCTTCCTCTTCTTTTCTTTGGGTCTGATCTTTCTCAATCCAGGTTTTTCCTAGTAACATAGCAAATGGGGCATTGTTCTTAACAAATTTAACAACCTCAAATTCTTCCTCTGTCGAAGTTCCATGAGTACTCATAGATGTCTGGGTAAGTCTTCCACATAGGGTTATTAGCTTTCCTCTAAATAATCCTATTCCTCCCAAGTTCTTTCTATCATGATATTCACCTGTGTTTCCTCATCCAGAACACAGTCTATGTTGAAGTCTCCTATTCTTGTTTCTATGCATTCTTTTTCTTTTAAGATCTTTGATAAGTTGATATCTCTGTGATCATTCAGGGATTCTTTCATTTGTATTAATATAGTCTCTAATTATTTATGGGGTTCTTCCATGGTCTTAATTTCTTGGCCCTCCTCAGGGTTTTCTTGTCTCATATTAATCTTCTCAACTTTAGCAATCATTCTAGGGCAATCAAAAACTTCATGGTCCATAGATTTACAACAAAGACAAATAGGGTTTCTACCAGGGCATTCCTTAGAAAGATGTCCCGGTCTTCTGCAACTATAACAAAGAGTTCATCCTCTCTTTCTTTTAAATGATCCCCAGCCTTTCCTATACTGTGCACTAGGATCATAGTAGCTAACCTGCAAAAAATTATTTCTAGGGTCCTGCATCCATTTGTTAGTCCAAACATTCTTTCTATGCATAGGAATAACATATCTTTTAGTAGTTTTATCAGATCTACTCATATCAAACCTTCATTCTTCTATTTGTGCCCTAGTTTTCAGACTAAGAGAAAATTTATCAAACATACCTAGATCCATACTTTCGAAACAAATATTTCCACCTATCTTTAATAGTGCACAAAGCTTTCAGATCTTACCTTTTTAATAAAAAATTTCATTTTTCTTACCTTTATCAAAGCACAAAGCTTTAAGATCTTACCTCTTTTCTTCAGATCTTCTTCTTTTCTTAGTACAGAGCTTCGCAAGTCAAGTAGAATGTTGCGCACTAGGGAAACATATCTACGTACAGAGATTTCTCTTTTCCTCAGTTCCCAACAATCACAGTTTCAGGTCCCAGCAACAGAACCATATGTTGGCAAAGGGGAAAACCCAGGGTTCAACGCTTTAACAACACACCAACAAAACCCTAACTACTGGCCCTTTTGGCAACACCTGCGAAGAAGATGAAGTCTCACCCAAGGTAGAGGCAGGGGTGGTTGTAGGACTCCAGTGTCTACAACCTAGCTGGGACACAGATCTGTGATTACAGTACCCTAGAAAAGCACTTAGCAGTTATCATTCATTAGTATCTAACCCTTATTCACAGTGCAGATAAAACCCTAATTACAAAGCAGCGCATTATTCAATGAGATCTAACACATTAAAGAACTTAGCATATATAAGCAGATCAGATCTAGCATTCATTCACATGGATACACACTAAGCTATCATATCAGATGTATCTAAACATTCATGAAGGTAAGCACAAATCATAAATCCTATGAACAATATCACAACATAATGCACAAAGCAACCATAACACAGGATATAAGTGGCTCACCCCTAGCCTGGGGCTACGTCCACCAACTTTTCTTCTCTTTATTGCCTTTTGTCAATCATCTACATGCACAGAGCCACAAAATCCTACTCTGCATATGATAGGATATCTGTGCGCACTTTTCCAGATCCTCCTTCCCTGAACTAGGTTATAGCACAAAGCCTTTCTTACAATTACTTGTACTCGTTCCCAACACACTATGCACAAAGCTAATCACATAGATCCAACTACTATTCACACTTAGCTCATCAGCTTACAACTGATTCAACTTCTTCTTTCTTACATCACCTAGATTTCTATTTATACATTACAAAGGGACCTAAACATGGGTAAACCCATGGGCCGACATCCCCATACCCATTACATAGCCCAAGACCCAAAAGTCCCTAAACAAGGGGTCGAGATCCCGCAATCTCTACTTCGACTTGCGCTCCACCTTCGACCAGCCTGTCGAAGTCCCAAAATGGTCAAAATGACCAAGAATCTCCAAAACTTGGTCAAAGACAACAAATGGTTATCACCCATGCACATTTTCGAGATCTGGCGGTCACGAAAGATCTTGGCTTCCTCTGAATGAATCTCGTCTGCTCGTCCTCCAAACAAAATAAATTCTTCCTTTTGAAAGTTGAATCTCGCTATCCTTCTTGAGATTTAATAATTTCAATGGACCTAGGCTTGGGTGCATGCTTAGTGCTACTTCCCCTGAGCTTGAGACTTATAAAATTCCTGTGCGCTCCTTTCGTTCGTCCTCCTTGAGAATATTTCAACACTTGACTAAGTGTTGGCCCTGTGCACGCCTTGCGCGGGTCTTCTCCAAGCTTCTATACTTGAATGAGTATATGTGCACTCCTTTCACTCACTCTGCACAATTCACTCTATCTCCCCGAAGCTATTGAGTTTGAAAACAACCCTCCTTCGCACTCCTTGCATGGGCACTTGTGCACTCCTTGGACCAAGTTTTCAGAAGAGAAACAATTGAAACTTATAGAACCTCACAGGTTCATTAACCCAACCATAAATGCACACACAGGCATACAAAACATAGAAAGAAAACAACACAACATTACCCAATTAACTCATAGATGTACACCTCAAAGATTTGAAGAAATTATCCTTCTATTATATCACCTCAACAAAATATTTACAAGAGTTCATGTAGCTCTTAGCTTCTGCTCTCAACAACAAACTTCAGCAATAATTACAATTAGATATCATTTTTGGGATTAACTGCATAGAGTAAGTCATTAATCTATGACCCATATCCATGACTATTGGTTGCAACTAACTAATAATTCTCATGATTGAATAGTCCACTTAGCACTCATTGCATCAGGTGATGCTCACAGGGGTGAAGAAGTGGGATTGAAACCAACAAAATTAATTGCATAGCGTCAATCATCACTTCCAAGGCTTGCACCCGGTAACTAGGACTTCCCAGGTGTTGGTCACCCATCCCAAGATGCCTCTGGCTCAAGCGTGCTTAACTGTGGAGTTTTACCCACAATCAAGCCCAATTAGCTTGCTACCCCATTTGAAAAACCTTAGCAAGTATTGTGCCTTATGAACTATCTTGTTAGAGATCCCTTCACTCTTATTATTTAAGCATAGAGGGGCTTCCACAATGCAACATATTAGATATCATTTTTGGGATTAACTGTGTAGAGTAAGTCATTAATCTATAACCCATATCCATGAGTATTAGTCGCAACTGACCAATAATTCTCATGATTGAATAGTCCACTTAGCACTCATTGCATCGGGTGATGCTCATAGGGGTGAAGAAGTGGGATTGAAACCAACTAAATTAATTGCATAGCGTCAATCATCTATTTTGGGGCTTGCACCCGGTAACCAGGACTTCCCGGGTGGTTACCCATCCCAAGACGCTCTGGCTCAAGCATGATTAACTATGGAGTTTTCCCCACAATCAAGCCCACTTAGATTTCTACTCCATTTGAAAAACCTTAGCAAGTATTGTGCCTTATGAACTATCTTGTTAGAGATCCCTTCACTCTTATTATTTAAGCATAGAGGGGCTTCCGCAGTGCAACACATTAGATATGCCAAAAATGATATCTAATATGTTGCACTGTGAAAGCCCCTCTATGCTTAAACAATTACAATATTCTTCAACAACCTTCAACAAACTCTTTGGGCATAGGTTACATACATTTATACATGAGGGGCTTCTCGAGCCTTCCCTCCATCCTACCTTAGTGTTATCATATCACAATAAAAGTGTTCTCCTACTAAGCCTATTGCAATAAATGGGCATTTACAACCTAGATATGAGTCGATGCTCAATATTTGTACAATCCTACATCTAATTAATACGATTACAATCTTCTGCGATCTCATACAATGGGTCAAGCCTCCAAACATTAAAAGGTATTTAATTACAATATTTTCAAAATATCAAAATGAAACGCTCTCCTTAATATTCAAATTAGTTTGAATGCGCGTACTGGATGCTGAGTTGTCCTCCACCTTCCTCCTTGAACCTTCATGGTGATTCTCCCGCATCATAACTCGCTTAGGCTCTTCCTAGACCTAAGACAGAATAGAGATGTAAATGGTAGATTTTCCTATATCTAATTCATACACGAAAATAATGTACGAGTTGATGGAATGAAATGATTACCCGGTGATCCGTCGGGTGTCCCTGCACGCTCCTTAGCTATTAGGTTCCATGAATATTCCCTTTTCTCTTACCAACTTATGTCTACACACATAGAGACACAAAAACCTTTCACAAGATCAAACTAATCATGTATAAATTAATGATAGATCTAATAATGTATCATAACACATGAAAACATTAATTCTCCACAAGGAAACATAGCAATTACATACACATCCAAGTAGAGGGAAACATCTTGTAAATGTTCTATTAATAAAACAAATGTATTATACTTTACAACCAAAGAATTTGATGTAGTCCTTTCCAAAATTCCTTTCCCAAGCTCTATAATCAATCTTTCAGAATGAGTTTTCTTTTTTCTTTCTCCTCCCTTTTCCCATGAGAGACCCCCATTATTCATAGGATAGTAGAGATAATATCAAAGGTTAATATGGATAATATCTCCATGCCCAAGATGAAAAGCTTCTCGAGGTCGAACACGAAAAATCCATGGTTTAATCTCATCTCATGAAACCAATCCTAATTATGGAATAACAGACCTAGTCACACCATGCATTCTTGCAGGGACAGATCGTTCTCCCTTTGCAAGAGGAAAAGAAGAGACCACCAATTTATGGTCATAGGCTATAAAGGGACAACTAACGACCAAGAAAAAAGGTACTACAAACTCAGGGGAAAAGTGGTATAATTCAGTGTTTCAGACTGCTAACCCCTAGATGATGCCCATCAAGTGATCATGTGGAAAATAACTGTATAAAAAGAGGAAGTGGCAATGGAAGAGGAAAAGGTTTTGGAAGAGGAAAGTATGTGATTACATGTTATATATGTGGAATAGAGGGTCACAAAGCATTAGAATGTCTAGAGAGGAAGAATGCAACAAGAAGAAGTGAAGCCAAAACACAAGTTACCCAAGTAGACGAGACAATAGTTGTTGGTGGAAATGTGGAAGTACTTCAACAAAAACAACTAGAAAATTTGATGTTCAGAAGTATATTAAGAAATCCTGAGGAAAAGGAAGCATAACAACTCAATAAAGGAAGAGAGTGTTCAAAACTAAATGTAAAATTTAGGATAAGTGTTGTCATCTTGTCATCAATGGTGGAAGTACATAAAATTTAGTATCCACATAAGTAATGGATGAATTGAAATTGAAAAACATTCCACATATGAATCCATATAATGTCTCATGGTTGAAAAGAGGACATCCAATGAATGTGACTGAGCAATGCTTAATGAGTTTTCAGGTTGGAAATTTTAGTGAGCAGGTATTGTGTGATGACATAATGGAGATGGATGCATGTCACACACTACTTGGAATATTGTGTCTGTTTGAAAGAAATGTTTTCCATGATAGAAGGAAGAATACTTATGAATTTTTAAATGATGGACAACAATACAGACTAGAGCCAATGGTGGATAATTAGTCAAGTGGTAGTGAAAATAAAGGAAATGACAACAAAAATATTTGTAGCAGCAGTTGTATTATGATGTGTTCAGCCAAATAATTTTTGAGAGAACAAAAAAGACCCATTTTTTTTTGGCCTTAATGCCAAGAAAAGTCATAGAGAGTGGAAAGATGAGCTCTGTGCCACCTGAAATTCATTTTTTGTTGAATGGATTTAAATAGATTGTGGGATATTATTTACCAACAAGTTTACCTCCCTTGAGGAGTATATTGCATTAGATTTATTTGATACCAGGATCAAGTTTACCAAATAAAGATCCTTGTAGGATGAATCTAGAAAAGAGTGAGAAATTAAATAAGTAGGTGCAAGAGCTTCATAATTGAGGATTGATCAGATAAAGTTTGAGTCCATGTGTTATACCAACAATTTTGATACCCAAGAAAGGAGGTGAATGGAGAATGTGCACTAACTCACGAGCTATTAACAAGATTACCATCAAGTACAATTTTCCTTTAACAAGGATGGATGACCTCATGGACTATTTGAGTGGGGCCAAGTACTTTTCAAAGATAGATTTGAAAAGTGGTTACCATCAGAGGATAAGAAAAGGTGATGAATGGAAGACAACGCTCAAGACAAAAGACAGACTGTTTGAGTGGTTAGTTACGCTATTTGGGCTAACTAATGCTCCCAACAAATTCATGAGAGTTATGAATGAAGTTTTGAAACCATTTTTGTGTAAGTTTGTTGTTGTATACTTGGATGACATTTTTATTTTGAGTAAAACCAAAGAATAACACCTAGAGGATGTGATAAAGGTGTTACTGTGGTTGAAGGAAGAAAACTTGTTGATAAACTTGAATAAATGTACATTTTTGAAAGAGGAGTTAGTGTACTTGGGATTTGTGATTTCCAAGGAAGGTTTGAAGATGGATTATGAAAAGGTTAAGACTATTTTGGAGTGGCTGACACTTAAGTGTATGTTTGATGTGAGAAGTTTCCATGGATTGGCAAGCTTCTACAAAAATTTTATCAAAAAATTTAGCGATATTTGTGCACCAATTACTGAGTGTATGAAAAAGGGGATTTACAAGTGGACAACAAAAGCAATGAAGTCATTTGAAGACTTGAAGAAAAAAGTAATTGAACAACTAGTTTTAGCACTTCTAGATTTTAATAAAGTATTTCAAGTGGATTGTGATGCAAGTGGATAAACAATTGGAGTAGTTTTGAGCCAAGAAGGAAGACCAATTGCATTCTTTAGCAAGAAATTGAATGATGTTAAGAAAAAATACTTTGTTTATGATCAATAATTTTATGCGATTGTGAAAGCTTTATATAAATGGCAGCATTACTTGCTACCGAAGGAGTTTGTCTTATTTATAGACCATAAGGCATTGCAATACATAAATAGTCAAGGTAAGTTAAATCAAAAGCATTCCAAACGGGTAGAAGTTTTCCAAAGTTACTCGTTTATTTTGAAACACAGGTCTGGAATGTCGAATAGAGTTGCAAATGCATTGAACCAAATAATAATGCTACTGAATACTTTGTCAATAGAAGTTGTTGGCTTGGAATGTATGAAAGAGTTGTATGCAGAAGACACAAATTTTACGGAGGCTTGGAAACCATGCAAAGTGCCTTGGAGCATTGATAGGAAAATGTATTTGGATTTTCACATCCAATAAGGTTTCTTGTTCAAGAAACAAAGTTTGTACATTCCATAGAGTTCATTGCGGTTAAATATTTTCATAGAGTTTCATAACGAAGGTTTGGGTGGACATTTTGGCTTTGATAAAACCACAACGTTGGTGAATGAAAGATAATTTTGTCCTAACATCAACAAGGATATTAAGGAGTTTGTTGAGTGTTGTAGAATTTTCCAATTAGCAAAAGGAAAGAGTCAAAACAATGGATTGTATACACCACTACTGGTACCTGAGTGTAATGTACCTAGGGAGGTAATATTGGGTACCTCCCTAGGTACCCCATATTACAATGTAGTATACCTAGGGAGGTAATATGGGGTACCTAGGGAGGTACCCAATGGGAATGTGGTTATGTATTATTAGTGGAATCCATTCAATGTAAGGTGGACTAGGTCCACTATATTATTAAATACGACCCACTATGGTAGTTAAATATAATGAATAGGATTTATAGAAGAACCCTTCTCTAGAATGTTCCTAGAAGATATAGAATGATATATAAAGAAGTGTAAGGAATGTATTGGAACATAGTGAATAATATTGTGAATGTAGCAAGCATTGCTTGGGGAGTATTATCCTTCCTTAAGGATTAATATATGGTTTTACCCTACCTCAAGGGTTTTGTTTACATTATTGTGTTGGAGATTTGTTGAATGGTTTGGTTTATTCTTGTTGATATTGTGAGTTTATTTTGAGATTTATCTTGAGATCTATTCAGGTACTTAACAATTGGTATCAAAACACTTTCCTTTGACAAAGAAGGGGATAGTTTTTTGGTTCTTTTTGCAAATGTTTTCTAGGGAAAAAAGAGGGTGGCGTACTTCAAGTTCATATATGAAACTTTTTGAGCATACTTTGGCCAAAAAAATTGGATATTTGAATTCCTCTCAGAAAAATACCCAATTTCGAAAAACAAATCGACCAAACTGGAATCCGGGAAGTAAATTTATGAGAATTTTAAATTCAGTCATTTTTCAGGGTTTTTCCAGGAAAAGTCGTGCGATTTGCATAGTAAGTTATTTTTAAGGTTTAATTTTTGTTGAAGATTTATTCCAAGAAAGATTTTTTTTATAGGAAATTCTGATGGCCCTAGTATTGAAGAAGTCATAAAACATAGGAATTCATTCAGTAAAGAGCATTGGAAAGTGTTGATAAGTTTGAATTTACTAGGTGATGCAACCATTTGGTGGAATTATCTGTTAAGGTCCTAACCCGCACATAGGTAGATCAATGTATTCGGATGTAATAAAGTTCAATATTAAATAAGACCTTTCAATAAAATAGAATAAGGCGGATGTAAGAAGATCTAATAGAAGCTTCCGCTTCTAGAAAGATCTTCCTCTAGATGCTTCTTTTTAGTATAAATAGGAGTCGAGGGTATGAGAACCCTAGCTTGGATATTATTGTAACAGAGCGTTGCTCGATTGGAGGTTGCCCCCTCGAAGAGGC
>ML776649.1:2780063-2792193 GCA_009831015.1 Picea engelmannii | reverse complement strand
TTCTGTTCAAGTGCTATTTCTGTTGCTATTTCGTATATTATTTCTGTGTATTGTGAAGATTATGCTGGATATTTCACTGTTATTCTGTTATTTCTAGCATTTCGTTTCTGTTCTGCATATTTTATATATCTGGTATCTTGCATTATCTTAACTATAGAAAAATGATGGCACTCTCTAATGAAGAATTTGAAAAAGTGATTTTAGAAAAATGGTCTCGTGCCAAGAGTAAAGAAAGAAGCAAGGGTTTATTTTCATGTGGAAATTATATATTATAGGTTCATGGATGTATTCATAAAGAAAATATCATTGTTTCTATTAACCCTAGTTGCCTGCATAATTTTATCAATGTTCAGTTGGTTAATAGATTGCAAGTTTTTGCAAAGAATGTTCAAAGCACACAGTTTGAAGGTGAAAATGTTCAGATTTTTAAATATTTTAAGATCACCATGGACAAATATGTGTTGCATTCAGATTGTTATGCTATGGATATAGATGAAGTGGATATTGTTTTGGGATATCCTTGGATAGAATCAGTGGGTACCATTAATATTAATGTGAAAAATAAGTTTTTGAAGTTGTGGTACAAGAAAAAGAAAATAACATTGCAGGATGTGTCTCTTAGTAAGAAAGATGGTCCCATGGAGGCTAGCAAAGAAGTTATTTCCTATTCCGAAGTTGAATCAGAGGTAGAGTCTATAGAAGGAGATGAAGGAAAAACACATGAAGGACACAAGAAAGAAGCTAAGGAGGTCAGTGACTCAAAGGCGCAATGTGTTGTTGATTTGAAGAAAAAAGAACAAATTCCTACAATTGTTGTATATCGTCATCCACATCATATAGAGAAACAACAGTCATCAAGGCAAGGGCGTGAGTATCAACACATTTATGCACAAATAAGGAACCAAAAAGGAAACTGATGAAGAGGTGCATGGAGGAATACTAGCACTACAGGAAGACATCAGGCTACATAAACAATCCCATGGAAACCCCAACATGATGCAGAGCAAGATCAGGATGGCAAGGTAGCAGTTGGACATCATGTTCAATTTCCATTAGGATGGATGGATGGTCGTACTTGGTACCATTTGGATACATTGCTTATCCGTTCATATTGTATGGTTTCTTCACGTGTTTCGAGGATGAAACATGTGAAGGGGGGTGGAATGTAGTATACCTAGGGAGGTAATATGGGGTACCTAGGGAGGTACCCAATGGGAATGTGGTTATGTATTATTAGTGGAAGTCATTCAATGTAAGGTGGACTAGGTCCACTATATTATTAAATACGGGCCACTATGGTAGTTAGATATAATGAATAGGCTTTCTAGTAATCTNGGTACCTAGGGAGGTACCCAATGGGAATGTGGTTATGTATTATTAGTGGAAGTCATTCAATGTAAGGTGGACTAGGTCCACTATATTATTAAATACGGGCCACTATGGTAGTTAGATATAATGAATAGGCTTTCTAGTAATCTCTAGAATGTTCCTAGAAGATATAAAATGTTATATACAGAAGTGTAAGGAAGGTATTGGAACATAGTGAAGAATATTATGACTGTATCAAGAATTTTTTAGGGAGTATTATCCTTCCTTAAGGATTAATATATGGTGTTACCCTGCCTCAAGGGTTTTGTCTACATTATTGTGTTGAATATTTGGTGAATATTTTGGTTTATTCTTATTGATATTGTGAGTTTATTTTGAGATTTATCTTCAGATCTATTCAGGTACTTAACACTGAGATACCATGGGAAGATATAAGTATGGACTTTGTTTTAGGACCACATAAAATGTAGAGAGGTCATGATTTTGTGATGGTTGTAGTGGACAGATTTTCAAAGATGGCACATTTCATACCATACAAGAAAACCAATGATGCTACTAAAGTGGTTTTTTTATTTTTCCGAGAGATTGTGAGGTTACATGGACTGCCAAGAAGTATCACTTTTGACATGGATACAAGATTGCTTGGGAATTTTTGGAGGATACTATGGAAAAAGATGGGTTCCAAATTGTTGTATAGTTCTACATATCATCCTCAAACATATGGAGAGACCAAGGTGGTGAACAGAAGTCTTGGAAACTTGCTAAGGAGTTTGAGTGGGGAGAAGCCAAGAAAAACAGATTTGATCTTGGCATAGGTTGAATTTTCTTATAACAATTTCATTAACAGATTTGTGGGAAAGAGTCCATTTCAGATTGTTTATGGAAGGTCACAAAAGGAAGTTGTTTATTTGGTTAAAGTGTTGAATCTTGAGGACAAAAGGAGTGTTGATGTAAGTGAGTTTGCATAGAGCGTACAAAAAATGCATGAACATATTAATATAAAGCTACAACAGAGCAATACCAAATATAAACAAGGAGCATATTTACGAAGGAGACAAAACGTTTTTGAAGAAGGAGAGCTTGTAATGACACATTTGAGGAAAGAAATATTTTCCAGTGGTATGTATAGTAAAATAAAGTACAAGAAGATTGTACCGTGTCAAATTTTGAGAATGATTTATAATAATTCATATAATTTAGACTTGCCAGACGATTTTGATATTTCTCCAATATTCAATGTGGCCAACTTGAACAAGTTTCATGAGGGAGAAGAGTATGAGGAATAAGGTAACCTGACTGAATGGAATAAACATATATCTGTTAAACCTGCCAAATAATCAGAGAAAATCTTGGCAAAGAGGGTTGGCAAGAGGACCCAAAATAATGAATATTACAAGTATCTAGTTAAGTGTAGAAACAAGGGTTTCAAAGATGCATCGTGGGTTTCTAAAAAAGAGTTGACATGACTATGAGGATCATCATTCTCTATTGAATCTTAAATTTTATCCACAAGATTTGGAGCTCATTTTTTCTTACCAAGTATGTCTAATGCAGGAGCATCTTTGGCCTCAAGAAATTTGCATCAACCAAAAGCATTTGAATTTCAAGTTAGAAAATGTAGGGTGAAATAAGTGTTGTAACTCTAGTTGATGCGACACATAAAGTGATGATATTCTAGTTGCTGCAACATGGTGCTAAATTTTAGTTGCTACAACACCATGAGAAATCCCATTTGTTGCTATACCATGCCACAATCCCAGTGGCTACAACATTGTGAAGACGTTGTTGCAAAACAATGGGAAATCCTAGCTACTGCAACACTATGAAGTTTTAAAACCCTAGGGGTGCACATATTCCATGTGGTATACTCCACGTGCCTTGGGAGTATTTTTGTGGAATATGGAGAACAAATATAAGAGGAAAATGGTTGAGAATCTTAGATTGATTGTAATTTCTAAGCGTTCCAACACATTCGGATTGGGGAAAAACAAGAAATTGTTGGAGGAATGGATGGTCATAATGGTTCAGCTGCCAAGGAATGAGAGGATAAAGGAGAAATAAAATGAAATAGAGGGGGTTCATATTCAATTCACATAGGAAGAAGAAAAAATAGAGGAAACAAAGAATGAGAAATGAGAGAGAAGAGAAGGGACACAGTTTTTGGAGGAACAACATGAAATAGTGGCATGCTTCTTGTCATTAAGTTTGAAGGAAAACTATGCTAGATTGGATGAAATGTAATGAGACTGTGCGAGACCAAATTTTTATCTGGTTAATAAATTAGTTTTTCAATCCCTATAACTAGTGATGTCTCTTGTTTCGATTTTCCTGTAAATGTAATTTCTTTTGGCATTCTTTAAGCTGTTAAATTTTTGTTAACGTCGTTAGTTTTTAGTTGTGCACTCTGTGGGCATAAACTTGGTCCTATAGTTTATTGTGTACAATATCGAGGGGGAATGCATCGATTTGAAAAGTCAAACAATGAGAGTGACCTTAATGTTGTTTAAGTCTTACAATTTAAGAATATCCAATGAGAATTTTGGAATTAATGGTATTAAATGTAAAAGGAAAATTTTAAAATATATTAAACTCTTCTATAGTAAGGCCTTCACAAAATAGTTTAACCCACATCAAAATGACTCAATCCTATCCCATCATTATCTTCCAATCATATTAAATAACCAATCCCATCACATTTCTCTTCCCATCCTACCCATTCATAAAAATCCATATACAAATTCATCTATGAAATAGTATCTATGACCATAACATAGAAAAAGGTAAACCCTCTGCAAAGGTGATGGGGATTTTTCCCCATTGACACCTAGTCAATGATTTTAAGCGCCCATTGAACGGAACTAGACTAGAAAATTTGGCATGCCACTAGATGTTGACCATTAGATGGGATTCCATACTTCATTCCATTAATCAAATTCCAATGACTATCCATTTCCATGTTAGGTGCAAAGCTAACCATCTTGCAAACAAACTAACCATTGAAGATATAAAATTTGAGCCTTACGACTTAGAGGTTAATTAGGAAAACATGAATCAAGACAATCTAGTGGAGGATTTTATGAATATTCAGAAATCAAACATGGAACCCTAGGGAAGAAATTAGGGATTTTAATGTAATTACATACGCCATCAATATCAAGAGGAAAGAACAACTTGGGAACTTGGCTCCACACTCCACGCTAGATGCGGTGATCCAGGATTGTGGGGACTCATCCATGATGAGTAAGAGAAACAATATCACATTTTTCATTCCACATGTGGGATATGGAAATGTGGAATTACAGATAAGGGAAGAACAAATAAAAAAATCATCTCCACACTTTGCAGTAGATACGATAATGTGGGAAGGTGGGGATCGACCATGAGAAGAAAGAACATGACCGCATTCTTCATTCCACATGCAGAATGCAACAATGTGGAAAAACAAATAGGGGAAGAAAAAATCAAAAATTGACTCTACACTCTACACTAGATGTGGTGATGCAGGAAAAAAATTACTTGGCCATGGGGGAGAAAGATCAACAAGAATCTTTGTTTTTTGCATTCCACATGCACATTGCAAAATTGTAGAAATTCATATAAGGGAAGAAAAACTTAGAAACTTGGCTCTACACTCCACACTGAATGTGATGGTGTGGGAATGTTGGGAATCGACCACGGGGATACCAAGAAACAAGTGTCTCTGCATTCTGCACGCGAAATGTAGGAATGCAGATATATAGAAAAGATTTTTTTTTTTTTATTATTTTCCTATTGTTATATCCAAGTCACATAGGCTACATAGATATATTGATATTATGAACAAATTTATTAATATTGAAAACGAATATAGGTAGAGTCTTCATAGATTTGACAAATAACTTAGCAAGAATGAACTTTTTTGTATACTAATTAATATATGAGTAACTAAATTATTAAAAATAAATAAATAAATGAGTAACTAACTTTTTAAATTCATTTTTGGATATTTTTTTTATTTACATTTTATATGATGATGTTCTACTAATTCCAATATTTTGAATGAGCTATCATGAACCTAAATATGATTTCATATGTAGGATTTATGGTCCTAAAAAAATTTGATTGTCTCTTTTCCAACTTGGCATACCTAACTCTTGGCATTCTAGCTTCTAATCTTTTCACCTTTTTGTTTTTTCATTTCTATTGTATTTTGTGATAAATAAATGCATTGTTCTCTTTTTAGGGGCTTGGAAAATATATTATAGTAACACCATATATCTCTTTTCAAAGACTGTGTCACTAGACTTGGGAAATAGTTTGCAATAACACCATATATCTCTACCCAGGGATTGCGTCGCTTATGTGTGTGAGTGTGTGTGGGTGCATGGGTCAAATGTTTAAGTTTGTCTCTAATATATGAGGGTATCACTTATATTTATGAGTGTGTCAATTATGTGTGACGTGTTCCTTAAATACATATAAAAAAAACTCTCACACATATGGGCAACACACTTACACACACATAATAAACACATTTACATCTAAGTGATGCACTCATGCACATATTAAGGGAGACACTAATGTCATCATGCACCTAAGCATTGTTTATGTATCGATATGTCACTCACATACACATAAGAAATGCACTCACCCACACGAAAGATGCACTCACGCACACATAAGCAACACACACACAATGTTGATTAAGTGGGTGTGTGTGTGTTATATTTAAGGTAGGTATGTTGCTTATGTGTGTGAGTGTGTCACTTATGTTAGGAATGGTGATTGTGTACTTGATTGTATGTGGTTGGTGTGTTGCTTATGTGCACTGACGCATTTCTTATGTGCATGAATGCACCACTTATATTAAGTGCACATCTTATGTGCATGAGTGTGTTGTTTATGTGCATGATTACATTGTTTATGTTAGGCGCATTACTTATGTGTGTGTCACATTACATTGTTTATGTTAGGTGCTGGCTCTATCGTTGATCCGTCTGTCTTCACTCGGTCAACTGTAGTTGGATTTGGACCTATAATCTAGTATATAGTTTACCCAGCCAAAGCCCCAGTTCATCCATCCATGCCTTTTCCGGTTTCTTCGGTGTTGAACCTAGTGCTACCTTTGCCTTTGCCGCTGGTGCTTCTGGGTTCCAATTTTGATTTTGCTTAGGTGAATGAGGTCAAATGCAATTTTCCAGCTGTCGTAGCCTCCGCTTTGCTTATTTCTGTCTTGCTCCTGCCCTCACCTCTGCTCCTTGGATCCCTAGTACGGTAGCAGCTTCTTATTGTCTCCTCATTTTGATTTTCATATATGAGTTGGGCTGGCTAGTAACGCATTGTGGGTTGTACTATTAGGTATCTCATGCGTACGCAAGTGGGGCTTGAATGGAAAGAACAACCTCCTCTGCGTTTTAGCGCGTTTCTCAATATCAGTCAATCGCACTCGCTCAGCAGAGTAACGCTTATTCCCTCCTTTGTAGCCGAAGGCTAATTGCAGTCTCTAACCAGTCGTCTTGGAGGGTAAGAAATGATATCTGAGAACTCATGCCTTGGAGGCTAATGATCTTTCTTTATTCTTCTTCTAGGGTGCACTGTATGCCTTCTCTTATGATTCTCATACACTATTTCCATGTAGTTGTCTTTCTGGATTGCTAGTCCCTTTTCTCTACTCCAATCATCCCCACAATCCTATAGATCATTTTGATGCCTTTTGATACTCTCGCATCCTTTTGATACAAGACACATCAAAATATGTGCAAGCTCTAGATCGATTAATCTCTTCCACATTATTATGCCTTTGAGGTTTCTCATTTTGAGTATATTTGAAACAATTGGGGAATAGACATACCTTGAGTGACACATTGAATGGGAGGAGAAAATCTATATTTTGAGGTTTCTCATTTTGAGTATATTTGAAACAATTGGGGAATAGACATACTATGAGTGACACATTGAATGGGAGAAGAAAAATATCTTCAAAGAGAATGCCATTACAAATGCGCCATATCCCCCAAACTATGAACCATGATGAATGATAGAGCTTTGAATCTCTTCACTGCAATATTACTATACCAATGTCTCACGATTTCCCCAATAGATATTTCCATCCAAACATCCTTTAGGCATGTGAAGTCCCTTCCTCCTCTTTCCAAATCTGAGCATAGTAAGCACATGTCAAACACAAATTTTGAATAGTTTTTTCATTTTGCTTACATAGTGGGCATCTACAAGGATCATGCCTACTTCGTTTTTGCAGGACATCCCAAGTAAGTACCTTATTTTTTAGAGAAAACAACATAAACATATGATCTTGTAAGGAGCACTTAAACTTCCAAATAATTTTCCACCACCAAACAAAATCACCCAATCCATCCCAATCACATAAAACCCTATATCCCACATTACAAGTATATTTTCCTCTTGCAAGGTTCTTTGACTAGATTAGTCCATCATATTTCCTTTATTCTCACATGAATTGTCCTTAAATTATCAATACAAGCTTCCCATACCATCTCATCTTCTCCTCTAAGCTCAAGCATACCAACAAACTTCCATTGATGTTAACTTTCCAAATAGTTGTAAGTTCTAAATAAGCCACCCACCTTAATTAGAACAACCCCTTCTCATGAATAACATTAATTAAATTGTCAAGTAACATAAACCCTTCCCTACAACAAACCCAAGGGTCTTCACTTAGTATTACTCTAGCCCCATTCCCAACCTTCCATACAATCCATCTCCCAATCTACGGAAATTTTGTAACTATATCCTTCCAAAAAACTGGAACATTGTGATAGTTCTTTGAAGGACTTCTAATCCAATCTTCTATTGAAATAGGTTCAATGTACTTCTGGAAACAACCTAACACCAAAGACCCTCGTCTAAAATCAATCTCCAAATGTGATTATCAACCAAAGCTTTGTCAAATAGGTGAATGTTTTTAAGCCCAATCCACCCATCTCTTTTGGAATAGCAATCTTCTACCCTTTTACCCAACTAATCCCCCATTTTCCCTATCCCCAAACCAAAAGAACTAAAAATGATCCTCCTTATCATTTCTAAGACACCCTTTGGAATAATATCTAAGGACATCCAATAAATAGGAATAACTTCTAACACTAATTTAACTAAAATAGGTCTCACCCTTGGACAACCGTCTATTGCAATTAACAAATAATAATTTTTCTACTTTAGCAATAAGACAATCACAATCTTTAATCCCATAATCATTAGGCTTAAGAAGGAACCCTAAATACTTCAATCCATCATGCAACTCAATTTGATAGAAATGAAACATCTGAGAAAATAATCTAACTTCCTCATCACTCACCATCATAAAGATATTGTTGATTTACCCATAAACCTTCATTCCTATAGCAATAGAATATAGCAATAGAATGCAAACATAAAATCTCTTAAATTTTTAATGCATCATCTCTTCTTGATCCATCACAAAGCAATAAAATATCATCTACATATAAAATATGAGACAGAAAAAGTGTTATCCTAATCTTAATGCCTTTGAATGAATTATCCATCTTGGCTTCATTCAATTCCCTACTCAATACCTTGGCAAACATTAGAAACAAGATCAAGGATAGAGGGAATCCCTAACTTAACCCTCTTTCAAGCCTAGAAAATGTTGAAGCAACACCGTTAATAAGAACCGCAAAGGACACATAAGGGACACAACTCATAACCAAAGTGAAAAAATGAACACATAATCCTAAATGGATCAACATCGACCTCATATACAACCAACTAGTTCGATCATAGGATTTAGATAGATCCAATTTAACCACATTGTTGGAAGCCTCTTGGTTTTAATGATATGAAAACTCTCTCGACAAGAAGACAATTGTTCATTTGAAATTGAGTTAGATAACAACCTCTTTACCCTCATTTCTATAATATGAGTTATTATTTATAGACACAAATATGTAAGGAAATGGACATGTACTCCTAAAAATTGGTCGTATTATCTGAATTTTGAATTAGGGAAATAAAAGTATCATTAAATGCTTTATTTTTTAAAGATTCATTAGGATATCGTTCCATCTACTAAGTATATGAATCCTCCAATTGAGCCTCTATAGAGATGATGCCATGTTCATCCTTTTTCCTCTTTTCATGGGCCCATCCAACTGCAAGCCATTTCACTCTTTTTAAATTTTCTTCAAACTATATACATGTTGATTCTCTAAGTGTCCCATTAAGGGGACCTATTTCTCCCTAACTAAATTGATAAAATATTCGTCCTCCAACCAAATGGGGTTAAGTTTAAAAGGGTTGGGATGTTTCCTTCTTTCTTTTCCCATTTCTATAAAGACTGGAAAATTATTAGTCACCTCCCATACCTATGCAATGCCTAATCATGTTCCAATCATTAATAAAGGATTCAATGAGATGAAACTAGTCCAATCTATTTTTCTATTCTCTCCTCAAACACCTTCATAATCCTCTTGGTAGAGCTTAAATTAATATGTCCAATGTCATATAGTTCTAAATCTTCTATCTTCCTAAGAGAGAAATCAAATAAGGGGTCAACATGGATAGCGAGGCCCTAGATCTCAACCCTACATTAAAATTTAGATCCATGCCTATAATAAATTTCCTCTTTCTAAGCAAACTCATTCCAAAGGTCATTTCCAATAAGCCACTCTATTTACATATGGCCCATAGAAATTCAAGACAATAATCTCCTCACTCAATTCTTGGGATTATAGTACTATACCCAAACCCAATTCAAAAGATGATAGATTAAAGCATGAAAAAATTGTTGTTCTCCACCAAAAATTAACCCCCTAGATCAACCCTTAGACATCTTCTCCAAATCGTGGATTAATTTACATCCCTCTCCCATGGTCTCTTGCAATAACATGATGTCATGCTTTTGTGCATCCACAAGCCTTTGTAGGATTTTTTTTTCAAGGTGTTTCCCAACCCTTTAATATTCAAAGATAAGAAAAGCATGGCCCACCCTCAATAGGGGTATGGGTAACTCTAAGGCCCCCTATTAGAGAATGTCGCTTCTCGGACTTCATTTCATGTTTTTCCTTTACTTAGGAAATGGAAAGATTTGATTTCCTTCCCCTTCTAGACCCCTTTATCCTTGAGCAATCATCCAAGCCCAACACACCTTTAGTCTAACCATCGAAGGTTTTTGACTCATCTTTCCTAGGTCTAAAGAAATATCTAGACATCATCTCTAGCACACTCTCCTCTTCTTAAGAGGGACAAATACCATCGGAGAGGGCTATGTCCTCACTACCATTAGAGGATACTTTCACTACATTCCCCCTTATAATACAAACATTATACCCAATGATAGTTGATACTTATCCAAATCTCCACAATTCAATTTAGACATCCCCCCTCCTAAAATCACCAAGTTTATAAACATCCAAATCATCCCATGACCCTATATCCGATCCCCCGTGATCAAAATATGGTAAATTCATTAGGGAAGGGTCTATCATGGCCTTACCCATTTCGACATATGGCTTGATCATCTTTGAAAAAACCCCCTTCTCCATTCATTGCATTGGTGGTGGATGACAATGAACTTGAAGACAATGAGAAAATATGACTAAAACAATTTTGAGTACCCTTTGCCTCCACAAAATCACCATCCTCCTTTAAGGACACTTTTCGAACTACCAAAACTCCATCCTTATGAACTTCCTCTAAAGGTATCTTCTTATTAGTTGAATCAATGCTTGACCCCTTCACTCCCCCACAACACTCAATTTCCTAACCCAAACCTTTTGACTAAATTTTAGGTCACAATCCATAGCCAAATAACCATACCTATAGAACCTCACACATTGAAATAAAAGATCAATATAATCCAAAAAATGGATAAAGGAAAAAGAACCATTCTAAATAGTAGTTAGACCTTCCATAAGGTCCAAATCCATTGAAATTGAGCAACCAACATTGCACCATAGCCTAAAAATCTCATGTTAGCCTAAGGTCCAAATCCATTGAAATTGAGCAACCAACATTGCACCATAGCCTAAAAATCTCATGTTAGCCTAAATAAAGGACCCTAGGACCCTAGAGGATTCCCAATCTCCTCAAAAACTATAAAATACCAAAAATCGAGCGGAAATCTAGGGAGTTTAAATTAAACAGGCGTGAATTATCCTCTACCCAAAAGAGAAACGACATCCAACTTCTGGTTAAAAGATAAAAGGATGGGTAATACCCAATACAAGGCTTCCATTCTGTTCACACCCAGTCCTTAAAGGAATTTTCACCAATGTTTCTTCTAGAAACCTTCCGACTAAGGACATGTTAAATTTTCCTAAACCAATTGAAATTCGACATCTCCCATTTTCCATACATGTGCGTGTTTGTTGCTTAAAAACTTGACCCCGGAAGGATACATCGAACGAACATTACTGGTGATGCACAATGATTATCCAAATTTAGATTTTTTTTGTGTCGAACGTTATGTTTCGCTCATCTTCTCGCTCTCGGGAGCCCCTTCTCAACATCTATTTTGACACAGAGCCTCGTGTAAGAGCAGTGTCATGCCTTTGGAACTGTTCTATCCAGTGATTTCCCAACATTGTTACCAAAATATTAAATCTCCAATATTGTCACCAAAACATTTGAACGGAAAGGTGATGTATCCATCTCCACAAAGAAAAAGTATTGCATCGATGGAAGTGAGTTTTCTTGTCGTGAAAGTTCTATGGATTCGTGATTTGACAAATGGCCATGAACTTATCGATCATGGCCTTTTCTGCAAGGACCACCGCCTTACCTTAAGGAGATGACGTATTGATCTTGACCTTCGCAATTTCGTGAC
>ML776649.1:2706631-2752116 GCA_009831015.1 Picea engelmannii | reverse complement strand
ACCTAGAAGTAAATTTAGGAGCGACTCTAGGTGGGTGAGGGATTTGAGACAATTAATAAATTTAAAGAAAATATTTATTGGAGAAAAGAGGGGGATGGACGACACTTGTGCGATGGAGAATATTTAGAATATTTTATTGAAACATAATTTAAAATGTGAATTAGGAAAGTTGGTGGGTCTCAAAACTCTATAAAAGAAAAGGGAGATGAGGAAGAAAGGGATCGGTTGTTAGCGTAACATTACGCTGCCAGAATTGTGACTTGACTGATTACTTGTGGAGAGTTGGGATTTTCCAGCTTGGATAGGAGTGGTAGCTCAGCCTTGCGAGGCGAGCTGGGAAGCTAGATCTACCATCTGGATAGTGTGTGGTCCCTTTGTGGCTCGGGGGGCTAAGGGGGAAGCAGAGTACCCCTAGCAATTGGCTGGGAAGTACCCGTGTAGTCTCTACGGTCGGCAAGCGGGAGTGGCACGGAGCGCGGGATCATCATTCGAGGTAGGAGTTAAGGAAACGGTATGTTTTTCATTTGCATGATAGAAGGTATTAGGACCTTAGCCCTCTCTTATTGTTATCATCATTTTGTATTGGCATTGTGAGATGAAAAATACTTAACTTCAACGGCTTGGGTTCTTGTTGGATTAATTGGTTTTCTTGCCTTGTTTTTCGGCGATTGAAATTGAGTTACAGTTATAAAATATTTCTTCTTACTCTATGGTGCATGTCAGTTGGGATAAAAGAGGTTTTATGGCTGTGTGTTTATATGACTGTGGGCCTTTTATATATTCCCGTGGGCATTTTATTTCATTGTGGGCATTTATACTCTACAGTGGGCGTTTTTAAATTGGTTATGGGCGTTTTGTTTTAATTTGAGTATTTTCATACTGCCGTGGGCATTTTGTTTCAATCTGAGCATTTTTATATTGCCGTGGGAGTTTTCTTTACATGAATGGGGGCGTTTTATATCACTGAGGCTGTATTATATATCACATGGGCGTTTTTATATTTCAGCGGGCATTTTTAATATTAATGGGGGCGTTTTATGTTAATGTGGGCATTTTTATGTTAATGGGGGTGTTTATAAATTTCTGGGGGCATTTCTACAGTGATGTGGGCGTTATAAATTTCTGTGGGCATGTTTGTTTTAATGTGGGCATTCATATATGACTGTGGGCGTTATTATATCTGACTGGGGGCATTTTTAAACATGGCTAGGAGTGCTGCCAATTCGTTTTTGTAAAATTTAGTTGAGATTTCATTCTAGCAATGAGTGTGCTGCCAATTCGTTTTGTAAAATTGAGTTTGAGATTTCATTGTGGCAATGAGTGTGCTGTCAATTCATTTTTGTAAAATTTAGTTTGAGATTTCATTCTGGCAATGAGTGTTTTGCCAATTCGTTTTGTAAAATTTAGTTTGAGATTTCATTCTGGCAACGAGAGTGCTCTCAATTCATTTTTGTAAAATTTAGTTTGAGAATTCACTCTGGCAACGAGTGTTCTGTCATTTTGGTTTTGTAAAATTTAGTTGAGATTTCATTCTGGCAATGAGTGTGCTGCCAATTCGTTTGTAAAATTTAGTCTTAGATTTCATTCTAGCAACGAGGGTGCTGTCAATTCATTTTTGAAAAATTTAGTTTGAGAATTCACTCTGGCAACGAGTGTTCTGTCATTTCGTTTTTGTAAAATTTAGTTGAGATTTCATTCTGGCAATGAGTGTGCTGCCAATTCGTTTTTGTAAAATTTAGTTTGAGATTTCATTCTGGCAATGAGTGTATTGGCAATTTGTTTGAACGATTGGTTCTGAACATTCCCTTCGGCCATAACTGCAGGCTTCTGCTCAAACTTGCCCCTTTTCTAACTTCTTGAGAGACTTGTCACGTCAATTTTGTACTTTTTATTAGCAGTTTTTGGATAAATGTTTTCTTTAAATCATGAAAGATGTCATTCCTTTTTAGTTTTTGTATGCAGTGTGACCGTACACCTTGTATTGAGAAATCAAGAATGCTATTTACTGTGGCTTTGGTGAACATTGCTACTGTAATCTTCATTACTAGATTCTAATGCCATACCGTTTACATTGTGTTAATCAATCTTCTAATTCCTTGGGCATGAAATCATAAGCTATTGTTTCCCACCACATTTCAAGTTGCGTTAGAGGCACAAAGAATGTATTATGTATCAATAGGGCACATTATCTACCTTACCACTACATTTGTGAACTGGATAATTGAAAGAAAGGTTATTTGCAAATTGCCCATTCATAGATTGTTTGGAGTTGGGTAAAGAAATTCCTCTTATTAGACTGTAATTAACCTTGTGCATTAATGGCAAAGAAATTAAAAATGAGACTGTAGGCTCTCCTTCAAACTGATCTAAACAACCCAAAATCATCAAAGGCTGCCCTAATTTCTTTTATTTATTCATTGCTTTTAGGTTTTAGGCTTGCTCCAATTTGGCATAACATCCATGCAATTTCCAATGCTGGCTTTAGATGATTTAGAATATTACTGAAATGGTGGAGCATTGCTTAAATGGTAATTCTTAATTATTTAACTATTCTTGATTAAAACTTGAATGAGTTAATGATTTTAGTATGTTGCATTATTATGGCATTCTAATCTTAGATTGAAGTTAATGTTGCTTTAAATGATGAATCATAACTATTCCTTGTTAATCCATGAAGGAGATAATTGATTTTTGAACATTACTTTAATTATGAATTAAAGGTTAATTTCCGCTTTAATTGATAAAATGTCACCATTCATTATTCTGGATTAAAATTGAATTGAGTTTCATGATTTAGGATGTTGTTTTATTTATGACAGTATAATTATAGATTAATGTCATTTGTTGCTTAAATGATAAATCATAACTCTTCATTTTATCTATAGTTAATGCATGAGTTAATTGATTTTAGACTATTGCGTTAACCTTAAATTAAATGTTAAGGTTGTTGTAAATGAAAACTTTTAACTAGTCCTTATTCTTGATTAAATATGGATCCATTATTTGGTTAAATGTTATCCTAGTTGAGAACAGACTTGCACAGTAAGGTCCTGGAATGATTAATTTTAGAAGGTACCTAGATGACAAATTTTGATCTATAGTGGCACAATGGAATGGCCTTAAGACTAGGGTAGATGGTAGTCCTTGTTCAAACTCATGTTGTATCGGGTCGTAAACTTATGTGTGCTTAGTCTGCTAGTGTCGGGCGGGACGTAAATACCTCCATGTTCCTCAGAACAGTCGTCATCCCTGAGACCTTAAATGGTTAAAATCGATGGGAACGTAGGCTTGAGCGTTGCTTATGTGTCTTGGAGGTCCTAACCTTTACAGGGTACGACGGGCGAGTAGTCAGTCTTACTTTTGTCGCTTGATCGTCGTTAAACGCATGTTGTTACTGTGGTACGTCGTATGTCGTCTTGCTGTGTTCGTCTAGCCTGTGTCTTGTTCGTCGTCGGGTTACTAGTTTCTTCCTGAGCAGTCGGCCAGGAGCCTATCTGAACTTCTCTCTCTCCGGAGCAGAGGACTAAGATTAAACCCTGTGCTTTCCTGTGCAGAAATAGTAAAATCTACTATTATGGATTCTTCCTTATGTCTATGGTCGTTTAATGCTTGCAGTTACTTGTTGTGCGCCTTATGTCTTCTTGTTTTGATCATCGTGGTTGTGTCTTGTTAGTCATCGGGTGGTGACATAAAGTCAAGTGTGTCTGTTTCCTTCCTACACGCGCGCACACACTTTAAAAAAAATAAAAATAAATTTGCACCTGTTATCAGAGTTGTTGTCGTAAGTGTGGAGGATGCTACATAGCAAATAATTTGCTAACCCCATGAATTACCTTTGTTCAATTAAATTATCTGGGATCAACCAATTTACAATGAATTTTATATTTCTTAGGTCAATAAATAATTCACATCCTCTAACTACAAAATCCATACACAACAATATTTGTTTTCCAAGCTCATATTTCTTCATGTTGGCTTGCAATTAATTGTGTTGAAGGGTTAAAAATATCATCTCCAAATGTTTCAAATGATATTCCCAAATCTTGCTAAAAGTCAAAATATCATCCAAGGAGGCTACAATAAACAAGTTCGAGAAATGCTCTTAAGATATCATCCATAAATATTATAAGTGTTGTCATAGTATTGTGTAATATAAATTGCATAATGACTCACTCATGCAATCCATGTGTTTTTTTGAAAGTAATATTCCAAATTATTCTTTGTGTGTATTGTCATATTGGTATCCTTACTTCTAATCCAACTTCATGATAACACATGCTTACAATATTTGGTTGATTAGTGCCTTGATTATTTGTAGGGGATATATATATTACAATATATTACAATATTACAATATTAAAATGTAATAGTAATGCCATATTACAATATTAAAATGTAATAGTAATGCCATATTACAATGTAATATGGCATTACCATATTACATTGTAATATGGCATACAACATGGTATACCATATTTCATGTAATTTTTTTTTTTAAACCTAAAGTCATCGTCACAATATCGACGCAAGTTCGTTGGAAAAATTTACTATTTTACCACAATCGTCATTATAGCGAAGAAACTTCGTCGCAATTTGCCACGAATATTCGTCTCATATACAGCATGTGCGTCGTAATTTTGGTTTGGAGATATTGCACTCGTCGATATTACCACGAATTTTCGTCTCAAGTTGCGACAGAATTTCATCGCACATTCAGCAACTGCGTCGTAAGTTATTGGCTTGGCATAACTTTTCGCCCCAATTGCGACGAAGTTTCGTCGTAATTGTCACATTTCTTCATTGTTATTGCGACGATCATTCGTCGTAATTGCAACGATGCATGGGGATAACTGATATTGAAGGTGGTGACACGTGGAGAGATAATTTCGTTGATGTTTCCACACACTTGGATTGTGGATATAGCGACAAAATTATTTCGACGAAAAAAAATCTCGGCTTTCGTGGAAATTGCGACGGATAATTGTGGCAATATCAATGAAAAACTGTCGCAAATTTGGTCAAATGTACTAGTGTATCCATATTAATGTTAGTGTGGAACCCATAAATCCATGTGCAACTAATACACTAAAGAGAACACCACCGTTTAGAAAACTGAATTTCAGAAGAAGTCCAATAGCAGGAAGTACATCTACATAAGGAGCAACAACTGGAGGAGCCAGTTCAGGCAGCACTAGTCAAGTATCTACATCACACAGAGTAGGTAGTAGTTTAGCATTCAAAATGGTAGGACACGATCCCACCATCAAGTTACCAGAATTTCAAGTAGAAGAAGCAAAATACCCTGAGAAACACTTATTCATTTGCGAAAATATCTTGGAAGTGAAACAGATCACTGATGAAGATACCAAACTTGCACAGTTAGCTATTACGCTAAGAGACCATACACTTGATTGATATATGCGTTTATATGAAAACAATGCTCCTGGGACAACAAGGACACTAGAAAAAATTAAGAAGTTACTGATAAATGAGATCTAGAAGCCGAGCTCAGAGGATCAATACATGAATGAGATGATAGAAATCCGACAGAAACTAGGAAAGTCCATATGGGAGATTGATCAGATATTCAAGCGAATGAAGGGAAAGTTGAAGTATCTCATGATCGAGACACAACATAGACACTTATTTGTCAATTCACTGTTACCACACTTAAAGTACCTGCTGCGACAACAGAAGTTCCAGACACGGGCAAAGGCTCTGTAAGAAGCCTTGCAACTGAAAGAAAACCAGTACCAGCAGACAGACCCGGCCATTGAAGAGCTGAAGGAGGATTTAAAGAACTTAATGTTTCAGCTGAACCAGAATAAGAAAACGGATAAACGAGAAGTCGTTTGGTGTACTACATGCAGGATGGAAGGACACCACAAGAACAAATGTCTGACATTCGCGTAGTATATGGCAGTAGGAATGCCAAACCTGTTACCAACAAGAGGATTATGGTGTGAAGTCTGTAAGAAACTGGGTCACGATCCATATCACTGCCCGATGATGTAGAAATACCAGGCAATCCCAAAGAGCTCATATTGCACCTTTTTCAAGTCAGTAGGTCATGATGACAAAGATTGTAGAACTATGGATTTGATGTGAGAAAGGACATAACATGGATATAGAGTGCAGGCCAAAATGATGACTGGGCAAGTAGCACCATGGTTTAATCCTGTTCCAGCTCCATATAACACTACGCAACAGAAGTATAATAATGCGCAAGAACCATATAATAACAGGCAACCATAGTACAACATGGCACAACATCAGTACAATACCGCACAGTATAATCAGGCACCTCAGTATAACGTACCGAGAGGAGATTGAGCTGGCTACAGAGACGAAGGACACGCAAGAGGAGGTTTCAGATGAGGTAGAGGACCAGTCACATGTCATAATTGTCAACAATCGGGACATTATGCATGGGAATGTCCACTTCCACCAACAAATTGTATGTATTTTCACGCATCAGACCACAATACAGAAGAATGTCTGACACTGCTAGTAAATATTCAGGAAAAGAGGAACTAGAACAACCAAAATGTTTAGTGGATTTCAGCTGAAGCAAAGGATGAGGGATGGAATATCAATATAGTTACTCGTGGAGGAGTGAAAATAGGAAACGACATAGGTCGAAAAGAACCAGTACAAAACCAATGGGTGAAGAACACTGACCCAAGGAAACAGTTCGATGTGCAGAACGAGAAGACAATATTTAAGGAAGCCAAACAAGAATTTTAGAAACAAGACATGGCGTCAACCTCAACTGTGAAGCAAAATAAGGAAGCATTGGAGTACGAGATGCCTCCATCATTGGATCATACCAATGAAATGCAACCCATGGGACAAGTAGGTACAATCAAAGGTTTTTTGCAATCATGTGTAAAAGTATTAAGTGATCCATCATCTGTGAAAATATTGCAAAACATACTAGACAAATGTAGCATCGAGACGGAAGGAAAGCTAGAACAAAAAACAATCAATCACCTACACACAAGAAGAAGAACAAGTAGGGAGTTTAGACTAAATGCTAACATTGGGGATTTTAATATGGGAGACATCATACTGGATCTAGGATCTAAAGTTAATGTATTACCAAAGAAGACATGGCAATGCATGGGAGAGCTAACATTACGATATTCACTGGTTCAATTGAAACTGACAAACCAACATAGAGTACTACCGATTGGTAGACTGAAAGGAGTGACAGTAGACCTAGATGGAGTATACAATAAAGAAGATTTCGAAGTTATTGAAATAGTGGACGACACAACACCATACCCAACGTTGCTTGGTCTAGATTGAGCATTTGACAACCAGGCCATAATCAACTTGAAGACCAGGAAAATGACCTTTGATTCAAGAGAATACAAGGTCACCACGCCATTAGACCCATCAGAAGAGGAGATTTTTGTAGAACCTACTTGCCTAGACTTAAAGGAAATCGGCTAGTTGTACAGAACAACTGTGCACGATGATGATTACGTAAATCCAACTGCAGATGGGATACTCAATTGGTGAAGCATTACTTTATGTGCAACGGAATCAGACATCATCTTAGAGAACTGGAAACAAAGGCTACACGAAGTTTCCACAAGAATATGTGCACGAATAGACCACGCAATAAGATGGGTAGGCACAGAAATTAGGGAACCACCCAGTTTCCACAGAATAAACGATTTGGAAACATTCTTGACACAGTATGAAGATGTAGTGTTAGAGAATCAAAGATTGTTAGCACTTGATCTAGCACTTAAGGCCACACCTGCAAGATGGTGGGGCACACACAAAGAGACTATTACAGATTGGTACCAATGTAAGCAGTTACTATGCATAAGGTTTGACGCAGAACAACAAAACAACAAACAAAAAAGGTATCATGGACAAAGAGCACTAGTGGAACACTTGGAGAAGTGTAGAATGCTATGGAAAATGATACCCCCAGAGGAATGACCTCATCATTTCATACACACACTAGAGGGCATACCAATGAACTGGTATACATACTAGGAATTGCACAAAGGAACCACAACCTAGATGACATTGCAACATAATTTTACAGTCATTTTCTCATTCGAGCATGAAAACCCCAACATCGACGCTACTCTCAAATAGATAAGAGGAGCGATATTTATCTAAGAACCAGAAATAGAACTCATCATAGACAAGCAACAACGGAATAGACAGACAGTCAAGGAACTGTTGTCATGTTACCATGTATAGGAGGAAGCACCAGATGAAGATGATCCGCGCGATATTCAGATCAAAGAATAAGAAGGAGAAAGAGGGGTGGAAGGCCCACCCATAGAATCAAAATTCATTTTTGCGTCGATCAAGGTAAAGAAATTTAACATTGGGATAGTAGAGAATCCCAAAATGGCTGGCATTGGAGACTACTGGGATGAGAAGACAGTGGAAAGCACAACATAGTTATTGCACGAATACAATAACTTGTTTCCCACAACATTTATAGAGATGAAGGGTATAGCTAGAGAGCTAGGAGAAATGAAGATACCACTCAGACCTGAAGTGATACTGATCAGACAATGACCATACAGATTGAACCTAATATATAAACATAAAGTCAAAGATGAGATCGGCAGGATGCTCGAAGCTGGCATCATAGAACCGGTTGAGGAGTCAGAGTGCATAAGTCCGATGGTAGTTTAGAACAAGAAACAAAGAGGGATCAGGATATGCATCGACTTGAGGAAGTTGAATGATGCATGTTTACACGACCCATTCCCTACACCTTTCACGGATGAAGTGTTAGAGAATGTAGGAGGACATGAAGCTTACTCATTCACTGATGGATTCTCAGGCTACCATCAGATCAAGATAGCACAAGAAGACAGATACAAGACCACGTTTGTGATAGAATGAGGATCATATCAGTACACAATCATGTTGTTTGGACTGAAGAATGCACCAACAATACTCTCCATAGTAGTCATTGCAGTGTTTAAGGAATTCATCCACCATTTTCTCGAGGTATACCTGGATGATTGGACAGTCTATAATTTATTGAAAAACCATGTAGAAGTCTTACACTTGATGTTAGAAAGATGCAGACAGTGTCAGATATCAATGAACATAAATAAATTCATATACGGAACAATGTTTGGGATACTATTAGGCCATATAGTATGTAAACAAGGTTTGATAGTAGATCCAACAAAAATCATAGTAATTGTTAACTTGCCAGCACCAAAAATAGTCCGTCAACTAAGAGCGACGTTAGGACACACAGGTTACTACATGAAATTTATCAAAGGATATGCACAGATCACTGCACCGATGGAAAATATGCTAAGAAAGGATACAAAGTTCAGTGGAATGACGAGTGCCAACACGATCTGGATACCTTGAAGGAAAATATGGTTACCACACCGATATTAGTATTTCTAGACTGGGATAAGACATTCCACGTCCATGTAGACGCATCAACGATAGGACTAGGAGCCATCTTGTCACAGCAAGGAATGGGAGACTTGGATCAGCTGATAGAATTTGTGAGCAAAAAGTTATCAGACTCATAACAGAACTATAACATGACAGAAAGAGAAGGCCTAGCTATGGTCTATGCACTTCAAAAATTCAGACATTACTTATTGGGAAAACACTTTAAGATGTTTATAGATTGCTCAGCCCTGAAATACCTAGTCAACAAGCCAGTTTTGGGGGTGAGAATATGTTGATGGTTACTACTATTTCAAGAATTTGATTTTGAAGTAATCGTCAAACCAGGAAAATTGAACCTAGGACCTGACCACCTATCAAGGGTCACAAATGGAGAAGAACCCACAAATTTAGAAGACAACTTTCCGGATGCATAGTTATTCTCAGTCCAAATCGTTGATGAACACTTCACAGATATCATTTAATACTTGAGTACAGGTACTGCACCGCAAGAATATAACATCGTGCAGAAGAAAAATCCGGTAGTCCGCTCTGCCGACTATCAACTGATTGCAGGACACTTATACAAAATGGGCCCAGATAGCATCTTGCGAAGGTACGTGTTAGAGCATGAAATACCAAGAGTTTTAGAAGAAGCCCATGAGGGAATAACAAGAGGGAATTATGCAGGTAAAGATACCACACAGAAGGTATTTTGCGTAGGACTATGGTGGGCATCGATTCATAGAGACTCGAAGGAGTACTATCAGAGATGTGATGCCTGTCAAAGGGTAGGAAAACCCAATAGAAGAGACAAGATGCCATTACAACCAAAAGTAGCATTACAGGCATTCGACAAGTGGGCAATCGACTTTGTGGGACTAATCAACCCACCGGAAAAAAGAATAGGAGCAAGATACATTATCACCACGATGGAATACTTAACAAGATGGGTGGAAACCGCACCAGTGAAGGATTGCAGCGCAGAAACAATTATATTTGAACAAGTAATCACTCGATTTGGGTGCCCAAGATTTTTTATGAGTGACCAAGGCACACACTTTATAAACAACACCATCAGCGCAATGATAGAAGAGTTTGAATTCCATCATCAAAAGAGCACACTATATCATCCACAGGAAAATGGTACAGTGGAAGCATTCAACAAAATTCTGGAGAACATTCTGACAAAGATTTGTAACATCAACTAGGACAATTGGGACCTCAAATTACCAGCAATATTATGGGCATATAGGACTACGTGCAAAAAGTTGATAGGGCACACACCATTTAAATTGGTTCATGGCCAAGAAGCAGTGGTGCCACTAGAAGTTTTAGTACCAAGCTTGCGCAAAGCAATGATCACACATATGATAGAATGAGGTGCAATATAGGAATGATTAAATCAGTTACTGACCATGGAGGAAGATCGGATCTTAGTAGGATTCCAACAACAAGTTCAGAAAGCCACAAATAAAGCTTGGCACGATAGGCACATCAAGAATAAAATGTTCAAGGAAGTAGATCTAGTACTGATGTATGACAACAAATCATTTCAGCACCCAGGAAAGCTCAGAATGCACTGGTTAGGACCATACGAAGTAAAATCTGTCACAGATGGAGTAGCTGTACAGTTAAGAGATTTATCAAGTGCAGAACTCAGAGGGATGATCAATGGGATTCGACTGAAGTTGTACAAGGAAAATCGACCATCCACCGTGGAGTAAAAAGACAAAAACAAAAACAAAGAACCAAAGAGGGAGCAGTGCACTAGAGGTAGAAGGGTCACACAAATTTAGAAACATAGATTCAGCGAGGAGAAGGAAAATGATCACATATAAAGGGAAACGAGCGGGAAAAGGAAAATCGGAAAAAGCTAGATGACATGACAGCACTAGCCGAAATTAAAAGATGGAAATGACCAATGGGATGCTACATTAATCGTGCCAACTGGAGATGGAAAAGAAAGAGTAATGGAAACTACAAAATCATCCGAGATGCATTGAACTAGTAATCAAGGTGCATTAAACCCATAATCAAGGAAGCGTCCTCAACAAGCTTCATGGGAAAGCCATACAAAACATGGACACAGGAGCCCATAGTCTATTCACGAAAAGAGAATAGACACAGAGCAACAAAGGATAAAGAGCACAGTGTGAACTCACAGAGATCACAGAGACCATTTGAATAAAGAAGACACTTGAAATTCACTTATATGGCACCACCCAAGCAAGAAGAAGCGAGCCAGGCTGCAAGAAAAACCAGAGTTCAGAACAGGTCAAGAGGAAAGGTGGAAGAAGGGGAACAACAACCATCGGAGATCGTCAATGTCGACAAAATCCCATCTCCATACATAACACCGGAAAACCATACACCTATCCTAGAAGAATTCCAACAGCCAGCACTGGAGGGCACAAGTCAGGAGATACCAGCGGAAGTACAGGACCCATAGAACCAGGGAGAAGAAACCCTGAAGGAGGTGCAAACAGAGAACATAGAAGTAGCTCTGAAAGTTAATGGCTAAATCCAAAAAATGAAGTTGAGCCAGACGAGTCTCAAACGACGATCTCAGACCACCCAGCAGGGGAGACGATTGAAGATTCCTCGGCTTGGCTAGAATGGTATACGGAGGAGCAACCGAAAGCCATTGGAACTTTGAGCCAACCACCACAGCATAAGAAAGACAAGATACAGATACCAAGGTCACCTCGCAAGAAACCTGCAACATAAATTGTTCTACCGCACATACCAGAGGGGGTACAGGTAGGACCAGAGATATTGGGTCACATCGGGAAGCTCAAATACTCTGACCACGATGTTGCAGATGAAGACAAGTTCCAGGAACTTGCAAAGAGGTTATTTTTACAAACTACAGGCACAAATCGGGTTGGAAAACCGATCAACCAACCATACCAATGGGAAACTAGGTTGGAAAAAATGAAAATTTAAGGTCTGTTGGACCTACCACATTTTGGTAGAGGCCAGAACACAAAAACATGTGTCAAAAAATTGTTAGTAGTCACACATGGAGGGGATATCTAGCTGGACAATCCTGTCCCCATAGATGTTGAGCTTATTGCAAAAATAACAAGGCTGCCAATTCGAGGTATGGATCCCATGCTATTTCTAGATGAAAAAACCAAGGAGAAAGAACTAGCAGAAGAGATGAAAAAGAATTACAACACCGACAGGGGGATAAGAGGGATCATCATCAAGAGGATCAATGATGCAACCACACAATTGGGCGGGAAAGTCTTAGCCTGCAATCTGCTAAGAAAATGTCGTAGGGAGGAAGTCCCAGCTGGAGTTATTGCAGTTGCAACCCAGTGCGTAGAAGGCACCTCAATGAGTTGGGCACCATACATCTTGAACTTGTTCCTGGATGACAGCAAGGATGCGTAGGATCTAGGAACAGAGTTTCATTATTCATGGTTGATCACGCTCATAACCTTTATGGGCTAGAGGGAACCAAGGTACATAACTTTTTGTACCAGACCCAAACCAAACTAGGGAAAGAGGTACTCATTGCTAAAGGTGATGATGAGTGCTACTCACAAGAGGATGAACGGATCCATATTCGAAGGATACCTACGCAACCTACAAGAATCCATCACCGAGATGTAGAGAATAACACCAGAAGTTGTCACGTGATCTAAGGACATTGCCAACTCCAGGCCACACAACATGCAATGTGGATACAGGCAAGGAAGGATGCAGAGAAACATTGGACGCAAATGTGCTATTGTATCACAGAGGGTGACATCAACATGGTCATCAGTGAATGGGACAATGAGTGGAAGACTCCCGTCCTTACCCAGGAAGTGTCAGAAAGAACATCAGAAGAAGAGGCAGAGTAGGGAGAAACGCAACCTCTAGAAATCCAAGTGCCCAAGAGATGAAGAACGGGCCAGGGCAAAGCAACACAGATAGAAGAAGGGCCAACGAAGACAGGGACCCAGAATGAAAAGAAGGATAAGACACAACTGGCCAAGGATATACAACAACAGGATGAGCCCATGCAAGAGACAACAACAAATCCCAACTCACAAGCAACATGGGAAAACAAGAGGTCAATCACACAGATAGGAAGCGCGCACAAGAAATCAAAGGCACAACAAACACCGCTAGAATATACGATCACGGATGATGATTGGGAAATGATCGATTATGATCCTTATGGATATCGGTGGCCACCCACCTTTTCGAATTGGCTCAAAACAATTTTCTGACATTTTTGGCAATTTACTATTTTTAGCAGTTTTTACTTTCGGGGCCATTTTGAGGGCCTAAATGAAGGCTTTTTAGTATCGAGATCCATAGTGATATACAAAGGCATAATTGAGCCCCCAAAATGAATATCCTCGACGATACCTTTCCAACGGGCTATCACACGCCTAAAACAAATATCGTATGTAAAAGTTACGACCCCGGGAAGTTGATGTACTAACTTACCCAAACGGGTCCCACATGACTTTTGGCGCTTCATCTCCTAGGGTTAGGTTTTTGGATATCTAGGGTTTTTGGAATTCTTGTTTATTGTAAAAAGGCCTTCAGAGCCTCATTGTAATCATCTTCTTGCGAATGCGCATTTCCGTCACATCTCTTCTCAGAGATAAGCCACCACCATTCCAGCAAGCTTGTTTCCGCTACATTTTACAGTTTCAACTTATTTCGTTATTGAATAGAAAACCAGTTTTACTATATCTCCATTATTTTGTGCTAAGCACCTATTAATAATCTGTATTCATTTCATTCTGCTCATAAAATCTGGATCAGCTTGACTGATCCAGGATTTCCTCTCTGAGGACTTCGAACATGCTGCACACCACAGGGACAAGATTCAATAGGAGTTGGCAGATATATGACAGCTCCTCAAGAAAATTGGGGAAGGGAAGTCAATAAGAATCAAGGGAATCCAACCATCAACACTGCAGATAGCTGGAAGAGTGCAAGAAGAGGGATGAGAGTCAGTCCAGGAAATACTGTAGCCACACGTAACATTCCACATCAACCCTAGTATGTTGTGCATGGAAGAAATTGTGGGGCAGACACCCTTGAAGGAATTTTTCCAAATCCAACTTGTGTTGACAAGGATACCATTAGGGGCACTACACAGGTTGCAGGTGAGTGTAAACCACGAGGTATAGTATCATGCACGCAGAGACTTAACTGAGATGAAGCAGGCAACAAAGAAGAGGGACGCACTGGAAATAGTCTATGAGAAGGATAAATCTGAGACCCAAGAGTAGAGGGAGTGCATAAAAGGATTGGAGCAGAAAGTAGCAGGAACTTGTAAGAAGATTCCACGAGCTGTGCAGAGTGATGAAATCACAACAGTAGAAAAGATTGATCAGATTGCGTAAGCAATCGACCAATATCAGAAGGAGCTCAAGAATCTCCGAGAACAGTTCATACCAACCACTCCACCAGAAACCAAGGAGCAAAGGAAGTAGGAAGCAACAACGCAGTTGTAGGAGATAGAGCAGCAGGTTAGTACAACAACTAATTTGTTTGATAAAGCAGTGCATCTTTGGACCAGGTTGGGGGAGGATCAGCAGGTCCAAAAGTGGGACAAGGAAGAAGAGAGGATCAACACAGCGTTCCAAGAGATCAAGCAGAAGCAGAAGACAATACCAATCCCAGAACATGTCAAAGTGATGTAGGAGATGAAGAGATTGCAGTCAGAGCTAATTACTGTGAAAACTCAGAAACATGAGTGACAAGTTCAAATGGAACCATTGTAGGAGAGGGTAGAAGAAGTCCTGACACATGTAGACGAGGCTAAGACACAGATAGCACAAACCAAGGAAAAATGTGTAGGATTGATCAACGACGAAGTTGCAGTCTAGGTAGTGGACACAATCAAGGAGAAGACCGCGCAGGCGCTGACACAAGCAGTAGAGCTCAAGGAAAAGTTCCAAATGCTCACCAAGGAGATCGAGGAAGCTCAGAAGGATTAGGTGGCTTGGGACGATCCACATGTCAGTGTTGGGGGCCTGTTGGTAGCAAGCCGAAGTGGAAAGAAGGATGATCGTGGGGAAAGAAAGAGTGTAGAGAGTGAAGCAACAGCTGGAAGGAAACACAACACGTGTGCATGCAAGGAACACGTGCACAAGGAAAGCGACATATGGAAGGAAGAGCAGCACGCGCACATGCAGAGGAAGACCTAATGAAGGTAGGGTTAGGGTTTTGTTAATGTATTGTTATGGCTGAAGAGCCAAATATGTATAAATACCATTACAAAGGTATTATATAGGGTTCATGGATTTTGTAGTTGTTTCGATTTAGTTAGTATTCGAGTTTTGTATTGTTCGGCATATAATCAATTCTTGAGGATTGTAGTTATGCATGAGTGGATGCGATATGTAACGTTTTGTTGTATGAGCTATTTTGTAAGTTGTTGAGCTAGAGGAGAAGAGAGAAGGTAGATACTGAGGATTAGATCATAGGTTGAGGAGCCTGGTGCGATCTAGTTCACCTCATATAGATCTTACCCATCTAAGGAGAATTGTAAGTGCATGACGTTGTAGATACAGAAATATCATAATAAAAGAGCCCATAGCCAAATCTTTGCGGATGTAGCCCAGGAGGGGGTGAGACATGGTAACATCTGTGTTGTGTGATAAATGTATGCATATCTTTATCATCTTCTAGTATTTCTTACTATGCTTACATGAATGAGTTATTATATTTCTGTATTAATCGTGAATAATGGTATACTGCATTAATAAGTTACAATAGCACTCTCTTCACACAATTATCAGTGGCCATATTTCCTGCTTATTCGCAAATAGCCGTATATCACATTTACAGTTATAATAATGGTTCAATGTTCTATCTCTCACATCTCATACTCAATACGAGGCTGCAAACACCCGAGTATTACAGCCACCCATTAAATATATCTCGGGTGAGACTGTGCGGTGCATTATGTGCATTGTATTGCCTTCTCGTTTGCCAGGAGGGTCGATAGTTTTAGAGGCTTTGTTGGAAAAGGCATGAACCCTAGTTCAATAACTCAGACAGTATAGATGAGAAGTATAACCAACACTCTTCCTCCTCCTCCTCTCTCTCTCTATCCATATCTCTCTCCTGCTCTAGTCCCCTCGCTCTCTCTCACCCTCTCACTCTCCACCTCTATCTTTCTCTATTATATTCCCTTCTTTCTCTCCCTCCCTCCCTCTCTCCCTCCCTCCCTTTTTACCTCCCTTTTCCCCTCTATCACTATTTCCCTCTCTCTCTCTCTATCCTCCACTCTCCCCCCTTCTCTCTCTCTACCTTTTTCCCTACCTCCCTCCCTCCATTTTCCCCTCTCTCTCTCTCTCTTTATCCTCCACTCTCCCCCACCCTTCTCTCTCTCTCTATATCTCTCCCTCCAGAGTCCCCTATTCCCCCCCTCTATCTCTCTCCCTCTCTCCCCCTATATTCCCCCCTCTCTCTTGTGATCTATCCCCCCATCTCTTGAGAGAGATATTGATAGAGGGGAATAGAGTGAGATAAGGGGATAGGGAGTGAGAAAGAGAGACAAACAGAGAGAGAGTATAAAGAGAGATATATATGTAAAGAGAGAGTGGGGGAGAGAGTGAGTGAGTGAGTGAGAGATATATAGAGGGAAATAAATATGGAGAGAGTGAGGGTGAGACAGGGGTAAATGTAGGAGAGAGAGAGAGGGAGGGATAAAGAGACAGAGAGAATATGAGAGAGGGGGAGAGAGAGTGAAAGGTACAGAGTGAGATGGAGAGAGAGAGAGGGATGGGTATAGAAAGATAAAGAGAGAGAGGGGGAGAGAGTAAGGGATAGAGAGAGAGAGAGAGACAAAAACAAGGAGAAAGGGAGAGAGGTGAAAGTAGGGGCATAGATCAAGCTACAAGTAAGAGAGAGAGAGAGAGAGAGAGAGAGAGAGATGGATGGGAGGATACATGGAGTTATAAAGAGACAAGGAGAGAGAGGTAAAGAGAGAAAGGGGGGAGAAAGGGGAAGGAAGATAGAGGGAAGGGGAACGGAGGGGGAGGGAGAGTGTGTGTGAGAGAGAAAAACAAAGGGAAGGAAGGAAAAAGGGAGGGAGAGAGTGTGTGGCAATGGGGGGTGAGGTAGGGAAGGTGATAGAGAGAAATAGAGGAAGGGAGAGAGAGAGGTAAAAAGAGAGATGAGGGAATAGGTGGGGAGAGACAAATGGAAAGAGGAAGAGAGGGAACAAGGGGTAGAGGGGGAAGACATAGAGGGAGAGGGGGGGATAGAAAGTGAGTGAGAGAGAGAGAGAGAGAGAGAGAGAGAGAGAGGTTTGGAGGGAGAGAGAGAAAGGGAGAGGGAGGGAGATACATAGTGAAGGGGAGAGAAGGGTAGATGCATGGGAGAGAAAAAGAGAGAGGGGGGGTGGTGGAGAGGGAGTTAAAAAGAGATAGGNAGAGAGAGAGAGAGAGAGAGAGAGAGAGGAAGCGATGGGAAGAGGAGGCATATAGAGAGGGAGAGGGAGAGAGAGGAAGAGAGAGAGAGAGAGAGAGAGAGAGAGAGAGATGTTGGGCTAAATTTCTTCACAATTAATTCCCAACATTAAATTATCAATCGGGACTTGTAATCTTTGAGGTGAAAGCACATGAAATCTAGGAATGGAGCCTAGTCTAGCCTAATCTAAAGTCGGTGACAATATGAGTAAAATGAGCAAAGTAAAACAAACCGCAAGAAATTAACACTAACGATTCATCACTGGAACATAGGGATAACTTAATGCTATAAAGGCTTAGATCGTAGTCTTTCATGCACTCAGAATGATTTTTGTGTGATTAATCGTGAGTAACTTACTTAAGTTCTCTGTTCTTCAATGATTATTTTCTATAGTGGATCCACACTTCAATTCAATAAAAGAAACAAGCAAACGAAAATGAATTCAATTGACAGGAAATAAACTAACACCTTAGGTAGAAGCCCAATGCGGGGAGGCCATATCTCATAAGTTAAACCTTTATTATTTCCCTTGGTGATTGAAACTAAAGGAAATTAAAGTGTAGGAATGAAAATGATAAACTAGTGCAGGAATCATAAATGTTAAACTAGTGCAGGAACAAAGTGCAAGAAATGAAACTAGGTGCAGGAAGTAAAGTGATGGAAACTCAAAATCATCAAACTCAATCAACACCTCAGATTCACTTAGACTCAAAACCACCCTTTTAAATGTATACACCAATCATAAATAAATAATGAGTGAATCAAATGCACAAGAGTGATGGATATTCAATACAATGGGAATTTAGAAGAAATGTCTAACTAAGTTTTAGGAAGAAAATAATGAATGGAGAGTGGTACTTGTTTATTTTCTGCATTCAAACGATTGTGTTTATGATAAGTTCTTCATGAATTAATCAATCTATGAAGAAATAAACAATATCAAAACAAAAATGAGATAGAATGGAGATATGATTATGTAATGGAATAGATCTAATGCATGATGGATATATGCATATGACATAATGGATTAGATTTGAAACGAAGGGTGAATGTGTGGACAGAATTCGTGAGTGTGGAAAAGTGTTTGTGGGCAGAATTGCAAGTGGGATATGAAGAATTGGAGAGTGAACAATACCTTCTATAATTGAACTATGTGTATGAACTAAATCTAGATGAGTATAGCAACTGCAAAAGGTATTTGTTTGTTAATGAAAATGGGTGGCAGCAAATATGAAAGTTTATCATATGAATGTGATCTTGAAGAGTATTATTCCAATCTATTTTTGAGGAAATGATAAGATGCACATATGGAAAGAAGGTTTGGAAATGAATTGAAATGCAATGAGAATGAATTGCACAAAACAGAGTATTGGCAACAATTAATGAAAATAAAATTAAAACATATATCTACGGGATTGGTGCATACAAATGAAGGGTAAAATGAACTCTGAGTTTTAATTACCAGAACTAATGTAAAGGACATAATTGAAATGCATCTAAATTGAATCTAATCATTAATCAAAACAATAATTGAATTGCATGTAAACAAACAACACCATACTAATCTACAAAATAAATAAGTTATGGCAACACTTACCCTCACTGAGGGGCCCTTCCTAGGAGGTCATTGATTCTAAGAAAGACTCATGTCAAGATGGAAGGATTCTCAATGTAGTAGCAAGAATCAATTCTTCATTGAGATGAAAAACTTTGTTTTTACATGGCTATCAAGTCCTTAAATCTTTCTCCCAAGAATAAATCTCTTACTTACAAAACTTCATGAAAATAATGGCTACCTTCTCAGCCCTATAAGGCTCTTATTTATACATTAAATCCATGGAGGAATGGATAAAACAAATTCCCAAACTCAAAACCCATTTTTTACAATTTTAGAATAAATCTCAAAAAATCTGGGTTTTTCATCAATTTGGGCAGATTTGAGTTAGAGATCCACTCATATCTTCTAAAAAAATTCAAATTTTGAAAGAGTTCCCTCCTTATACTCAATTTCCCATATTCTAGAAAAAACCCATTTCATAGCATTTCTAGATCTAATACCATCTGCACGAAAATCGAGGCACAAGTTGGCAGTTTGAGATTTTTACTAATTTTTGCATAATCATTCCCCCTGAGATGGAGGTCCACATATGCGATATGGATTAATATTGACCCACATGTCCGCATGTCAACATCATTCTGGACAAAATCCATGTCCTCTATTTTCCTCTAGAAGCATTCCAATTTTTTGAACTATATCCGGTACTGGATGCCTGTAAAATGCTGGTACTGGATGAGCACAGGTGACAAATAAACACTGGTACCAGATGAATGCAAGTACCATATGACTGTAGAACCTTCTGGTACTGGATGAGTTGAAGTGTGAGTACCGGATGAGCGCAGGTACCAGATGATTGTAGAACCTTTTGGTACTGGATGAATTGAAGTGTGAGTACCGGATGAGCATAGGTACCGGATGACTGTAGAACCTTCTGGTACCAGATTTGTGTCCCAACTAATAAAAATAAAAAATAATAATAAAAATAAAATAGACACAATTAAAAATATATCATTTTTTGTTTTGATCCCTACACAATGAATTATCGAATAAGAAATTTGTTTTGGTTCAATCTCCACTTTTTTCTATCTCCACTTTGGGTTTGACTTATTGAGTTGCATGTATATATATATGGTGAATGGCCAAAGTAAAAATTTGTAGACAATGAGTGGTGAATATTTATCGAAAGTGATGGATGATAGCGACTGTTCATTTATAAATATAGTGAACCATCAGGAGGTAATAGTGCAGTGAGATGAGTGAGTTTTTTGGGTATAGACGATGAGACTGCTATGGATCAGAGGCTGACAAGATCATTGTGTAGGATTTGTTTCCAAATTTATGAATTAATAAGGGTTTTGGACCTGCTCCTTTTGTTTGCATCACTTTCATGGTTTTCTCTGAAATGAGGCCCTCTGATTCAATGAACATGACAACGAACAACCTTTATTACACTCAATTGCTTACTAAAGAAACACAAAATTTCAAAAAGGAAAATTTAGAAGATGTCAAAGTCTACAAAAAACAAAAATTTCACAATGAAACATTGACAAAGTTAAAATGAAGATTCTGTTAGGTAGAAAAATCATAAACATAACAATATTCTAATAAAAAAGAAAATAAAAACAAGATTAAACCAGACACATCAATAATCACACAATTGACACAATGATTTACGTGGAAACCCAATACGAGAAAAAACCATGGGGCAATGATAATCGATATTCTTATTATTCAAGGGAGAATTACAATAGCCAACACAAACATATAACCATCCTCTCCCCTCTACACACACACTGCACTCCATAGTGGTGTGTCTTGCTCTCACACTCCTCACCTCTATGTGTATGCTCGTATATATAGCATCTCTCAAACAATTAGACAAACTAATTATAATAAGATCCACCAATTGCACAAACTTTTCACTGAAGAGTGCATGCATGCACATTCTAAATTTAGTTGATGTGCATGTGCATGCTACCGCATGGGAAATTAGTTGGCACTTTTTCAACAATCTCCACCTTGACAAACATTTAATTGATATATCACGCCCAAATTAATTCATCACCTATTTTGCAAGCCAAGAGAATCCAAACACCATCATAGCTTCTCTAACAAAATTGGTTTTGTAAACATGTCTGCAAAATTCACTTTTGTATGATCCTTTTCCAGAGCCACTCCCCCTTCATCAACAACCTCTTACAAAATGGTATTTAATAGAAATATGTTTTGTATTACTGTGATAAGCTGGATTTCTAGCCAAATGAATAGCCCTAATTTGACTATCGTGGAATACTTTCACCTTGTCCTACATCCTTCAAACTCACACAACAAACCTTTTAACCAAATTGCCTCCTTACATGCATGTGAAGCAACCATATATTCTGCTTCAATAATGGATAAAGCAACTACATTTTGAAGCTTTGACATCCAACTAACAGATCCTCCTGCAAGAGTAAAGACATATCTTGAAGTGGATCTCCTTTTGTCCAAGTCACCTACAAAATCTAAATTTACATAACCACAAACTGAATCACTGGAGCCATCATAGGTGATAAAATAATTACTTGTGCCTCTAATATATCGAAGCACCCATTTTGCTGCTTCCCAATGCTCTTTATCTGAAACTTCCATGTATCTACTAAAAACATGAACTGCATGTGAAATATCTGGTCTAGTACTCACCATCGCATACATCAAACTTCTTACTGCATTTGCAGATGGTACACGAGACATATAATCCTTTTCTTCAACATTACTAGGACATAAACCTGAAGAAAGCTTGAAATGGGAAGCTAAAGGATCTGTATGGGTTTCACATTATTCATATCGAATCTCATAAGTATTTTCTCCACATACTTCTATTCTGATAACCACAACTTATCATTTTTCCTGTCTCTGTATATCTCCATGCCAAAGATTTGTTTTGTTGCTCCTAGATCCTTCAATATATCAAATGCCCTAGCCAACTGAGCCTTTAACCTATTGATTTCGACCATGCTTTTTCTTGCCAAAAACATATCCTCAACATATAATACCAAAATAATGAATATGCCATTTTCCATTTTAAAATTAAACACAGTGATCATATTCACTTCTTGTAAAATTTAGGCTCACCATGAACAAATCAAACTTCTTGTACCATTGCCTGGGAGACTACCTCAGGCCATACAATGACTTCTTGAGTTTGCAAAAAAAACTCTTATTGTGATCCTGAAAAAAACCCTTATGGTTGTTCCATATATATATCCTCATCCAAATCTCCATTTTGAAACATTGTTTTAACATCTGGTTGCTCTAACTCAAGATCAAGTAAAGAAACTAGTGCTAACACAACATGAATTGAAACAAGCTTCACAACTGGTGAAAATATTTCATGAAAATCAATACCTTCCTTTGGAGAATTGCTACCAGTCTTTCTTTATACCTTTCAACTTTATCATCAACACCCTTTTTCAGTTTGTAGACCCACTTGCAGTTGACAACCTTCTTGTCCTTTGATATTTCTACCAAGTCCCATGTTTTATTCCTCTCATAGGCATCCATTTCTTCTTTCATAGATTTTTTCCATTGAGCACTTTCAAATTAATTAATTGCTTCCTGATAACAACTAGGTTCTCCATCAATAGAAACCAAAGCCACAGATGAAACATAATCATCATACCTTTTAGGAGGATTCCTGACCCGTGTAGATCTCCTCAGAGATGGTTGAGGCATATCCTTAGTTTCCTGGATATTTTCTTCATCTTCATCTTCTTCTTCTAGAACTTCTTCATGCTCCTCCCTTTTAAAGATGGCTGAGTTTCCAACTGAATTTGCTGAACTTGCAGTACCTATTATTGTCTCACTTCAACATCTACCAGTTCTGATTTTAAGAGTGAGGATTCATCAAATACTACATCTCTTCTTATGATGAGTGTTGGGTTACTTTTGGCACAAGGGTGAGAAAAAGGAGGTCCCTTAACTATCTAGTTAGGCTATCCAGAAAGAACAACGAAGAGTTAATTGGTTAGTGTCTCAACTAACATAAAGAAACAAGAAATAAAAAACAATAAAATAAATCTAAACTAAGAAAACAATAATTTGAAATGAATGCACAAAGAAAACATAAGAGAGATATACCAAGTAAACTAAACTTCGAATTGATACTTCTTGTAGAAATATGGGAACTTATAAGTCCCCCCTTCCTCCCTGGGAAGGCTCTTGAGTCCCCAAGTACAAAGTCTTCTTTCTACTATCAATGGTTAACAAAGGAAAATAGTGAAGAAAAGAGTGATGGAATACTCAAGAGGAGAGATTCCTAACACTTTCTATGGATGCCCAAAGATTTCAAAGATAAATAAGGCTTCCCAAAGCTAAAAATGAGTAGCATAACAATACTCAAATGCTTCTTCATTTTTGCATACAATGGCCCTTTATTTATAGGAGGATGGAAAGATTTTTCTTAACTGGTTCCAAATGTGAATGGGAGGCCCTTGTAGGTACCTCCCATCCTTTTTAGTGAACCCAAGGGGAAATTTGGGAGCAATTTTGGGTATGGGATAGATCCCCTTCATCCCAAAAGTAGTTGAGGCCCGACCAAACTCATCAATGTGTTGTTTTTGCGTCTGCGTGGGTCTTTTGAATGTCAGTCGTGCACTGTGTACATCGTACACCATGTTATCTTGTGTGGATGTGCATGCACTGCTTTGGTTGAATGTGCGAGGATTTCCAAAACCACTTTTACATAGTTTTATGATTAAATTGAGTGTAATCCTTCCATGAATATTGGTACTATGTTGTGTTTTTCTTCATCCATTGTCTGTATTTGTAGTGAGCCATTTTTCGGTGATAACAATGAGTTTGTGGGCAGTAGGATCCCACAATCTGTACACCTTAAATCTATCACCATAACCAACAAAGACATATCTCTTTGATCTATGATCTAACTTAGAACACTAATATTTAGAAATAAGAGCATAAGCATCACAACCAAATATTCTCATATTTGAATAATTACTTGAATGACCTGTCCATACCTCTTTCGGAATTTTATAGTTTATTGTAGTTGATGGTGACCGATTTATCATATAGAATGTTGTAAGAACTGCTTCCGCCCACAATTCATGATGCAACTTGGCATTATTGAGCATGCTCCTTGATCTCTCTAGAAGAGTTCTATTCATGCGTTCAACAACACCATTTTGTTGAGTATAAATTTTGGTCTTATGTCTTTCAATCCCATATTCGTTGCAATATTTTTCAAGTTCCACAGATGTGAACTCATCTCCATTATATGTTCTTAAACACTTTATTGACCTGTTGATGCTCTTTTCAACCAAAGCTATGAATTGCTTAAGAGTATTAAATACGTCATCTTTTCTTTTAAGTAAATAGACCCAAACCTTTCTAGAGTAATCATCTATAAATGTTATATCCCACTCCTATGGATACTAAAATTTTTGGTGGAGTGTTGTTATGTTTTCACGGTTAAGTAGTGGATAACTTTCATCAAATACTTGGATGGAATGTCACTTGGCCACTTTGCTAACCTCTGTATTCTTACTGTTATTTAATTTTGTTACAAAAATTTCGTCAAACAACTTGTTGGCACCTCATACTCAATGTAAATCCTCCTGAGTGGTTGTTGTTGAATTAAATTTTGCTAATTGGATTGTTGGGTATAATTTTCAGTGTTTAAACATGGGTTTTGGTACCAAATGTGTGCATATGGTGCAACTAAATTACACAAAAATAACTCAATAAAATAATAGAAATGCTACCAGAATATGAACTGGTTTATTACTTATCAGTCGACTTGTTACAATGAATGAGATTCCTAATGAGTACACAATAATATATCCTCTGAATATACAATCTACATAACAGGAAAATCATTCCCTTTTCAAAAATATCAGCCCCAACAAGGAGGAAACGAACCAGCAGGAGTAACCAGTCAAATCTGTTATGTTTTGGCCCTCTCCATAGCAAGATATCAGTCCCCAATGATTTGAATTTGCTCCTACAACAATGTTTCGACTCAACAGGGAATGTAGCTCGCCCCAAAAAGGAGAAACGACCACAGATGCACTAAAATCATCCCCACAATAGATAAAATCATCCTCCTCTGATCAATGCTAGATCTTCTGATAAAATCTATCCTCCTCTTCTCAGAATAATTCCTTCATGTCCTATAGTTTGGACCTGTAATAGATATCAGTCCCCTATTATTAATGAAAAAATTGGCTCATGGATAAATCTCCCCCCCCAACATGAAATACAACCTCCATAAAATAGATCAGCCCCCTCCTGAGAAATGTATGGCTTCCCAAGTAAGAAAAAACTATCTCAGCAATGAAGTAAATCAATCTCCTCAAGCCTACAAACCTAAATATGATGTCATGCAATAAAATCCATTGGAGAACCTGTGTGATTCTCCCATTAGATTGGCTAGGGTGGAATATTTCACCACCAAAACCAATTGGAGAAAAGGGTTTTGCTGCAAAACCCTAGCCGTCAAGCCACAAGAGCTCTCTAAACTAATAGATAAAATGATCATCAACATAATGAGAGAATAGAAGACCCTATCTCTCTTTTATACCCCCTTTCACCTTTTTCTATTCAAGTGACTTTTAATTCATCTTTAATATTTCTTCATAAAATCACTTTATTAATTTAATGACCATTTTAACTCCAAAAAGTGATTAATTCACCCTTATAACTTCTCCAGCCAATGAAAGTCACTTTTATTCATCCTATCCTATAGATATTTTCACTCTAGTTCCAACGAGCTATTACGCTAAGGTGTTTCTCCAGGAAACAGGCCCCAAATATAACCTTTAGTGTAATTAATTAAAATATGCTCAATAATAACCCAAAATTACGGAAATCATCGGAATGCCATGGAACCAAGAGTGAACTGTGCGAAAATGACATTAATGATGAAAGATGGTGAATGGGATAGCCAAGGCCCCATAAAACTCCTCCAAAATGCTTGAGCTCAATGTTATCCTCATTTTACTCCTCTAGTTAGTCTGACATAAACTCATAAAGTCTCCTCTAACTGCAAAGCAGGGGAATCCAAAAATGGGAACATTACAATAAATGTCACAAAATATGACAATCCTCCAAAATAAACCATAGGGGATGGTCCCCAAACATCTAAATGAATATAATCTAGGATACCTTTTCTTATATGTCTTCCTATTTTAAACTTTTGTCTACATTGTTTTTGAAAAACACAATACTTGCAGAAATTCAAATTCAGAAACTTTAAACTTGGAAGTGACTTACGATCAACCAGTACCTTAAGCCCTTTTTCACTCATATGACCCAAACTTTGATACCATAACTAACAAAGACACTTGCACCTTCAGATGCTACCATTTCTTGATTTACTTTTGTCCTTCCTTCAAGCTAATAAATGTTTCTGATCCTATTTGCCTTCATGACTACTAAGATTCCTTTGGACACCTTCAATACTCCACCTTGAGTTGTACACATGTAACCAACAGAATCTCAAACTCCCAAATATATCAAGTTCTTTCTAATTTTGGGTACATGCCTTACATCTATTAATGTTCTTACTAAACCATCATGAATTTTAATCCGGACACTACCAACTCCAACAATTTTACAAGAACAATCATTTCCCATAAAAATAACACCATCATCAATAGATTGGTAAATTGAGAACCAATTTCTATGAAGACACATGTGACTAGATGCACCAGAATCTAAAAACCAATGTTTATGTTGATGTGAAACATCACAAGTAGATAATACCTCATCAACCATACCTAAACCGAAACCTGAACATGTTTCAGCTAAATCAGTTTCCTTTGCTTCTTTTGTGGAGTCCTCTTTGGATGCATTCTGTCTTTTCCAACAATCCTTCTTGAGATGCCCAGATTTTCCACAGAGCCAACATTTCTACTTACTCTTCTTGCCTTTTGACTTAGACCTTGATGTACCCCTCTGATCTTTCCCTCTTTCTGTAGATCGACCTCTGACCACCATTGCTTATGCTGCTGAGGTTTCTTTACTAAATCTTCTCCTCATTTCCTCAGACAACAGAGCTCCCACAACAGTTTCATAATCAATGGCATATGTTGAGATGAACCACATAGATTTGACCAGATGATCCCAAGACTCAGGCAACAAGAACAGTAGCATACAATCCTTGTCCTCATCTTCGTAGTTTACTTCCATACTAGATAATTGAAAAATCAAAGTATTGAAAACATTCAAGTGATCAACAATTTTTGTACCTTATTTCATCCATAAACTATACAACTTCCTCTTCAAGAAGATTTTGTTTTTCAGGCACTTTTTCACATAAAGACTTTCCATCTTGCTCCATAATCTTGCTGATGTTTCCTCTCCAACGATGTTAAAAAAAAATTCATTTACCTAACACAAATGAATGGTACCAAGAGATCTTGAATCAAGATCATCCCAGTCCTTGTATGACATACCTGCTAGTCTCTTTGACTTTCCTACTAATGCCTTGTGCAACCCTTGTTGCACAAGAAAGTCCCACATCTTCAACTTCCATAACTAGAAATTATTCTTATCGTTGAATTTTTCCACCTCAAACTTCAAACTCTATACTTTGACCATTAGCACAAACTATTCAAACCAATCTTATAATACTAAGCCTTAAACCGTGTAACAGGGACAACCTATGACAGTGTAATAAAACCCATCCTAGGCCAATCCACTCCACTCGGCTTAGCTCGGTTAACCTACTCTACTATCTAGCGACCTGATTCTCTTCTCCTTCGCTCTCAAATCTTTCAACTTTGCACTCTGATACCACTTGTTTGGCAACAGAAACATAAATGTAACAAGATTCTAATAACAAAGAAATTAAAACCAAGATTAAACCAGAGACAACAACAATCACACAATTGACATAGTGATTTACGTGGAAACCCAATATGGGAAAAAAACACGGGGAAATGATAATTGGTATTCTTATTATTCAAGGGAGAATTACAATAGCCAGCATAGGCATACAACCATCCTCTCCTCTCTATGTACACACCACACTCCATATTATTGTGTCTTTCTCACACACTCATCACCTCTATGGGTATGCTCGTATATTGATTATAATAAGATCCACCAATTACACAAACTGTTCACTGAAGAGTGCATGCATGCACATTCTAAATTTAGCTGATGTGCATGTGTATGCTACCACATGGGAAATTAGTTGGCACTTTTTCAATAGACTTTGGATTTTCCAAGCAATTCCATAAACCCCACAACTTAATTTCAATTGCTAAATGCAAGAGATATTAATTTTTATTTGGTGAATGTAGGAGATTTTAAACAACCATGGAGAGGTTATGACTTTCACAACAACCAAGTAGAATGACTTCATTCCTTACCTAAATCGAGCCACCAATGAAACAAAGAATTTGTTGCAGTGAAATAACTTCAATGTTGAGGGGACTAGGTTGAGGACTAGGTACTAGGGTTTTGGAAAAGTTGACCTAGGGTTTTAGGGGCTAGGTTGAGTTCCATGCCTTGTCGAGTAGCGAGGTATGTAAGTTGTCACAGTCTCACACCGCACCCCATAGTTACGGTCATGGACATGGTGTTTATATCCAAAATACAATTGAGATGTAGAGTGCTTATGATTTATGATGACACTAAAGTCACCACCAAGGAATACCAACTTGGGATGTCACGATGACCCTCATCTTCTGTTTAAAATTTGAACCACTGAAAGATGATCGATCTATGGAGAGATAGCGTAGAATCCATAGTAGCTCCAACTGCGCCTAGAAAATCATAGCCCACAAACTGTCGTACATCCCTGCCGACTCCAACCATGATTTATAGACTCCATGTTGTCACATTCCCCTGTTAATTACATTGTACATTACATGGGATAGTTGAGTCCACTTCTAATTTTAATTTTAACTTCTCACGACCATCCTTAGGGGGAATCACCACTCCTGGCCCAGTCATCTAAACTAAACTTATCTTAAAATTCCCATTGCAGAATATTTGTGCATCCATTATAGCTATACTGTGAAAAAATTTCCGTGGCACTTCCACATGCTAGTGTTAAAAAAAAAATTGCCAGCAAAAAAATAAACTAAATGCATTTTTAAAATAATTTTGAACTATGTTGTTTTACTATTTTTTCTCATATCTATTATTTATTTAAGCTACTACAAGGAAAATTCATCTCTTGGATATTATTGTACACTATAGTTGTAACTTTAATTTTGAATATTATTTTTACTATATTTTTTTAATGTTTTTTTTAGATTTTTTTTATAAAAATTGTGTTTTTCTAATTTTTATATTTATTTAAATTTAAAAAAAATAATTAAATATTATTGTACATTAATATTTTAATGTTAATATTTAAAATTTTAATATGAAAGTGATTGAGAAATTTTACTGATAGTTTACAAAAAAAAATAGCTTTTCCCATTCTAAAAATGTTCTTTTCTTTCACTTTTCCAATTTTGAAAATGTTCATGTGAAAAGGTTTGATATTGTTTGTTAAAGGTTAACATTATAATATATTTTATAAGATAATTAATCCTAAAATTAATATGTTCATTAGAAATATTAAAAATGTTAGAGTATTTTATATATAGTTTTAAATATTTTATAATATTATGAAATTGATTGATTGGAAAATTGACAAAGTTAATAATATTCTAAATATGTTTTTTCTAAAATTATCCTCCAGCCCCACCCTCATATATAAGGGTGAGGATGAGGGTGAGGGTGAGGGTGAGGATGAGGGTGCGGGGTAATGATAGAGAAAACATATTATGAGGGTGGGGGTGAGGGGTAATATTAGAGAAAACATAATATGTTTTCTCTAATATTACCCTTACCCCCACCCTAATATTCGTTTATAGAAGTATCAATTAGTCTAAAAATGTAAGATTATAAGAAAAATGTATAGTCTAAAAAGTTTTGGCAATATTTGAAATTAAGGACTTCATCTTAGTGGATCAAGTTGTTTATAAGAAGGAATTTCAAAAGGTAAAAGAAATGAGGAAAGAAGGGACATGGGAGAAATTAGAAATACAAAAGCAATTATTAGAGCCAAAAATAAATTAACGAATAGGAATTTAGTAAACTTAGAATCGTCATGTAGAATTGAGAGGAATTTCCATGGAGGAAAAGCCACATCGTTGCAATAATTCAACAATGACATTGCATTGATTTCAACAATAATATATTGCATAACAATGAAGTGTATTGATTAAAGTGATGATACAATGAAAAATGATTTAAAGTAGTTATGTAATTGCAATGATTTCAACAATGGTATCAATGATAATCTAATGCAAAACAATAAGGTACATTAATCGTAGTGATGATACATTGAAACATCATTTAGAGCAATCAAGTAGTTGAAATTATCTGAGCAATGATATAATGCAAAATATTAGGGTGCATTGATTTCAATTATAATACAATGAAAAATGATTAAGTGTAGTAGAAATATCATTTCCTAAAACAATACCTCTTACACCTATTGAAAGAGGTAATAAAATCTAGCTTACTTTGAAACTTGCGTGGGGCTTAACAATCCATAAGTCAAAATGATTGATGTTGGAGAAATCTACTATTAATATTGGGAAGCAAGAGAGACAGGGTATGGCGTTTACTGCAATCATGATTTCAATCTCCCTTTTCATATGATCGATATCAAAAGATGACAAAACTAGCAAGTGTGACTATAATAAAAGCAAAAGAATATAGATTGAGATTAATCACAATGTAAACTATTTGTAAATTGATTACATTCTTATTATTCAAAATTTTAATCATTCAACATTGTTACTTTATTTCTATTCAACTTATTCCTCATGTAACTCTTGAAGTATACTTTTGAATAATACTATCTATGTTCTCAACAAACTGAGAAAAATGAATAAATTTAAATGATTAGATTCATCTCAGACATATACATATACATAATTTTGATCATCTACAAATTGTGTCACTATACTAAAAACTGAAGAAGATAGTTCGACATTGATCCTTCACAATAATACTCTTTATACTTTCAACCAACTGAGGAAAGTGAGTAATTTTCAAATGATTAGATTAATCTTCTAGACATATACATATACATAATGTTGATCATTTACAAATTATGTCACTATATTAAACTGAAGAAGATAGATTGACATTCATCCTTTTCATTATTACTCTCTATACTTTCAACCAACTAAGGAAAGTGAGTAAATTTCAAATGATTAGATTATTCTTAGACATATACATATACATAATGTTTATCGTATACAAATTGTATCACTTTGACATTGATCCTCTCAATAATACTCTCTATACTTTCAACCAACTGAGGAAATCGAGTAAATTTCAAATAATCAAATTAATCTTAGACATGTACATATACATAGTGTTGATCATGTTCAAATTTTTTGTGACTGCCCATGACTGCAATCATCCTAAATCCATCTTAACCCCATATCTATCAAGCACTAAAAGGGATCAAATTTCTCGAGGTGCAAACCTTTCCTCAAGTTTTACATTCAAAAATAGGTTTGCGTCTCAAAAAATTTAATACCTTTAAGCACTTGCTAGATCCAGGGTTAAAATGGATCTAGGTTGGTAAACTAAAATGATTGAAATTTTATTGCAATATGTTGTCTAGAAATTTTAAAACCATGTTTATTTCCTTCTCTCATTAAGATCCAGAACTTTACGAAAGCAATATTATTATTTTAAAAAATAATAAAAGTAATTATCATGATTTGAAAGATTTCATACATTATAAACATCTTGTTTGTTTGTATTTAGAACTATGCTTATTTTCTCTCTCATAAGGAGCTTTATGAAAATGATATTATTATTTAAAAAACAATTATAATTGTTTTAAAGAGGTCATGTACATTATAAGTATCTTGTTTATTTGAGCAAGTGAAATGTTTTTTAAATATAAAATTATTCACATAATTATTCCATCAAAATTTTTAAAAGTTTCATTATTAGTCTCTACCGAAGGTAAGGACTATAGCGGTGATGAGTTAGTCATTGACTAGATATTATTTTCATCTTTGATTTTTAATTTTTTTGGATGTCCAATGTTCAACATAGGAAAATCTAGATAATATTTTTTATTAGAATTAAAACAAAGAATTTTTTCTTGAATCTACTCGACTTCAAATTTGAAGCCTCATTGTCATGGTGATGGAATTCATTAATACTCACCACGACCTGCATTAATACTTCTACTTTGTTTGCCCCCTGTAGTTGTTAATACTATCTCTTTGACCAGTGTTCTGTCAAATGTCAGGTAATAAATCACTTTACTTTCTCAAATGCCACTCAATAAATTTGGTTGTTGGTTTGTTGTTGTGTGCCTTATGCTTGCCATTGTCTCACCACCTCATAAATTACACTACTCTATCAAATACTAGTTAATAAATCTATTTGTTGGTCTGTCACATTGTGCCTTCTTCTTGATACACCGTCTCACAGCCTAGATGCTAAAAACAAAGCTTTAGAAACCATCTTCGATGATCAATTTCCCTGTACATAAAACTTAGACTAAAACAACTACAAAATATTATGAAATTAAAGTTGGAAGTGTCCTTGCTGATTATATGAGGAAGAAGAAGAGGATCATCATTGTTACTGGTGATTTGTCAAGGAATATAGAACAAATCAAGCACAAACCAATTATCGCCTATTTATATGTTTTGATTTACATTTGTTGATTATCATGGTGAACAAATCAAGCATGAACCGATTATGACCTATTTATATAATTTGATTTTCATTTGTTGATTATCATGTTTGAAATCATAGTTGCAATGACAAAGTTTTTTAAATTATCATGTTTGAATTGAAAATAAGTTAGCATGTGACTGTTCAAATTTCTATTGCCTATTTCATGGGGTAGAATATTAAATATTTGACTAATTTAACTTCCGACAATTGTCTTGTGTGTTAAACCCCACAGATTCACAACAACATGTCAAATCGCATAGATATTAGACCATGGATAATCCAATGGAAATTATTTCGTCAACGATATCATACAAATTCATAAGAAGGAACTTTGACATGCACAGAATTACCGCCTTAGCCACTTTGGAGATGCTAGATAAATTTGGGATCTAGCTCCAAGAGCATGTTAAGGAGAACCCCATCATTGAGGTGTGTGAAATCCATGTGCTTGCGGACTAGAAATGGACCAATGCCCAGTCATAGCAATGTCTAGAAGACATGTGAAACCTTTGATAGCAATAACAATAGGTCCTCCTAGTCCCAGAAGGACATAGAGGCACACTGGAGGTGGTAAGCTCCTAGATCCATAGTATTCATGTTCGATGATATATCTCATGATAACCTTCAAAGGGTTGTGCATTTTTTTTAGGAGATTGAATTTCTTCATAATCATGTCAAGGGAGATTTTGTTGGTGTTTTGGCAACCCAATGGTAGAGGAGCTTCAATTTCAGGAATCGATAAATCCTGAAAATAAAAGGGCAAGGCATTGTGGTTCCATCCCAGTCCCTTCACTAATGGTCAGAGGATTTCTAGGTTTGAAGTGAGGCTTCAGTAGATGAAAAATATGCCTTTGGTTGCCAACATTCTCTAAATCTGTAGGTATACATTAAAGTTACTTTTCCCAAAAAATGGTAGCATCACTGTATACAATATTCTTATTTTTTTGTTGTTGCTATCACTTCTTCCTCCTCCTTCCATAGCAGGCCTGCGATTTTTGAATAAAATTTGTTGTTGATCTATCACTCTCATGGTGGGAATAACCAAATTAAACAAAACCACCCACATCGTTATTCCATCGCCCACCAATCTAGATTTCTATAAAGGATGCTTCCATCACCAATTGGAAAACATGCCATATTGGTATTGACATTTGTAATATAGCACTGACATTTGTAATATAGCACTAAGTCATACACGTCGTTGAATGGTAGGTTTTTTGGTGATCGCTTTACCCTTTACGTATACACCTTGTTGAATGGTCCATTTTTTAGTGATCACTTTACCCTTTACGTAAACATAAACTATGGAATAATTATCTTTTTAATATATGGTTATATGATAAACATGAAACAAGCCTCAGTTTCATGTTGATATCTGTCAGGACAGGACTGACTTTCCATATGTTACAACAAGTTATTTCCCTGAACACAATGTATTGTTTCACATTGTGTTTGTTAGAGCATAATCCTAACTTCCTTTGGTGTATTACTTGTCTTAGCCAGCTAGACCTTGGTTAATGCATCCCAATGCATTTTTCCTCACTTGATTTGACTTTCTAGAGAGGGTAGGAGACACCTTCCTTGATTTTAGGGAGTTTTCCTTAAGTTTAGGGAGTTAACTTTGAATTATTTAGTTAGAACTCCACTTAATAACTCCTTTCCAACCTCCATGCAAAGTTTAAACACCTAAAGGAAGGAGAGCACACTTCCTCCTTAAATCAAGGAAATTGTCCGTTGATTTTAGGGATTTACCCCCTTCTTTAGTAAACTTGCATGTTTTGCATGTCATTTATGGATAACTCGCACTTTTCAGCCTATCATACTCATGTTAGGTGTGGATTAACTATTTTAGAGGTTTAGGCATGTGCTTTAGCTATTTTTACACTACTTTTAGTGGTAGTTGCTATTATTAGTGACACAATCAATTCCTCTCTACATATTGGATTGATCTCATTGTAATTTAGAACATATTGTGAATACATTCACTCTTGTGGAGAAAATTCTTCTCTATCTCTCTCATATTTTTTTTTTTGCAAATTCATTGGATTAGTATTATTTTTCTCATCAAATTCTAGATCTCTCGGGTCTCAGAATTTTACAGTGTTACATTGTTTGAAGTATAAAAGATCTATGAAAACAAATATGTAAGGCATTGCTTCCAGATCATCTATCCATAGATCTAGTACAAGGGTCGATAAAGACCTCACTAAACTGATCAGACCTTACTTTCACCCTTAAATATAATATCATAAATCATTTTGTAAATTGAACCCTAGATTTATTTTCACAAAAATGTCACATCTTGCTTCCCTTGATCTAATGTCATAAATTGTTTTGTAAATTGAAGCCCATATTTATTTTGACAAAGATGTAACAACATGCTTCAAAATGAGGCAATTTTGACTTTTTTTCCTAACTTGACCATTCGTTAATGTTAATAGTCCTTTAGACAATAAATATGATAGCATTATGTCTTCCCGATAATAATCCAAATAACAATATACAAACATGTATGTATAGATGTGAAACCTCTATATAATATACTCGATTATCAATGTTTAGAAAAAAAAATATTATTTGGTCGAGAAAATATGTAAATCAACAAAATTATTATTTATTAATATTATTTTTGGTGTTGAAATCTATGACCAATTAAAAAAATCATCTACATGTTTATGGACATTCACCTATTATACAAAATATATATAATTAGTTGTTATAAATCAACACTTCAAATAACAAATAAAAATTGGACATATCTTCTCAGTACTGGAATATGGAAGATATGGCTGCATTGGTGAAACTATTGTCCATAAGTAAACATATTCAAGGTCAACAATGAAAGCACCAAGCCAATCAGGGCATAAAAATTGTATTGAATCTACTTTTGCAAGAATTGACAACGTTGACACTTACTATACTTTACCTACAACAACAATTCTGACAAAACTATTCAGCAGGAACATCGCCATTATAGTAGCACTTTTTATTATTAATCGTTGTTGTAACATGGATTATATAATTCGGTTGTGTGTTGAACAAGTTTGACTTTAAATTAGATAATTATTTATTATTTCAAAAATATATTAATATATTTTGAGTGTAAATCCCATCTAATCTAACCCTGAATTTAGTCATTTTTTTATAATGTTAAAAAGGCTTATGCATTCATGAGGATACTAACTTGCAATTGGAATAAATATGCAATTATTTAAGAATCCAACTTTACATTCATATTTTTAATCACTTTTTTTTAAAATCCTAAGATGGTACTGTACAATCACTTAGAGATCGTGTGAAGTACTTAATTTAGACACAAATACTCTAACCTCATTATTTTATCATTATGCAAGTGTGTAGATAAGTAAACTCAAAATATCGAGGGTTTATATCAATTTATTAATTTAGGAAGCATTTAAGATTTTATTAGATCATCTCGGAAGCTCCATACTCGTATTAGATCATCTCGGAAGCTCCATACCCATAAGACACCTTTTCCAGTAGAAAATTGGCTAAATTATATTAGTCATATAATTTGTTTACATCTTTCTTCACAAAAACAAGGATCCTTAACATTGCATACTGCCAACTAGATCCATGCTAAAGGCACCAAAAATAAATAGGAATAAAGTTCTCAAAAAGATCGAGATCAATAATGACGCCTCATTCTAGACATCATCATACAATCATACTATCTCTCACAAAAAACAAAACATACATAAGCTTGAACTAAAAAGTAGAAACAGTCCCAATCTCAAAAGATCTAATGGATTCTAATATGTCTCTTGGGTCCTTCAACTCCATTGGACCAATGATAATAGGAGTTTTTTCCCTCTGGTACTTCAAAAGCCTGTTTAGAAAGAATGTTTGCTTCTGTATGATAACTTATGTAGATAAGTTGAAAGATGATAGACTGTAACCTTTTAATTAGGACTTTGATTCTAGCTTTCCATCCTTCAACTGCACATACCTAGAGCCTACCTTTGTTTAACAACCAATCGATAACAACTATGGAATCACCCAAAACATGAATGCGATGTAACGACAAATAATCTTCTATCATGAGAGTGGCCCATGCACCCATAAGATACACTCTTGTGTTGGTTCCTCTGCCACAATTATATATCCATCTTATGACTCTTGAACCTATTTTTTTTATTACTCCACCCACTCCACACAAGCTTCCATCTCTCTGAACCGCCCCATCGAACCATGCTAAAGATGTATCCTTTTGTTGTGGAATCAAAATATCTCTCGGGAGTCTATCCTTCAATTGGGCATTGATTCTGTTTTGTAAAGTCAATGTCTTATATATCACTGCTTGGATAGAAGGGTTGGAATCTTAAAAAATTGCTTTGTTTCTTTCTATCCATATGAACCAACATATATGGGCTGCAATCGGAGTAGGGACTGTCTTTTCCTCATACCAATTTTTAAAGCATTCCGACAATGTGTTACCATTCCAACACCTTTTTAAGTTCAGATCATTGCTCACATTATTCCAGACGGATTTGGTAAATGGGCATAGCTTAAAGAGATGTACAACAACTTGTTAACAAGTAATTATACTCTTCCAATAAAAGTTTTCATTAACTTTTAGTCTTCCTAGTAGAAGTTCATTGAGTTTGCAATATTTAAATATAGAATTTTTATGAATAATTTGTTTTTAATGTAACCATAATATATCTTCATAAGGTCTTATTCCTATTAAAGGATTTCAATCACTATTATATATAGAATATGATAAAAGAATTAATAAATAATTAAGAAGGACAAGCTTTAAATTTAGATCACCATTATTCTCATCATAGTACATCTCTAATTATATAGCTTAGAAGACATAAAATTAATACATAAAAGGAAGACATAATGACTTTCAAGTTGTACTACAAGAATATTGTTTACCTAACTCTTTAATAATGTATACTATATTTTTGTATTTATTGTCAATTGATATGGCGAAATATTATATATTCAATTAATAACATTTTCATGCTTAATGGTTAAGAACATGTGTTTCCTTCTTGGAGACTACAGGTTCAAATCCAGAGGGGGTAGGGTATGTAAACCTCCATAGATTTTAGTTGCCAAATCGCTATGCAAAGGGGGTTCCTTATCCCACAAACAAGGTGGTGTCATACACCAATTTGGTGTTTGGCTTAGATGTAACATTAAAAATAGATGATTATTATTATTATTATTATGAAGGTTTTATTAATATAAGATCACATACATTACACAATAAATTAACTATAGTTGAATCTTACTTTACTTGTGCTATGATTGTGCATACATTTAATAAAATTTTAATAATAAAACAAGAAGTTTAATTATTAGATTGAATCCCAACTAATACTTAGTCTAAATTACACAATAATAAATCATGTATACCATCTAATAGGAATCTAATACCATCTCAAATTAGTTGTGAAGAGTAAACTTATTATATTAATCCAACCATTAACCAATTAATATATTTAATCATCTAAAAGAAGTTATTCTGGTTGAGAAATTAACATTTCCAACGTTGCAAATATGTATTTCTTACATTGATTAATGATTACTCATTTCTTGATTAAAACTTACACATTTAATGTAATAATTCTTTTTTTTTTTTGTAAATGAGTGTAGGAATCTATATTACTTGTAAGTATTATGATACAAAAAGTGGGGATCCTAGTAGAACGAAAACAGACCAGGGGGTCCTAGCTGCTAGAGTTGATAGTTTTGGTGGATGGTTCTAGTCTGTCACAAGGGGAAACCAAACCAAAACTTCCATATCCAGTTTGAAAAACATAGACATAAAGAAAAAAATAGAACTTTCCCTCTAAACCAAAGTTTGTAACAGGTCTGAACTAACCTTCCATTGCCTAGGCATAACTTCCATTAGACTAACAAAATTAAAAAATCCGAAACTAAGAGGCGTTACAACACCTGGGGGTGCTCATTCCCGCCATCTACCTGGCTCTTATTATCTTCTTTTGGGGAGACCATGCGGGTCTTCCTGATTTGGGATAGTGTGCCTTGTCCATCCATCAACGTGATGTCCATGTGATGAACATAGTGGAGGTAAAGGTGGAACTGAGTTGCCAACCTCTCCAGCTTGCATTTTTTGTTCTTCTCTACCTCTACTAACAGTTTGATGATTGTTTCCAGACTGCTAAGGCAATGCAAGATCTAGTCCAGCGTTGTTTTGTTTTCCTGGTTATCCTCCTGTCTGGTTTCCTCCTTTTTTGAATTCACTTTCCCAATCAACATCTTGGTTAGCCAGGCCATCTCTACTGTTTTGTGGTAGAGGGTTTTCCTGGGTCGCGTAACCCCCAGATCAGTCACCCAGTCCACTTTCTGCACCATGTCATCCCACTTTTTGCCTTTGCGCTTGTCCTTTAAATCCTCTTCTCACTGGGTAATTGTTGCCTTCCCCTTCGATGCAACCGAGGTATGGAAGGTGCCCTCTGCATCTTTCATTTCCTGCTCCATTCTTGTTAACCGCCATAAATTTTCCAGGAATTCCTTCCCAAGGGGGTTCCTCTTCCTGTGTGTATGCTTCAATCGCGCCATCCTGCTTTGCCTGCCGCAGAGCCTGCTCCGGCTACTCGTCCTATACCTCACTTCACAAGTTTTCTTACTTTTTCTTCCCTTGAAACTGTAATAACCCTTACTGTTGTGCTCCTTTTTTTTTCTTCTACTCTTGTTGTCCCTCTTCTTATGGCATTTCCCCCATTTTGAGCCTGTACTTCCAGCCATGATTTGCCCAAGGTGGTGAGCGCTTCTGTCATTATTTGTTGGTAAGGTTCGTTTGATCATGATGGTACCACCTTTATCCCTGTACTTTTTGCTTCCCTTACTCCCTTGTGATCCAACTGTGCCTCTCCCCGTACCTGTACTAGGGGTTGGTGGCTCATTCCTAGTTATCACCATCTCCTCGTGCCTTAAATCATTCATTGTATTTGACTTGCTACCTAGCCATTCACCTTTGCTTTATGCATGACTCTTAGTAATCTATCGGTCTTGCTTCTGGTCTCCCACTTGCTGCCTATTGTGATCTTACATGATAATTGGTGGCAAGTGTTAGGAAATCATATTCTTCCTGGGTCCCACGTTCCTTCCGAGAGGCCTTGCGTTGTCCTCCTTGATGTGACTTTCCATTTTTAAGCTTCCATCATGATCTTTTACTGCCAGGTGGTTGCAGTCTTTCCTGAGTTGCCCGCTCGGTATTCTAATCCAATCTTCGTCTAGTTTTGAGCCTTCCTTGCTGACCCTCTCATTGTAGAGTTTTTCCACTAGAGTGTTCATTGACCTGTGCACCCACCACAACTCCATTGTGTTCAATGTTCTTAGATGCTCCTGGATTTTTTGCAGGGAGTGTGCTAGGTGCCAGTGTCGCTGAACCTTTCCCACTCTGGTGTCGTTTTTGAGTTTTTCATCGTGTTGATTACCAGGGTGGAGTCACCTTCCACGATGGTGTTTGTCATCCTTTCTCGACTTAGTATTTCAAGGACGAGGTCCAGGGATTTGAATTACGCTGCGTTGTTTTTTGAGTTTTCTATGCTCCCAGCGTACAGTTGGATGATATTGCCACCACTGTCTTTGATCACTCAACCTGCCCCTACCACTCCTAGATTTCCTTTTGTCGCCCCGTCAAAATTTAGTTTGAGGAACCTTGATGGAGGAGGAGTCCAGTTATGGACTCCTATCGAGAGTTGCAGATCACATCCCACAGGTATGTTGTTGCTCCAATATTTCAGATGGAAAAATTCCAAGATGCAGGAGTCTTGGTCTGTAAGTTGAAATTTATCCTTATTGTAGTTACGGCTCTGCACCGTTTCTATTATTTGAGAGACTATTACATCCTTTATCCTTTCTGCTGGTAGGCTTTAATTCCTAAATATGTGCCTATTCCTTTCTTTCCAAATTTCCCAAATGATCATCCCCAACGTTAGGTTCCAACAAAGGTTCATTATTTCATTTTCGTTGTATCTTTCATTCTAGTCTTTGATGGTTGTGGTGATGTTCCCCTTGACTCTATTGGATTGGCGGTAGATGCATGCCACCCAATCCCAAATTTCAGCTGTGTAGCTGCATTCATCGAGGAGGTGATCAGTTGTTTCCTCCTTGACCTGATAGAGATGGCAGTGAGAGAGACCTATGAAACCCCTTTTCATGAGGTTCTCCCAGGTTAGAATTTGGTTGTGTAGTACTAGCCATTCGAACATTTTGATTTTTGGCCATTGGGGACTCTTTCAGATCTTTTCCCACTGTGGCTCCGGATTTTCTTGGTCCTAGCCCGCGATGTAATATCGTGCTTCTTTTCAGTTGAATTTTCCCCCATTTTTCCTACCCCACCTCAATTGATCATCTTCTTTCGAGACCTCGATTTTCCTTTTCCCCAATTCCTCCTCCACCTATTTCATTATTGTTTCGACCTAGGCTCTATTTTGTGGATTAAGCTTGTCCCAGATCCTCCATCTACCGTTTCCATCCCTTTGATTCTAGTATTGATGGATTTTTGTTTTTCCTTTCCCAATCATTTCATGTTGGAGATCCTCCATGTCTGAAGTTTCCATTCTGGGTTCCTGTTGCCACGCGTCCTCCCAGAACCTTGTTTTTATACCGTTTCTGACTTCCCATAAGCTATGGTTCTGGATCCATTTCTTATTTTTCCAGGCAAGATTCTAGATGGTTGATCCCTCCCTTGTGCCCATGAATCGAATTTGCTCATGGTCATTGATGTTTGGGGCATACTTGGTTTTCCAAAGATTCGCCCATGGCACCAATTTTTCTTTTACTCATATCCACCAAAGCTTTTCCCTGTAGGCCTCGTTAGTTATCTGTGGGTCTTGTAACCCCATGCCTCCTTTTCTCTTTGGTCTGCATACCTTGTCCCAGCCCTCCAGGGCCCATTTTTTTTCTTTTCTGTGCCTCTCTATAGGAAATCTCTTTGGATGGCTCTTATCTTTTGTAGTATTCCTTTGGGGGCTGGAAACACTAACATCATAAATGCCAGAATTGCTTGCAAAACTATTTTGGTGAGGATAAGACTTTTGGCTAGGTTTAGAGCTCTGTATGTCCAGTTTTTTACCCTCTCCTGCAATTTGTTGATAACTCCTTCCCACGTAGCATTTTTGCAAGTTATATCCATTAGGGGGATTCCCAAGTATTTTGTTGGGAGTGTTTTACGTTCAAACCCCAAAATGCTGGCCAAGTTTCTTTGAATTGTTGGATTAATGTTGAAAACATATATCATGGACTTGGAGTGATTGATTTCCACCCCCGAGGCTTCCCGGAAGTCTTCTAATATTTTTTTATAATCCTTCGCTTCCTTTACCGTGGGTGTGACATGGAGCAGGGTGTCATCAACGAACTGTTGGTGTGTTGAGGTTGGACAATTTTCAAACAGTTTGAGGCCTTTTATTTCACCAGCTGCAGTTTCGCTTTCTATACTTCTACTCATCCCTTCCATCATTAGAATGAACATGAAGGGGTATAGCGGATCACCTTGTATGATACCTCTAGATGGATAGAAAGGTTTGGTTGGGGCTCCATTTATTAACGGTGAGAAACTTATCATTGAGACTAGAGTGATGATCCAGTTGATCCAATGTTGGTTGAAGCCAAAATCTTCCAGTGTCTTGGCCATGTAGTGCCAGCTTATTTTGTCATAAGCCTTTGCCAGATCCAATTGGATTATCATCCCCCCTCTCCTCTATCTTTTCAGCGTGTGGATTATCTCATGGGTGTGGATGATATTGTTCGGGATTTGTCTCCCTTCCACATAGCCCGCCTGTTCATGTGAAATCAGTGTGGGAAGGAGTGGTTTCAGTTTGTTGGCTATGACTTTGGAAATTATCTTGTAAAAGTCTACATTGCACAAAGCTATTGTCCTGTAGTGATATGGAGTCCTAGCTTCATTTTCTTTTGGGATTAGAGTGATCATTGTGGCATTTAAATATTTCAGAATGGAGGCCAAGCACCTGGAGTCCTCTACCACCCCATTTATGTCATACTTAAGCACATCCCGGTAGGATTTGAATAATTCCACTGTGAAGCCATCTAGGCCTGGGGCCTTTCCATTAAGCATTTCTTGGACCACTTGGTCGATTTCTTCCTTTGGGAAGGGTTTGCATAGGCTGACATTTTGATCCTTTGTGACCAATTTGGGGATGTGCTGAGTTATCCTCTAGATGGCCATGGATCTGTCTTGGTTGGGATCTTTCGATATCCCCTAGAAGTGATTGACCAGTGTATTTTCAATGTCCTAGTGGGATTCTCTTTTGATCCCGTCCCGATCCCTAATCTTCAAGATTTTGTTATGAGATCCTCTTAAGATAATTGTTCTATGAAAAAACTTGTTGTTCCTCTCCCCTTCCTTAAGCCACCTTATTCTGGACTTTTGGCACCACAAATTCTCTTCCTGCATGCATTTTGCTTCCCATTCCTTGATCATTTGGATCTCTTCCTTTTTCCGACCTCTGTGTATCCCTCTTAGATGCAAAGTTCCTGCAGCTTCCTCATCCTGTCCTCGATGCTTTTTCTCCCCTGGTTTATGTTCACGAAGACTTATTTGTCCCACTCCTTCAGTTTTTTTTTGATGTACTTGAATTTCTTGTATAGTTTGAACATCCTTGTCCCTTGGTCCGATAGCTCCTCCTGCCACCATTGGTTGATGTTCTCCTTGAAGGTGGGATGATAGATCCAAAATTTCTGAAATCTAAATGGCATGTTCTTTGGTGTGGTCTAAAAATTCACTTCCAATTGAACCGGCCAGTGGTTTGATCCCCCCCAGAGGAGGAGGATGCAATCCAAAGATAATTCCTTCAAAATGATGGATTCTGAAACCAGGAATCTGTCTATCCTTGTGGCTACTTGGTGGTGAGCTAGTCATTTGTTGTTCCAGGTGAACTGTCCATTGTTGGTCCTGATGTCAACAAGATCCATTGTGTCTATGAAAGACGATAATTCTTCCGCATCCCTGTCCAGTCTCCTGGTGCCCCCTTTTTTCTCAGTAAGAGTAGTGATGATGTTGAAGTCCCCAGCTAGAATCCAGTGGAGGTTGTTGGTTCATTATTTTAGATTCTCTAGGTCTAGGAGCATTTTCCTTTTATCCTCCAACACCTGGGGGCCATACACATTCGTGCATAGAATTTCTGTCGTGTTCCCTATAATTTTCATGTTAACAGAAAGTGTGTGTCTTGTGGCTTCTGCTACAAGTAGGTTCACTGATTGTGGGTTCCACAGGGTGAGAATTCCTCCCACCATCTATTGGCTTTCTACAACCAACATCTTGTACTTACTCCAGTGTTTTTTACTGATTATTTCCATTATGTCTAGTTTGCGTTTAGTTTCTTGAATGAAACAGAGTTCAGGTTGTTCCTTCTTCAGTCTATTTTTAAGGATTCGTTGCTTTCTTGGGTTGTTTAGGCCTCTTATATTCCAAGTTATAATATTCATTTAAGAATGTGGGGGGGAGTTGGGGAAGAGATTTTTAATCTTACCTAAATTTATAACCAGGGCTCCTAGTTCTTGTAGGGCTACATTGTTTGATTTCCTACCTTTCTTCGTCCTTGCCTGCTTGGGTGAGTGATGTGGTTGTCCATCACTTGTTTTGATTCCCAGGTGTCCTATCTCTCCATGCATGCACTTGGTACCTCTGGATCTTTATTCCTCCCTTAGGAGGAAGAGATATTAAATGTGATCCATTTACTCCGCTGGCACATTGTCAACTCCCTGCCTTTTCCATTGTTGCAGTATGTTCAGGAGATCTATTTCTTCCCTTTCCACAATGTCTCTGAGATCTAGGTATTTTGTTCCTACCTCGATTGGTGTCATCTCAGTATCTCCATCTACCTCTTGCATTGGGGTGTTGGCGTCTTCATTTCCTCCTTCCATATGACTCACGCTGCCTCCCGATTCTCCTTTGTTGTTTGGATTTTATGTGTTCTCATGAGTTGCTTGTTCGCTTGTTTCCCTAGATTTCATCTTTTCCTTTCCCCCTTCTTCCCCTTGGTTGGGGTCCCCTTCCTTCTGCTCTATTCTTGGCTTCCGGGTTGCTTCCTGTTGGGGGCTTGCCTTGTCTTTTGTTTCCTCTACTTTTGTGATTCGGCCTCACAAAACCATCCTCATCCTGCTGTAGTTTGGTGTTTTCCAGTTCTTGTTAAACACACTTTGGAGCCCAAGCAGCACTTGTGCTAGCCACTCCACTAAAGGCGTTTGAAAAAGGTGCCTGCCCTTCGGATCGCATCTTACCGTGGGCTACAGGTGGGGTGGTTGGTACCAGGTAGGAAACTATTCTAAATAAGTGGCGGCTAGGAGTGAGACGGACTCAACCTATCCATTTGTTCGATCAGTAACATAT
>ML776649.1:2687979-2702227 GCA_009831015.1 Picea engelmannii | reverse complement strand
GTTCTAATACTTGCTTTAAAAAGGAGAATACAATGATTAATGGTTGTTCATTCTTAATTAAAACTTATACATTTAATGTGGTGGTGGTGGTGATGATGATAATGATGAATGTCCATTGAAACGGAATTGGTCTATTAGAACCTAAGATGGTAAGGGATTACTTGAAATTATTTAGAAATTTTTTTATGTGCTCAAAAATCATTAAGAGAATCTTTCCAAGATCACCATAGTTTTGTTGAGTTAAAAGGTTAGGAAGGTTGGTACTCTGACAAATATTTTGAAATTGAGATCTAATGTGGGTATAAGATGGACAATCTAAGAGAAACAATTTTTCATATTCAACCTTCTCAGTGTCACAAAGTTGACACACTCTTTCATCCCATAGCGTTTTAGGAATTGAACAATGCCCAGTTTCAATATGGGGCTCGTGAGAATTTGTTCTTATATTAGCAATGTTTTTTTTTCTTTACACTTGTCAAAATAGAGAGATAATTTTGATCTTCTAGATTAGGGTTGATTACATCCTTATAATACCTTAATTTTATTTTTTCCTCTAACTCTTTATCACACTACATTTTCTCCTTAAATTTTGATTTGATGATATTTTTAATAGTATCCTTATTCTGCAAAATGGTGTCTTCCATGATTCCCCAATAGATTAACCAGGACTGGGCATCTTTATACCATCCTCGCTTGAGTCAATGGTGGTTACGAGTGGATTTTGAGGAAATTTTAGGAAGAATCTTGTCTTCCATATTGTTTAACTTGTTCTTATGCATTAGGTATCTAGTCATAACTGTGGTCTCAATGGGGGAAAGGCTTTCCTCTAAGAGGAGGATGGGATAGGGCGTATTTCCTTTAATTTTGAGATTATAGGTTATATAATTATTTTCTATTTGCTCTCTCTTTCTCCATGATTCACGAGAGATACTACATCCCCAGAATTCACAACCATAAAGAATAACAAGTTTAACAAGAGTCTTAAAGAGGAGTTTCTTCTTATCCCATATCCAAAGATCAGTTTATTTATAATTGTTTTCAAGCCCATAATAAGATTTACATCCCCCAATAATTCTTTTCTCAATGCTCTAATGCTAGTTGATCTTGTGGGGAATATCGATTCCAAGATATTTGTATGAATTCACTTCCTCCAAGTTGTTGTTGTCATATATGAAGGTATCATAAGTGATCTTATTGGATTTAATGATCATGACCTTAGTCTTGTCAGTATTAATAGTCATACCCATATTGGAGCAAAAATACCTGATGATTCTTAGTTGGTTTTCAAGATCGTGGGGACTCATCACCATAAGAACGATATCATCTACATAAAGAATAAGATTGATGACTATACTAGTGAGAGTATGGATGACACAACCTGCTTCTTCCAAACAATCTTCTAAAGTCTTGTCAATGTATATGAAAAAAAGGGTAGGGGGAAAGGGACAACCTTGCTTGACTCCAATATTGCAGTTGAACTCTTTTGACCATCCCTTAGTGTTCTTAAACTTGGAAATAACGTTCTCATACAGACTTATTGCAGTATCCCTCAACTTGAAAGGCAATTTTATCTCTTCCAACCTATTTCAAAGGTTTTTCCTAGGAATTGTGTCAAAAGCTTTTCTAAAGTCAACAAAACAACAAAAAAGACTGGTTTTAGTATTGTGGAACTCCTCTGCAATGATCCTAAAGCTAACAATATGGTCCAAAGTTGAATGATATCTCCTAAACCTGGCCTGGCCTTTAGCTCTTTTACTGAGACTTTCTAGCCAAAGGCTAATCTTCGTTTCCAAAATAATTCCAGAAATCTTGGTTAAAATCAGGCTAATCACAATGGCCCTATAATTAGAGGGAATGTTTCTCTCCCCATTTTTAAAAATATGAACAATGAGGCTTTGTGTCCAGGGTTTAGGGAAGCCTTGCTTGAATTCCAAATTGAAGATCTTGTGTATGTGAGGGATGAGAATAGGCCCTTCGATTTTAAAAATTTCATCTTGGTAGCCTTCAATGTCCTTAGCTTTCCCATTTGCAAGCCACTTAACCATGAACTCTATGTCATCCAAAGAAAAAACTTCATGCTTTGTAGGGATAATAGGAATGGTGTCCATGGCATTATGGAACTAGTAAACACTTTTAAGGTAGGAATTACAGTCCCTTAAGGGAATCATATTATTTTATTTAGTATTGCGAAAAAGAATTTTCCTCTAGAACTTCTTAGGATCCAACTTAGATAGTTGTGAACAATGCTCTTGCCTTTTATTGATATAGTACCTTTTTTTCCTTTTAATTAGGGATTTGTACGTATTGATCTTATCGAGTTTTAAGGAATGATTAGAAGCATCCCTAATGGATTTCCTAGGGATTTTACATTATTTATCGTACCAAGGGTTGGTCATTCTATAATTATTTTTATAGGACACCTTGAAAGAGAACTTGTTAATGGAAGTGGGAAGGGTAGTTGTAGAATTATGATAGAGGTCTTCAATGTTTTCCTTATAAGCTAGGAGTGTAAATCACTATTTAAATCCTTTAAGAAAAGGTCAACTTTACTTTTTTCAAAGCATGGTTGCCTTTGATTATCATAACTCTCTTCAATGAAGCTCTCGTGCATGAAAAAGTTTAGAGTTAGGGTTAAAGGTATATGATCGAATTCAAGTTCATGGTCATTTAAAAGGTCAAAAGTTACTATATGGTTGGAAATGGTGTAACACACCCAACCCCCTAAGTACTCTTTTTAGGGATGGGGTATTAAATTTATCTTTTCTCAATCATCTCAAAACCTCTTCTTGAGGGTGTTAGTGATTATTTTTGTCTTGGGCACAAAAGAACCTAGGTATGTAGGTTGCACAGGAAGCACCCAAGTGCAGAATGGGAGAATCCATTTTTCGAGTGACTAGTCAAGCAAGCGGGCGAAGTTTTGCTGTCGGGGGCCGAGAACCACCTACAGATTTAATTGACGGTCATCGGGTTTTCGGGGCTACTGAGTTGCCCGAGATTTATCACAAGGGACAACTCCCATATTTCAGGACAAATCTAGGTCGCCTGATCCAATTGGGACAGTTGGCTGCCAGTCGGCGTATCAGGGATTGGGGTTTCAGGAGTCAAGAAGATGTTCGTTCATTGCAATTGAAGTCACCGATCGACGAAATGCCTAAAGCACCTTTGGTGCCGAGCCCACGGTCTTGGCCCCAGGTCATATCAAGCGAGCCTGTAAAGGGGGACAACCCCTTTTATAATAGCGCATACTATCTGGGTCGTCCATCTGAAGGACGCGCAGCATACATCCATGCCATGTCGGTATTCGGGAGTTCGAGCTATAAGTGCTCCTCGCCATTTCACATTTCGAAACCCCGAACCTCGAGTTAGTTCAGAGCCATCAAATCAGTGGGGAACGAGTGGCGACCGTTAGGCCCTCCCGGCATTTCGTCCATCATGACTTTGAAAGAGAAAGGTCCTACTCCTTTCTCATCCATGAACCCCGAAGCGCCGAAAGCACTCTGGTAGATAGGCGAAGGGTCACAGCTCATGGTCACTCTAGGGAGTAGAAGGGGATGTATAGGGAAGCCAAAGGCGCTGAATTAAGATTCAAGAGAGGGTGGTTGAATCCTCTCTTCACTCATTAATTACAAGGAATGGACGTCTCGACTGGAAGGTCTACCCGAGACGGTCCTCTGTACTGGTTCTTTCCATGGAAGCCACGCCGAGTCCTCAACTCGCCATGAAAGCCTGCACATGCTAATTCAGCATTTAAGGGCTCAGCTTCCCTCTGGCGCAAGCCATGCAGAATTAAGGTGGCGTATGACAGGAGAGTGCAGGCCAGATTTGATTGAGTAGACGCCATACATTGAAAGTCCTGAGACGACTCTACTGGGCGAAAGGGGGAAGAGTATATGTAGGCATTTTTTCCATTTTTGTAAGGATCGATGGTAGAACAGAGGTCCCGTTTGTAAAGTTTTAGCACAGACTCTAGTTCTCTGGTTATGTATTGGTATGTAAGATTTCTTGTTTAATGACAGACAGTCTTTCTTATTTCATCCAAATCTTCATCTCTTTCTGAGAGAGTTCGTGAACGAATGATTCGTGCAGATCATTGCAATTATGTCATGATAAAGGATTTATTTATGCATTATTGTATTCTCTGGTTTTTGCATTTGAGTGCAAGAAGATCTTGTTTTTAGATGCCTTCTTCTACAGTTTGTTAGGAACCTGATGTTTACTACAGACCTTTGCATCTCTCTGATATAAGTCTTCCCCTGACTCACCCTTACTACAACTTATTGTCTGAAGTTTTCGCAAGACCTCACTTGCCCATGCACACTTGGCCTAGTTTCTGAGTTCCAACAATATTGTCTGAGTTTACTTCCATTCGATCACCCTATTTACACACAAATAGTGACACAAACTGATGGGCGTCGGGCTCTGCTCCTGCAAGCAATCCAAGAGTGACATCCGTCGCCAACATTTCTGGCGTCGTTGTCGGGGATGAAATTGAATATTTTCCCTGGGCAGAACGACATTGAGCCTCTGATTCTGAAGGTGCATTAGACATCAGATCCCTTTGAAGATTGCTACTATGCACCTGCTGACTCCATTGTGATGACTCCACTGTGGCGAACCTGCCTCGTCAATTGTGGCTTTCAGAGGAAGACACACGCAGTCCCATCCTCAGCTACCTCTAGCTACACCTGAAATTGATCGGGAGGTAGTTCTCGAAAAAGGAAAGGCCTCTGAAGGAGAAGCTGTCACTGCTGAACCAGGTAATCCGCCATCTCCTTTTGTAGAAACTCCATTTTCTTAGCCCCAGTTTCCTAGCAAACCACTCTCTGAAGTTTCCCATTTCCTGAATTTTAGGAGTGTTCCTGTTGAGGTTTCCTCCCCTGGTCTGGGAGTAGAGGGAGAAATCCTTGCCACTCCCATCTCCCCTGAAGTTGTACCTTGGCGCAGACCCAAGACCACTGAATATTTCCCCACTCCTAGCTTTGCCACTCCTCCTCTTGTCACTATTGCTGCTTCTGCACAACGAGAAGCATCCATCAACTTAAGCTCGCTAGCTTTCTCCCTAAATCCACTTTTGTTCCCCACTCCCCTTAGAGGCTCATCCCCAGTATCCCCTTTTTGAACTCCTTCTCCTCTGAGTTCTCCTCCACATAATATCCCTTTGGCTAGACCAAATCCCCCTATGACCAGAATGGAGGCCATCATAGCTGCTGGGTATGCTCCCCTCGTGCTACCTCAGCCTCTCAATGCCCTCCCAGCGGATGGTTACCTCAAGCAGATGCCCAAGTTTACAGGCGAGGGGGACATAACTGTAGAAGAACACCTAGAATCTTTTTACACGTTCACGGATGATAATGTTATCATGCACGCAGACGTATGGATGAGGATTTTTGTCCATAGTCTCCAAGGAGAGGCTATAAAATGGTTTAAGGCCCTGCCTCCTGGATCCATTGATGGGATCGAAGCTTTGGATAATTCATTTTTGAGACAGTGGGGAGATAAAAAAGACTTCATGTATTACATTACGGAGTTTGGGTCTTTGAAGAGAAAGGAAGGGGAGTATGTCTCCGACTTCTCCAAGAGATTCAATAAAATGTACCACAAAATCCCTGCTGAGATAAAACCCTCCGAAGCCTAGGCTAAGATCACTTACTCCAGTGCTTTTGATCCTGATTTCTGCCTACTGCTAAGGGAGAGAAGAGATGCTATGCTGGCCCACATGCAGGATGCAGCCGTGGAGGTAGAATCTAACGTATTGGCTTTGAATCGACTCAGGAACGTCGATGATAGAAATATGTCCAAGAGCAGGCCTGAAGCTTCCTCATCTAGTTCCTCTCTCCGTCCCCACTAGACAGATGAGACAACTAAAGCACTAAAGTCACTTTCTGCTAGAATGGAAAGGTGGGAATTAGAAGGGAAGCCCATCTACAGAAATCCCCAAAATGTAGATAGTAGGGGTTTCAGGAAGCCTAATAACAATGTGCCACAGGCTATTCCTAGGGACAAAAGGAGCAGGGACATGGATGATCAGAGAATTCAAAACCCTCTCCAGAACAACCTAGTTTCTCATGAGGAAGGGGAGGAGGTGGATGAACTCGACCCTGAGATCCACTGCATTAAGGACACTTATGTGTTTCCTCATTTGACTCAATCTGCATACGAAGAATCCCTTATCAATGCTCAAATCAACAAGTTGAGTAAAGGGGAGAGAGCTAGCAACCCTCCTAACAGATATAATCTCAGGTCGAAAAAGAAAGAAGGGAATTTTGATAACCAAGATCAGTTCCCCATAGCGGAAAGGCCTGCTAAAGTTATAGCAGCCACTACTAAAGAAAAGAGAGCTCAGAGTGCTTCGCTGGCAGCCAAAGAACCTGTCACTGAGGTAAGGGAAGATCCTAAGCCTATTCCTTCCTTCAATTTTGAGCATGAGATTTAGAAGATTAGAATCCCTGTACCCCTATCTGAACTAGTTAAAAACGAAGATTTCAAAAGGTCCCTCTCCAAGCTGTTACAATATGACCCCCCCCAGCCTTCCACTGACTCAATAAATCTCCAAGATGAAAAGCCAGCAGTTGTCCTAGGTCCCATGGTAGAATATAGAGATGATTCATCCCCTCCCTTCTACACATCCATGAACATACATGATAAAGTGCTGCATAACTGTCTCATGGATTCAGGGGCTTCCCATAACCTTATGCCCAAAATAGTAATGGAAGAATTGTGACTGGAGGTGACAAAAACTTATCATGATTTGTACTCTTTCGATTCAAGGAGAGTGCAGTGTCTAGGAGTCATCAAAGACCTGGTGGTTTCCTTGTTTCAGCTGCCCATGAAGAGTGTGGTCATGGATATTGTGGTGGCTGACGTTCCACCAAAATTTGGCATGTTGTTATCTATATCTTGGATAAAAAAGATTGGAGGAAAATTACAGATGGATCTCACGTGTGCCACCATCCCAGTCTTTGAAGGGGAACAAAGGAGGTTATATAGAGAAGCTCAGTTGGCCTACATTGTTAGTGACGAAGCGAACCCCACCAATCACCCCATCTTTGCACTTGACACCGACTTGGGGTCTAGTTTGCTACAGCTTACTAATGCCCCTGAAAGCTCTTTCCAAGTCAGAAAACAACCTAGTCTTGATCATCCGATTTCCCCTCAAAACCCCTCTGTGTGGAAGATGTTTTTTGACAGAGCCTCTTCTAGTAAAGGCGCTGGCACTGGAGTGGTTTTCATATCACCTTGTCAAGAGGTCATATCCCTGTCATACAAGCTGGAATTCGAAACCACCAACAATGTGGCAGAGTACGAAGCTCTTGTTCTGGGTATGAGGGCTGCAAAGGAAATGGGAATTAAAGAGATAACAATATTTGGAGATGCTGAGTTGATTATTCAGCAAGTCAGGGATGCTTATCGTGCTAATAATCCCCAGCTCAGAAATTATAGGAATGAAGTATGGGACCTAATTGATAATTTCTTCTTGGCTTTTAACATTTCTTTCATTCCGAGGGGGTAAAATGCTTTATCCAATTCTTTAGTTGTCTCAGCTAGTTTTCTCAAGGTTCCTCTACCGCCTATGGTAAAAAACAATGTTAAAATAAGATATAGGCCCTCGGTGCCGGACAATGTTAAGCATTGGAAGGTATTCGAGGATGATCTGGAAATCGAAAAATTTATCCAATCTGTTGATGAATTTTCCGTGTTGCACATCGATCAGGACCCTGACTTGGAATGCGACTCTCACCCTGAGGTGTTTTTAAATAAGATTGCTAATCACAAGATTATTCAGCTGCCCGACAACCACATTCCGAGAGGACTAGTCCCTTTAGAAAGACTGTTCAATGGGAATGATGTGGCAGTAAGGGGCAAGGTCTCAAATGAAGATGTTGATATGACTGAATGCAACATCGACACATAGGAGGAGCCTAAGTTTGTCAGACTATCAAGTTGTTTGACCAGAGAATAGCGGGTCGAATATATTGAGTTGCTGAGAGAGTTTGCCGATGTATTTTCATGGACATACGAAGACCTTAAAAATTATGACACATCCGTCATTGAACACAAGATCCCATTGAAGGAAGAGGCTAAGCCATTCAGGTAGAAGGTGAGACAGATAAATCCCATGTTGTTGCCTGTCATGAAAAAGGAAGTAAAGAAGCTGTTATAGGCCCAGATCATCGTCCCCTTGAGATATTCTGAATGGGTGGCCAATTTGGTTCAAGTAAGAAAGAAAAGTAGAGAAATCAGGCTTTGTATCGATTTCAGGAATCTGAACAGAAGCTCAAAGAAAGACAATTACCCCCTACCTAAGATGGAACACATACTGCAGAGGGTAACTGGTGCATCCAAGATATCCATGATCGATGGGTTTTCTGGCTATAATCAGATATCAGTCATGCTTGAGGATAGGGAGAAGACAGCCTTCACCACTCCTTAGAGCACGTTCATGTATGCCAAAATGCCATTTGGACTAATGAATGAAAAAGCAACATTTCAATGAGCCATGGATATAGCCTTCATCGGGGAGAAGAACCAGTTTTTGGTAATCTATCTAGATGACATCATGGTCTTCTCTAGCTTAGACAAGGAGCATCGCTGCCACTTGAGGAAAGTTTTCCTGAAGTGTCGGAGGTTTGGCCTATCCCTAAACCCCAAGAAATCTTCATTTTCTATGAAGGAGGGGAAGTTATTAGGCCATATAGTATCAGCAGGGGGAGTGAGGATTGATCCTAGTAGAGTAGAGGCAATTCAGACCCTGCCACTTCCCGGATCTAAGAAGGAAGTTCAGGCCTTTTTGGGGAAAATTAATTTTCTAAGGAGGTTTGTCTCAAATTTTGCCAAGCTAGTGAAACACATCACGGCCATGGTCAGGAATGGAAACGAAGTGAGATGGACCGCTGAGCCTAGGGAATCTTTTGACCAAATAAAAAGGGCACTAACTGAGGCACCTATGTTGATTAGTCCTAATTATGCCAAACTGTTCCTAGTTTTTTCTTTCGCTTCCTTCGACATGGTAGCAGTGGTGTTATTGCAGAAAAATGAGGAAGGGAGAGAACAACCCATTGCCTTCTTCAGCAAGGCATTAAGAGACACAGAGATCAGATATGAAATCATGGAGAAACAGGCCTATGCCTTAGTGAAATCTCTCAAAGATTTCAGAGTTTACGTCTTGTATTCAAAGGTAACTGCATACGTTCCTTCAACTTCTGTGAAGGACATCCTTGTATAGCCCGACGTAGATGGGAGAAGAGGCAGATGGATCGCTAAAATCTTGGAATTTGACTTAGAGATAAAGCCCACCAAGTTGGTTAAGGGGCAAGGTTTAGCCAAGCTACTGGCTGAATCCAACTGTGAAGCCTTGGGGGTGAGTTTCATCAATACTCGCTCAGGAACTCAGTAAGCTAAGTTGCCCAACCAACGCTCTCAATATGGCTTATCGCTAGAAGAATGTGCCTGGTATTGTGACATTCTATACTTTCTACAGGAGTTGAAGCCGTCGGATGGAATGGGTAAAAGCAAGGCAAGAGCTTTAAAGCTCAAGGCAATCAGATATTGTCTCATTGAGAAAGTTTTGTATTGGAGAGATCCTTTGGGGATGCTGCTGAGATGTTTGAACCCACCAGAAGCCCAGAAAGTTATGTTTGATTTCCATGAAGGCCTTTGTGGGGGGCATCATTTCTGGAAGACCACAACTCATAAGATCCTCAGGGCTGGATATTACTGGCCTACTTTATTCGCTGATGTCTGCAGAGGAATCAGGGCTTGCATCTAATGCCAAAAGTTATCAGGAAAACAACAACTCAAATCGCTGCCACTGAAGCCTATAGTATATTTAGCACCTTTTTAGCAGTGGGGGTTAGACTTCATTGGAGAAATTCATCTTCCCTCAAGTGGTCAACACACATGGATCCTGACTGCAACAGATTATTTCACCAAGTGGATAGAGGTTGTCCTCACCAGAAGTGCATCACACAAAGTAATTATCAGCTTCTTGGAGGATATCATAGCCAGATTTGGCTGTCCCAGCAGGATCGTTACTGATAATGTTGCTTCTTTCAGGTCTGAGCCTTTAATTAAGTTCTGTGAGCAGTTCTAAATATCGCTAATTCACTCCACCCACTACTATCCCCAAGGAAACGGTTTAGCAGAGTTCTCCAACAAAAGCCTGATAAGGATTATTAAAAGACTATTGGAGGACAACAAAAGGGCCTGGGATTCAAAGTTGAAATTTTCGCTGTGGGCTGATCAAGTGACAACAAAGAAATCTTTGGGCATTTTTCCTTTTCAGCTAGTCTACGAAACAGAGGCGGTTTTTCCTACTCAGCTCGCCTTACATGTGGCAAAATTCTTTCAAGACTATGAGGGAGAACCAGATCATATGATCAGAAGGATTCATCAGATAGTAGAAGCGCAACATATCAGAGAACAAGTGAGGACCACAAATCATAGTCATCAAGAAAAGGTCAAACAGGATTTTGGACAGGAAGGTCAGGAAGAAAGAATTCGAGATCAGGGATTTTGTATTTAAGTGGGATGCCCCCAGGTAGGACAAAGGCAAACACAACAAGTTTGACGCCCTCTGGATCGGCCCCTTCAAAATCTCCGAGGTTTTCTCAAACAACACGTATGGGTTGCAGGATCTGGAGGGTGAAGAGGTTTTCAACAGCCCAGTGAATGGGCATTTTCTGAAGAAATGTTTTATTTGAGCCTCAGACGGCACCCTTGTTTGTAAATATTGTCCTTTAGTTCTTGGTTTATTTTCTTTTTGCATGTTTTCAGCTTAATAAGTGACTCCATATCCCAATAGCAAGGCACTGAAGCTGCAGAAGGAGTTCTTAGAGCATCGCAGGGATGACTCTATCCCCCATGGAGCCTAATGTTAGCAATTATTTTTTTCTTGGGCACAAAAGAACCCAAGTCTACAGGTTGCAAAGGAAGCGCCCAAGCGCAGCATGGGAGAATCCCTTTTTCCAATGACGAGTCAAGCAAGCGGGCAAAGTTTTGATGTCGGCGGTCGAGATCCACCTACAGATTTAATCAATGGTCATCGGGTTTTCGGGGCTATCGAGTTGCCCAAGATTTAGCACAAGGGACAACTCCCATATCTCAGGACAAATCTGGGTCACCCGATCCAATTGGGACAGTTGGCTGCCAGTCGGCGTATCAGGGATCGGGGTTTCGGGAGTCAAGAAGATGTCCGTTCATTGCAATTGAAGTTGTCGATCGATGAAACGCCGAAAGAACCTTTGGTGCCGAGCCCATGGTCTTAGCCCCAGGTCATATCAAGCGAGCCTATAAAGGGGGACAGATCCTTTTATAATAGCGCATACTATCTGGGCCGTCCATTTAAAGGACGCGCAGCACGCATCCACACCATGTCGGTAGTCGAGAGTTCGAGCTATAAGTGCTCCTCGCCATTTCATATTTTGAAACCACGAACCTCGAAAGCACCGAAAGCACCGAAACTTAGGCCCACAGTATTACCGAGTTAGTTCGGAGCCATCAAATCAGTGGGAAACGCGTGGCGACCGTTAGGCCCTCCGACATTTTGTCCATCGTGACTTTGAAAGAGAAAGGTCCTACTCCTTTCTCATCCATGAACCCCGAAGCGCCGAAAGCACTCTGGTAGATAGGCAAAGGGTCACATCCCGTGGTCACTCTAGGGAGTAGAAGGGGTTGTACAGGGAAGCCAAAGGCGCCGAATTAAGATTCAAGAGAGGGTGGTTGAATCCTCGCTTCACTCATTAATTACAAGGAATGGACATCCTGGCTGGAAGGTCTACCCGAGACAGTCCTCTGTACTGGTTCTTTCCATGGAAGCCACGCCGAGTCCTCGACTCGCCAGGAAATCCTACACACACTAATTCATCATTTAAGGGCTCAGCTTCCCCCTGGCGCAAGCCATGCAAAATTAAGGTGGCGTATGATAGGAGAGTGCAGGCCAGATTTGATTGAGTAGACGCCACACATTGAAAGTCCTGAGATGCCTCTGCTGGGCGAAAGGGGGAAGAGTATATGTAGGCATTTTTACCATTTTTGAAAGGATCGATGGTAGAGCAGAGCTCCCGATTGTAAATTTTTAGCACAGACTCTAGTTCTCTGGTTATGTATTGGTATGTAAGATTTCTTGTTTAATGACAGACAATCTTTCTTATTTCATCTAAATCTTCATCTCTTGCTGAGAGAGTTCATGAACGATTGATTCATGCAGATCATTGCAATTATGTCATGATAAAGGATTTATTTATGCATTATTGTATTCTCTGGTTTTTTCATTTGGGTGCAAGAAGATCTTGCATTTATATGCCTTCTTCTACAGTCTGTTAGGAACCTGATGTTTACTACAGACCTTCGCATCTCTCTGATATAAGTCTTCCCCTGACTCACCCTTACTACAACTTACTGTCTGAAGCTTTCACAAGACCTCACCTTCCCATGCACGCTTGGCCTAGTTTCTAAGTTCCAACAATATCGTCTGAGTTTACTTCCATTCGATCACCCTATTTACACACAAATCATGACACAAACTGATGGGCATTGGGCTCTGCTCCTGCAAGTAATCTAGGAGTGACTTCCGTCGCCAACAAAGGGCACCATAGTTTTCTTCTCATCAAGGTCTTTCCAATAACTGTAATTTTGTCCAAAACTAAGCTCTGGACTGAAATTTATGGCTTCTCAAGATTTTTTCCAACCCACTACCATGTGTCATCCATATGGAACTCGATCACATGTGCCCCCCCTACATGGCACCGACATGGCTCCCGAATTCGCTACTCCATGACATGTTGTAGATGTGGCATCGACCATGTCCTCCCTCGGCCCACACTTATCAGACCTCTATAATCTCCTTCTTTTGTTATAGGGGTCCTCCCATTTGGGTGTTTCCATGACAGGCTATCCTCCACACCTAATCAGACCCTCCTCTGATAGATCATATGGTTCCATAGGCTTGGTGATGGACGAATAGGATTTCGTCAATGTTCCTTGGTTGGGTCTCACCATCTTCACACGTGATGTTATCCCTATGAGACATGAGGCAATGTCCACATCATCCTCTTGATCTTTAAACTAAATATTAACAGTCCAGATTGTTTATGGGGTCCCTCAGACCTTGGCAGATCGACTGTCCAAAATCCAACTCAGAGTTTCCATGTCAGAGTGTCTTCGGGAAAATTCTCTCCAAAAACACTTTGCGATGGATGACCTAGATCTCTTATCGGGTCTCCTCCGATCCTAACAGATCAATGGATATTATTTCATTTCAGAACCTCCCCATTAGAGTATGTCTTTGCGATTCACTCTGAAAAGGATCTTTGTGATGGATGACCAGGATCTCCTCACTGGAGATCCAACGACTAGGATTTGGGGTGAGTACATGTGGTTTCCCAGCCCCCATTCTATGGCCACTCCTAAGGAGATACTTTTCACCCCAAACCACGTCGACTGTCGAATTGGTGAGACATATGGCACAAGCATCGATTAACATGTGGGATTGACATGGAATACACATCATCATGAATGCACTTGACTTATCCACTCAGGTGCTAACACCTGTCCCTACCAATGACACACTATCCTCCTAGCAAGCTCCTCAATCACTCTGGCATCACTTCCCTTGATAAAATTCACCAAGGGAAAACAAAAGGGTCTGCAATAATCAATGACTATCACCCATTGAGTCTTATTTCTAATCAGTGGCCCTAGTTAAACCTTAGAGTACTCCCATTGGATTCAAACCTTTCCCGAGAACCACGATCACTCTGATAGATGATCAATATTTCTCCATCCTGGAGATTTGACGGTTTAGATTTTGGGACACTTGTCCCAAGGTATGATCTAACCAAGACTCCCCCTTTGTACCTCCATCCAATCATAGGTTGGCACATGTTACCATTGGACTCATTAGCGGTCCTTGTAAGCCTGACATGTCACACTGACATCGCCTCACCTCTTAGCCTCGTTTAAATGAGACCACAATGATCTACGACTGAGATTAATCACATGAGATTCTCGATGGATGACCCATATTGTCCCTTAGACTCCCCCTTTTTAGAATGCTCCCACTTTGGCATTTGGGGCTACTCCGACCATGGGACTCTGATATCACTCACTTGTTGATTAAGCTTGGTTGTCATTGATGTCAACCCTTAAAGAAAGACCCATAGCACAAAGGTTTGGGTAATGGACCCAATAGTGTTTGATGTAAATATGACTCATTATTTTTTTGTCATGGTTGATAAGAAGTAAATATGGA
>ML776649.1:2626007-2679464 GCA_009831015.1 Picea engelmannii | reverse complement strand
GGAGAAATTAGAATTGGACCCAACCCTAAAATAAGGAAAGTGGGGCCAAGTGACCTAGAAGATATTTTTAAGGAAGCTACTTGGAGAGTATAAATAAGAGGCAAGGCTCTCTCATTTGAATCACACTTGAGAATATTGAATATTTATAGGTTTCTGAGGTATACAAATGATATCTAAGCCAAAATTCTAAGAAAAGTGAAGAAAAGAAGGCCGAAATGCAAGGAAGGATAAATTCTTTTGATGGTGCTTTATAAGGTATGTTATTTTCAAGTCATCTCACCATTTTCGCTATAAATTTTTTTCTATAATGATTCAGATCCTGAAACTGCTATGAAAGTGAAAAAACATATCCAAGTATCTGTGGTTAAAAATTCATCTTGTGGGTCGTTGTATTTTGGGAGTTACACTCTGTGGAAAATAGGGTTTGTGGCCAGTCCTGAAACTAGTCAAAATCATGTGTTTCGGGTAAAAATGTCATAACTTCTTCATAACAGATCCAAATTCAGTGAGACCAATTGTTTTGGTTAGGGTACATTCTGTAGTATTCTTTTCAATAGTTTCGAATCATTTCATCAAACATTTTGTGTGGGGCACTCTCTACAAGGTCGCTCTCTAGAATAAGCCAGAATTCAGCAAGGTATGCCCTTTTTGCTATAACTCCTTTTCTGAGAGGTTCCAAGTAGTGCCCCTTGGAGGAATTGCATAAAACACAATGAAGAACATTTTATATCAGTTTCAGATCTTTATACATTACAGGTTCAAAGTTATGATTACTTCAAGTTAGTGTTGTTGACTAATCCAAAACTAGGCATGTGAGACTAAAGAAAAGTTTGATGAAAATGCTAGTCTCTTATTTTTAAAGTTAAGGAAGGTTTGTAGAAATGTGATCATATACACCAAGTCTATTACAGAGCTACAAATCATATTTGGATGATGAAATTGATGAGGTCTTTTGGTTGAGGCACATGTTGAGTACATGATTGAGACAAGTAGTTGATGAGTTGGCGCACATACATGAGGTGTATAGTTGAGGATGTTGGTACATATTGATGAGTCATATTCGATGAGTAGTTGACACTTGATTGGTACATACTTGGCACATGGTTGGATGCACTTGTTTATGGTACAGGTTGATTACAGGTTGGTGCATGGTTAATGCACTTGTTTATGGTACAGGTTGATTACAGGTTGGTGCATGGTTGATGCACTTGTTTATGGTACATGTTGATTACAAGTTGGTGCATGGTTGATTCACTTTTCTGTGGTACAGGTTGATTACAGGTTGAGGTACAGGTTGATGCATGGTTCAAATTTATTGGTACAGGTTTACAGTGGTATATCTCACAGTGATAGTGTGACAGTGGTTCCATCATTTTACTTCTACTTCAGGGTGGCAGGACGGGACAAGGACAAGTGGTTGTAGCCACCTTCTGGTTGTATCTGGAGAACATTGGGGGTTGTAGCCTCCTTCTGGCTATAGCCAGAGATTTGGGGAGTTGGAGCTTCCCTCATATTATAGCCTGAGAAACTAGGGGGTTGGAGCCTCCTTCCAGTTGTAGCTGGAAAACAAAGGAAGTTGGTGCTTCCAATGAATGTAATTCTTCAAGACATATAAGAAAAAGCATTCTGTGGTTTTCTCCCGATTTGGGTTTCCACGTAAAACATTGGTGTGTTGTGTATGTGTGTGATTATTTATTTATTACTGCTCATTATTGGATAATAATTCTACATTGATATAACATTTGAAGAAAAAGGATTATAATTACGTTATTACTGATTCACCCCCCCTCTCAATAATCCAACATCGCCCTCACGATCTACGAATGAGATTTATCATCGTACTGTATCTAACGACTATTATTAGATTGGGTCTTTTATTCCCTCAAGCTCCAACTGTGTCCTCTACGACAGATCTAATGGTACATAATACTTCGCGGATACCTCTCGATAGATAACGGTCCTCGTTGATTCAGGGTATACCCTCTACATGTGCCATAAACTGCTCCGATGGAGGGTCAAGATCTCTCCACGCCGCCAGATTGATGATCGATACTGCGTCTCAAGCTAGATCAAATGGAGGGCCCAGATCTAACTGTTGTGCCAGATCAATGGTCACGATCTTCCAGGAAAATGAGAGCCTTTACGCAGGCTTGACAGTCTGTTATAGGACTTAGTCAATTTCATGGGGTTTCACTGAGTCTTTTCAAGACTTGGCAAGTTTCAGAAGTCCTCGCTTGGGTCCAAGGCACCCCTTTTCCTACACAGGATTCATTTGATTCATTTCATTCCGAAAAATCCATTTGTCGCAAGAAAACCAAACACTGCGACGCACAAGTATATGAATCCAAGCACTGCGATATACAAGTGGTCTCTATTTCCTCTTATCCTGAAAGGTCCATTTGTCACAGGTATCCAAACACCATGACACTCAAGTGCCTCCATATGTGTGTGTGTGTGTTTTTTTGTGTGTGTGTGTAAAGATATAGGTATAACTGTAATTGTGTGTACAGTTCACAAGGTTATAGTTTCATTCCTTTAACTAGAGACAATACAAGGGCTCAAGCATTCACATGCACAAGCATGCCCATAAGCATATGATTCTCAATTTCTAGAATGCACAACATACAAGAGATTCACCAATCTAATCGTAAAATCAAGCATGCACATCCTCGAGAAAATTACAGAAATTTAGTCATAAATTACATTGAATACATGGAGTTTAGAAGTACTTATCTATTACAGTTGATAACCAACTGACTGACTTCGGGTGTCCACCTTTCCACCCTACCATACGCTCATAAGCATTCAGTCTCAACATTTTGTCCACCCCCATGCCAGGCCATGATACATCTAGGGAACCTCTCTCTCTCTCTGGTTCTCAACCATTTGTGACAGACCCTATCCTTCACACCATTATTAGTAGAGGTTTTCCCATACCCACCTAGCTCAAGTCTCAACGAGGTTTGTCAGATAACTTCCTAGTATCAAACTCGCAGCCTTCTCAAATCAGTTCGGGCCTTTGGACTCTCTCCAGATCGAGTTCTCTCTCCCTCTGTGATCTCCTCTTCTACTCTCTTCTCTCCCCCCTAAAACTCTCATCTGCCCCTGAAATCTCGTTGGGAATGTTCTTGACATGCACCCTATTTCTTCTGTCATAAGGTAGCCCATGGGTCAATCATGAGGACTCGTGGTGTTCCTTCATGTTGTGATCTAGCTGACAGTTTATGTCACCTCATGAAACCCTCCATAACTTTGTTCATGGAGGGTGGTTGGTTGTTCAACTACCAACCCTCTTCTTATTAACTAATTTTGTCTTGAAATAAGAGCTAAGGGAAATAAATGAATATATCCAAACCAAATACATTCAACAAAGAGGATTGTGGTCATATTAGCATGATGAGCCCCCCTCTCTAGGTTCCTCACTCTTCCCCCTAGTAGTATCATGGCCAATACTTCAAAGCTTCACCCTGTAGTCAACTATTGGCTTTTTAAATCAACAATAATATAATTTACAATGTTTATATGCCATTACATGGAAATCATTAATCATGATTAATTACATATAATTAGAGGATTAGGAAATGGGGTGTTACAAACAGGGATATTAGAGATCACATAATCTACGAAACTACTACCTAGCCCATCAATACAAGTCATCTGGTTGGATTTTGGCCACTTCATTACTCCATTGCAAATTATTAGGTTTTGAGAGCTGCAGAGCTTGACCAACTCAATACCAAACAAATTATCAATTAGGTCTTCAAAGCTTCTTTTGTAGCTATTAGATAAAACAAGGTCTTCATTTAGCCATAAAGGATTATGGTTGCAATCATTTCTTAAAAGAGTAGCTTGGTTAGTTGCAGTCCTAACATTAAAGTCTCCTAGCATGAGGATATTACCTTCATTTTTCAAACTATAAATATCTTGTTCTAAATTATTATAGGGACAATTGCTATCTAGATTTTTGTTCTTATAAAAAGTAGAATTAATAGGTGCAAAATAGCAAATTGCTATATACATCTTCTTAGCATTGATGTCTGAAATTTCTATCCAAATGTACTGATTGAGAGGGATGATCTTATGAAGTCGAATGTGAGGAGAAATGTTCTTTCTAATATAACAAGCTATGTCTCCTATCCCTCTACAATGAGATTTTTTGTTCCATGTCGACCACAAGACAAATCCTTCTATGTTAGGGACCTTAGACTCCTCATGCTCCCAAGTTTCAATTAGACAAATAATATCAATATCACTAGGGATTCAACTTATCATAGGACCTTTGCTCCATGGAAAGTCACGACAGCTCCAAAAAAGATTCTCGAGTGTCCCAAATTCATGTTTATTATTATCCTTATGGTATCTGTCCCTAACAATAGCTTTTTGATATCTAATTATTGCCCATTTTCCTTCTTTCCTAGCTTATGTGAGTACATACATTAAATGTTTATTAATTCTTTAATTTAAACTTATTCATTTTATAAATTACAATCTAAAATATAATTAAACCAAAATTTCAATCTTTACTCATTCTTTAATTTAAATATCCTTATTTAATATAATTAAATCCTCTTTCTATACCTTACAAGAGTTTGAGCTTGTTGATATTATAATAATAACACATCAAATTGGTGTATTTTAGGAAGGTGAACATATCTTACCCTCTCTCGATTTAAACCTATGATCGCCTAGAATGAAACACATGTTCTTAACCATTAAGCCACCTCAAATTGTATTTACTTGACCATAAAAAAATATGATTACTTGTATATGAGTAACATAAACCTGATGAACGATAACAATACAACATAAAACAAAAGTTATCTATTCATAGAAAATGAAACGCACTACGAATACTCAAGTATCTTTTGTTATAAAAGGTAGTTTAAAAAAAAAAAACTTAATGCTTTTTTAGTCTTCTTACACGAGTAAGTCGAAGTTCTGATTTAAGGGAGGTCAAGAGTTCAAGTCTTGTGTCCCTGGGGTTGTGGTTTAGCACCCTTACCATCCACAAGCTATTTCCATGGTGAAAAAAAGTCGAACTTCTAATTCTTGATTTCAATACCTTAAACGTAGATTAAATTCATTAAAATAATTAATACTAAAAACTATGCGTTAAATATTCAATACATAGTTGTACGAGAGTTTCCTTCCAAAATTTACAATCAATATTCAATACATAGTTGTACGAGAGTTTCCTTCCAACATTTACAATCAATCAAGTAATGTACAGTATGTTAATTCTTAATGCAAAATAAATACATGTAAGATACCGAGGTTTTCAATGCTTACAAGTAGATTAATTTCGTTAAAATTTTAGTAACAGAACCCACGCGTACAATGAGATAGTTGTTCGGCAGTTTTCTTTCGAAATTTGTAGAACAATCAACGGAATGTACATTCTCTTCAATACATGCGAAATACAAAGGTTCTCAATGCTTAAAAGCATATTAAATTCTCTAAAATTTATTAACATAATCACGTGGACAAATAAGTTATTGTGTGGTAGTTTTCCTTGGAAATTTGCGGAATAATCAACTCTTAAATGAAATACACATGACAATAATTATCGTAACCAGATGAATTAAATTGTCGAAGTCCTTGTGCCACTCATCTGAACCTTGCAACAAATTCTTCAGATGTTGCGTCAATCTCTGTGGAATAAGTAATAGAAGAATGTAATGAAAAAAACTCTCTCAACACTCGCAACATACTGCTTTTTGAAAATTCTGCCTAAGTTGTCCCTCTTAATTTTATTTCTGAGATCATATATCCTTTAGAAATTCTATGTCCTTCTAAGACTTCTCTAGAATCCGTCCTCCTACAACAGGTCGCGCGCTGTTTGCTGGGTTGTTTAATCAGTTAAGTCGTTCAACGAATTATAGCCCGAAAACTTAAAGATTTTTATAATTTTGATAATTGATAAAAACATGTTCTCCACGTGGTTTAACGGTTTCATAATTATGGATTCGTTATACTTGGTACAATTTTACTTCGACATTATTCCTTGATCGTAACATCGCCTTGCCTCTTACTCCGTAAAATCGAACGCGTGCAGCCTCTCCGCCATTTGGACCACCATTGCCCAATTTTTCCACATAATTCACTGGATATTTCTTCTAAACATCAACCAATTCTTGTAATATCAGACCGTCATCTATGTATTCTTGCAAGGCGGGGAAAACTCCTCCTTTTTAAGTTTTTGTAGTTGAGGGGATTGACTCATTTATAAGTTCTCAAGCCGGACCAATTCTGGCCTCTTTCTCTGGATCACAAAGCACTGCAATTGAAATTCAATCCTTCTCCTTGTTATTGACAACCCAGTGTCTGATTTTTCGTCTTAATGGAAGAAGCACAAACTCCCTGGTAGTTTCTTCATTTTCTCCAACAGAGAACTAGGAAACCTAGGATTCACCACCTGGAAGAATCCCCACTCCTCGCATGCCATTACAAGTTCCTTCATGTCTTTTGACCCTCAGTCATTTTCCCCCGAAAGCAACTCTAGATCTATATTCGGGGATGCCCATTTGAGCGGAAGTATTAGATAAAAATGGTCTCTCGTCCTTTGATATGAGACATCTATGGGGAAGAAGATGGTTGGAATTCAATTCCTCCATGATTTGGACTATAAAACATCTTGGAAGATCCATATGAGGTAAAACTTTCAAAGGCAAACTTACCACTCGGTGGTTGGGTCCTTATGAGGTAGTCACTGTGTATGACAATGGGGCTGTGAAAATTAAAACAATTGATGATGGACAAGTCTCCTTCGTAGTAAATTGACATCGACTCAAACTTTATCACATACCCATTTCCAAAGAAGTTTTTCTACAGGTCATGTCAATTGACAAGGCGTTGGCCTTAGTAGATGGGGAAGTCCCCCCTTGTTCTTGATTGTTTTTCTGAATTTTCGACTGTACATATGTAAATAATTTTGAAGTATGTTGATAGACAATTCTAGAGATTTCTATAGGTATTTATTTCACTAGGAGTAGACAACTTCAAGGAGACATAAAGGGAAGTATTTTCCTTCAAAATATTGCTATATTTAAACCTTGTTGTCTGCTAAGCATCAATTGAATAATGACTTGCTATAGTTAACCACATTTTTGCAAAGATTTCCATCTTCTTTTTTTCTCAAGGCATCTTTAATGGAAGTTGCTCTTAAACCTTCACCACTAAAGGATATAAGGAAGTGATACCTTAACCATCAAACTTAGAGGTTACTCGTACAGTTTCCCCAAGAACCCTGAGTAAGTGAGCAAAGTATATTTATTAAAGAGTAACAAGGAGGTTTGATTAGAGGTTAGCCATGGAAACATCACAATAACTTAAAAAAGGAAGAAAGTGAGTTGAGCCTAAAGATACCTTTCTATTCTTTCCCAATGGTACCATCCACTGCACACTAAAAATGCTTGATTATATCATATCTTTATATAGGATACGTCCGCTGAAGTACCCCTTACATCAGGACAATATCTAAGGAATATATAAAGGAGAGTCATCCTCTAACATAAATACCATCCCAATCTAAAAAAAAGGAGAAAAAAAAATATTTTTTTTTTTTAGAGCTGTCCCCCCATATTGCACAGAGCAATCTTTATATTAAAATCTTAAAAGATGGTGGGCCAGTATTTGACGGTGTAAGAGGCTAACCTGTTGGGATACTGAACAGGACTGCTGGCAGCGGGTACTAGCCTGTGGTATGACTAGGTAAACTCGTCGGAGTACTGAACATGCTTGTTGGCAGCGGGGCATTCTACCTAGCGAGGATGATAATCTGACCAAAAAAAATTAAGAAATTCCTAAATATTAAACTTGTCTTGATGTACGACATTACTTGTAGACAAAGATGACATGAAGTATGTATGGTTAAGCTAAGGTTAATGAACTCCATAAATATTCCATTGGGAACCAACTTTGAGACTATCTTAAAACTCTCTCACCTACCTCTTCTTAACTGTATGTAGGATGTTATATCCTAAAGGTGGGGACATATTCTAACCGTCTCAATTAGACCAATATGTGAAATTTATCTCTACACTTAACAAGCTGTAAATCTTCAGCTATTGGGAGAATTGGTTGGTTTCCTATATTTTTTATTGTGAGGTGTCACAATAATTAAGAGTGGGAGAGGGGTTTCATGAGCTGACAAATGACAATATTTCCCATCTATGATCCATGAGAAGAAGAAGTAGAATCTTTGTAAAAATTTATGTATATTGTTTTCATGATACATGCTATTATATCAGCAATTATTTTTTATTGAAATGCTAAATTCATTGTGTGTTATAAACCTGTTGTACATTTCTTAGACAGACCGCTTAACTGGCTTCTTTTACGGACTGTTCATTATAGACTTGTGTTACATATATTGAGATAGAGGAACATATTTATATAATGTGAAAGCACGATGAAAAAGCAAGTAACAATGGAACACTCTTATCATGTCTCTGCCCCTGTTCACCATGACCGACATAAGTGTTTAAGTTGAGTACTATGGATAAACATCCATTACAAAATGGACAAATTCCATTTTTCACAGGAGTACCATATGGAGTGCCATATGGAGTGCCATTTGGAAGACCATATGGGGTGCCATGTGGACGATTAGATGATGCACCATATGAAGGATAGGATGATGACTGTAAGTGACCATGATTGCAGGTAAACATGGATCATTCAAATTAATCTGCCTGTTCGTTAGTATTATGAGATGAATTAAATGGAATTTGATAAATTATACAATCTCTAAAGGAATTTTTATGATCAAATGTCCAAGTCGAAGACTTGGACATTGATCTAATTCTCTCATCATTAAAATTGCCTCCAAAGGACACCCTTCGAATTTAAAATCGACGCAATCATAGTCACACATGGAAATCATGTGTAATAGATTCTCCCATGAATCCAACCGTTTCCACCTTGAGCGCATTCAAAATCGAAGGGTTAGTTCCAATTGTTATTTCACTCATTCTTGCTTGCCCAATTGTGCTCCTCTGCCAATTGCACTCATCCTCTGTCCACTTCCACTCCTCTTCTCATCCTCTGTGCTGTAACCATCCCCAAATGATATGAGCCTTCCTCCTCTGCCGACCTCTTGGCCATCCCCGAATTCACACAATGTAGGGAGGTCTTCCTTCACACAGGGTGGGGACCGTTCTTGGCCTATCTGTAGGGCCATGATGATGGTGTTTCACTACAATTCTCCCTTGGGTTCAATGGGATGATGACACACGTGGGGTCTTTGGCCTTTTTCATCTCTAAAGAGTCAATTTCCTCAGCCACGAAGCCACCAAGGGTTGGATATCGTTGGTTCAAGCACCACCAATTGCCATGGCCAATCTACAACAGAGTTTTCAAGCCTAAGTTTCAGAATGTTTCTTGAGCTAAGGGGTACTCCAAAGAGTGGATTAAAGATGAGATGATTAAACCTCTAATTTTCATCACTAGAATTATCACTTGTGAAGGTATTTTTAAATCTTTCCATTTTCGTCTGTTAACTCATTTCCAATTTAATAAGCCATTGAATTTTACTTTTTACTTCTTGAAAAGTCTTGAGAAGATGTCTTCCCAAGTATGAAAGAATGTGTACAATCCTTATAATAGTCTATTCCACCACGGCCTCATCAAATTGCGTGTCATAACCGAGTTGACAAAATAGGGGAAGACATGGGATGAACTCATCTATCAATTTTCAAACCCCCATCTCACAATCAAGACCAACAAGAAAACACTTGATTTATGGACTATTACTCCACCCAAACCTCATTCTCCAAAGACTCCAAACCCTCCTACTCAAGCTATCTCTCTGCCTGAAAAAATGACCAAGAAACTTGTTGATACCCCTATAGCCTCATCAGGCAAGAGAACTAAAAATTCTATTGATAATTCTCCAATGCCCTCAACATCTATTGATCCTCAACCAAAGAAGTTACAAGAGGAAATTCAACAAGATTTCCATGTAGTCCCTACAAATAGGAGAGGATCCAATCGGTTCAAAGGATAATCTTTTTGTAAAACTACCTGCAATGCAAGTGGGAAGCCTAATGTAAAACACCCAAGCACTTCAAATCCTATCCAAGTATCTTCCGATCTTGAAAGCCCCCATAAAAGACTTAGGGAAGTTTTTGATGAAGAGTTGGAGCCTAATAAAGAAGTAAAATATGAACCTGTTAGCGTCAGAAGTCACCCCTGGATTGCAGCAGGAGCAGAGCCCGACGCCCATCAGTTTATGTTACGATTCTTTTAATGGGGTGATCAAATGGAGGTTAAATCAAAACGATGTGGTTCTAACTTCGAAACTAGGACGGGCATGCATGGGCAAGTGAGGTCTTAGATAACTTCAGACAGTGAGTTGTAGTAAGGGTGAGTAGGGGGAAGACTTGTATCAGAGAGATGCTAAGGTCTGTAGTAAACATCAAGTTCCTAACAGACTGTGGAAGAAGACATCTAAACGCAAGATCTTCTTACGCTCAAACACAGAAAACCAGAGAAAACAATAGTGCCACAATAAATCCTTTATCGCAACATAATTGCCATAATTCGTGCGAATCAGTCGGTCACGAACTCTCTTAGAATAAGATGAAAACCAGATGGAGTGAGGAGACTGTCTTTCATTAAACAAGAAATATTACATGTAAATAAATAACCAGAGAACTAGGGTCTGTGTTAAAACTTTTCAATCACGAGATCCGCTCTACCATCGATAGATACAAAAAATGGCCAAAATGCCTACATATGCTCTTCCCCATTTCTCCCAGCAGAGGCGTCTCCTCAATCACATCTGGCCTGCATTCTACTATCATACGCTACCTTAATTCTTCATGGCTCGTGCCAGGGGGGTAGCTGAGCCCTTAAATGTTGAATTGGCGTGTGTAGGCTTCCTTGGCGAGTTGGAGACTCGACGCGGCTTCCATGGAAAGAATCAGTATGGAGGACCATCTCGAGTGGACCTTCAGCCGGGACGTCCATACGCTGTAATTTATGAGTGAAGCTAGGATTCAACCACCTTATCTCTTCTTCGTTTATCCTCAAGCTGGCATCGGGATTTAGATCACATGAATCAGTGCCTGGAGAACACAACGCCCCCTCTCTTGAATCTTAATTAGGTGCCTTTGACCTCTCTGTCAGAGTGCTTTTGACACTTCAGGGTTCGCTGATGAGAAAGGATTAGGATTTTTCTCCTTTAAAGTCGCGATGGGAGAAATGCCAGGAGGGCCTAACGGTCGCCACGTGTTCCCCACTGATTTGACGGCTCTAAACTAACCCAGTAATACTGTGGGCCCAAGTTTCGGCGCTTTCGACGCTATCAGGGTTCGGGGTTTCGAAATGTAAAATGGCGAGGACTGCTTACCGCTCGAGTTCCCGAATGCCGTCATGACGTGGATGCGTGCCACGCGTCCTTCATATGGACGGCCAAGATAGTGTTTTCTATTATAAAGGGGCTATCCCCCCTTCACCCGCTCACTTGATATGACCTGGTACTGAGATCCTAGTCTTAGTTCAAAGGGAGCTTCAGAAATTCGCTGATTGACACTTTTAAGTGCAATGGACGGAGAGTTTCCTGACTCCCGATACCCGATACATCGACAGGCTGCCACTTGTCCTGGTTGGATCGGACGACCCAAATCTGATTTGAACTATTGGTGCTCCCTCTTGCGTTAAACCTTGGGAAACTCGATAGCTCCGAAAACCCGATGACCATCGATCTACTTTGTAAATAGATCTTGGATGCTGCCAACGCTATTTTGCCCGCTCGCATGCCTTGCTACCGAAAAAACAAGGATTCTCCCACGCTATGCTTGGGCACCTCCTGAGCAACCTGTAGACCTGGGTGCTTTTGCGCCTAAGACAAAAATAATCGCTAACATTAGGCTCCATGGGGGATAGAGTCGTCCCTGTGATGCTCTAAGAACTCATTCCGCAGCTTCAGTGCCTTGCTGTTGAGCTATGGAGTCAGGCTCAAAACATCCCGCTGCTGAAAATATAGGTCGAAAAATAAAAACATAACAAACTAAATGTTCATGCTTACAGGATCTTATTTATGTACAGTCCTAAGCTAATAAAACACTTTACATGGGCTAAGTGAAATAAAAATTCCACCATAACCATTCAAGCAGCTTCCTGGATAGAAGCTCCTTCCTTCTGTCGATGATCATCAACGGATGGTGTAACCGTGACAGCAGAGCGGTTACACTCTTCAACTCCTCCTTACAGGCTGGAGTTGAGATGAAATAGGGCGTCTCCAAGGCATAGGGGAAATGCCACTCCATGTACTTGCAGATAGGGTCATAGAATGAGTGGAAAATTCCAGAAAATGGGCGACAGACACCCTCCTTTGCTACACAGTTGTTCACCTGTGGCTGAATATCTCTGATAAGCACAGGTTGATGGTGGACAACTGACATAGGCTTGCTTCTCTCGGGCGGTGGCTGCTCCCTGACTAGCTCTGGACAGGAAATATTTTTCTCCTCTGGTTTGGTCTCCCCCAGGTCCGATTCGTATTCATCATAAATAGGGACCATGGGGTGGTTTTGTTTGCTGATTGGCTCTTCAGTATCTCTATAGTGATCAAAAGTAGGATAAGCTTGTTGCTCATCATCACTATAATATATATCAAAAAGGGGTTGTCCTTCATTGATATGATCCTCCTCCAGAACAGTGATCCCGTAATTTTTTTTTGTTTTAGGGATAGTGGGACCTACTGGTTCTAGCTGCTCACATGTAATATTTTTCTCTTTAATCCCAGGTAAACATATATCGTGAGAAACCCCCTGGAGAAAAAGAGAGGAAACCACTTCCACAATAATTTCTTCTTTAAAAATGGGAAGGCCTCTGTCCTGAGAAGCAGGGCTGCTAGGAATATCTGCTTCAACCCGATACTCAAGTGAGACATCTACCATGGACCACATCTTCTTTGCAAACTCATAATATCCACAAGAGGTGTGTTGATCTTCATGAAGATCTAAAATAATAGATGCATCTGATATGATTTCAGATGCTTCCATTTTGGGGCTAACAAAATTAATATCGTCCAACACCTCTATATTTTCACAGCAAATGCTTTCCTCCACAGTAAGGGCTTCATCATGGACCTGGTTTTTAGGGCCACTAGAGGCTTCCTGAAGCGAAGAAAACTCCTCACAACAGTTTTCAAACAAACCATCAGCTGGATAGTAGTCTTTACAAAATGAATCGAAAGCTGTATGAAAACCTGTTAAAGAGCAGATGCTTGCAGCGGGAAGAGACTGACACCATTCAAGAGAAGCTCCCTTCAATGAATACCTGAAGAGCTTAATCTGGACATCCTCATGCGTGATATGGTGTCGGTGGATAGCCTCATGAAAGTCCAGTAAATGCTCATCTGGTTCCTCCCAACTTGTTGCATGAAATTCAGGGAGGAAATCTTCCCATTGGTCTCTATCAGGAAGTGCATTAGGAAAACCAACTATCTGAGAAAAGTCACAGAAAGCAAACCTTTGAGCTAGAATTTTCTCCATATCGAACCAGTGGAGTCGCCAATCGATCCTCAAATCATGGATTCGCCAGGTGAAAGATGTGTAACTTCAAGTGTGTCTGGTCCTTGTTCACCATAAAAGGCCAGATATTAACATTTTCGTTACCCCAGGAAGCTTCTCAGGCTGAGAAAGTAGCTGCTGAAACCTTCTCGAGAAATCTCCTTAGGGTCAACTTTCAGGTGTGCTAACAGTAGTCACAACTGAAACAGTGATGTGGAAACAATGGAGTCGCCACAGTGGAGTCGCCAGGTTCACAGTAGTAATCTTTAAGGGCTCTGATGTCTAATGAACCTTCAGAATCAGAGGCTCAATGTCATTCTGCCCAGGGAAAATCTTCAACTTTGTCCTCGACAATGGCGCTAGAAATGTTAGTGTCAGAAGTCACCCCTGGATTACAGCAGGAGCAGAGCCCGACGCCCATCAGTTTATGTTACGATTTTCTTAATGGGGTGATCAAATGGAGGTTAACTCAAAACGACGTGGTTCTAACTTCGAAACTAGGCCGGGCATGCATGGGCTAGTGAGGTCTTAGATAACTTCAGACAGTGAGTTGTAGTAAGGGTGAGTAGGGGGAAGACTTGTATCAGAGAGATGCTAAGGTCTGTAGTAAACATTAGGTTCCTAACAGACTGTGGAAGAAGACATCTAAACGCAAGATCTTATTACGCTCAAACGCAGAAAACCAGAGAAAACAATAGAGCCACAATAAATCCTTCATCACAACATAATTTCCATAATTCATGCGAATCAGTCGGTCACGAACTCTCTTAGCATAAGATGAAAACCATATGGAGTGAGGAGACTGTCTATCATTAAACAAGAAATCTTACATGTAAATACATAACCAGAGAACTAGGGTTTGTGCTAAAACTTTTCAATCGGGAGCTCCGCTCTACCATCGATTGATACAAAAAATGGCCAAAATGCCTACATATCCTCTTCCCCATTTCACCCAGCAGAGGCGTCTCCTCAATCACATCTGGCCTGCATTATACTCTCATACGCTACCTTAATTCTTCATGGCTAGTGCCAGGCGGGTATCCGAGCCCTTAAATGTTGAATTGGTGTGTACAGGCTTCCCTGGCGAGTTGGAGACTCAGCGCGACTTCCATGGAAAGAATCAGTACAGAGGACCATCTCGGGTGGACCTTCCGCCGGGACGTCCATACCCTGTAATTAATGAGTGAAGCTAGGCTTCAACCACCTTATCTCTTCTTCGTTTATCCTCAAGCTGGCATCTGGATTTAGATCACAAGAATCAGTGCCTGGAGAACACATCGCCCCCTCTCTTGAATCTTAATTAGGCACCTTTGACCTCTCTGTCAGAGTGCTTTTGGCGCTTTGAGGTTCGCGGATGAGAAAGGGTTAGGATTTTTCTCCTTCAAAGTCGCAATGGGCGAAATGCCGGGAGGGCCTAACGGTCTCCACGTGTTCCCCACTGATTTGACTGCTCTGAACTAACCCGGTAATACTGTGGGCCCGAGTTTCGACGCTTTCGGTGCTATCGGGGTTCGGGATTTCGAAATGTAAAATCGCGAGGAGTGCTTACCGCTAGAGTTCCCGAATGTCGTCATGACGTGGATGCGTGTCGCGTGTCCTTCAGATGGACGGCCCAGATAGTATTTTCTATTATAAAGGGGTTGTCCCCCCTTCACCCACTCGCTTGATATGACCTGGTGCTAAGATCCTAGGCTTAGTTCGAAGGGAGCTTCGGAGTTTCGTTGATCGACACTTTCAAGTGCAATGGACGGAGAGTTTCCTGACTCCCGATACCCGATACGCCGACAGGCTGCCACCTGTCCTGGTTGGATCGAACGACCCAAATCTGATTTGAACTATTGGTGCTCCCTCTTGCGCTAAACCTTGGGCTACTCGGTAGCTCCAAAAACCCGATGACCATCAATCTGCTTTGTAAATAGATCTTGGATGCTGCCAATGCTATTTTGCCCGCTCGCTTGCCTTGCTACCGAAAAAACAAGGATTCTCCCACGCTGCGCTTGGGCACCTCCTGAGAAACCTGTAGACCTGGGTGCTTTTGCGCCTAAGACAAAATTAATCGCTAACATTAGGCTTCATGGGGGATAGAGTCGTCCCTGTGATGCTCTAAGAACTCATTTCGCAGCTTCAGTGCCTTGTTATTGGGATATGGAGTCAGGCTCAAAACATCTCGCTGCTGAAAATACAGGCCGAAAAATAAAAACAAAACAAACTAAACGTTCATGCTTACAGGATCTTATTTATGTACAATCCTAAGCTAATAAAACACTTTACATGGGCTAGGTGAAAGAAAACTTCCACCATAGCCATTCAAGCAGCTTCCTGGATAGAAGCTCCTTCCTTCTGTCGATGATCATCAGCGGATGGTGTAACCGTGACAGTAGAGTGGTTACACTCTTCAACTCCTCCTTACAGGCTGGAGTTGAGATGAAATAGGGCGTCTCCAAGGCATAGTGGAAATGCCACTCCATGTACTTGCAGACAGGGTCATAGAATGAGTGAAAAATTCCAGAAAATGGGCGACAGACACCCTTCTTTACTACACAGTTGTTCACCTGTGGTTGAATATCTCCGATAAGCACATGTTAATGGTGGACAACTGACATAGGCTCGCTGCTCTCGGGCAGTGGCTGCTCGCTGACTGGCTTTGGATAGGAAATATTCTGCTCCTATGGTTTGGTCTCCCCCAGGTCCGATTCGTATTCATCATAAATAGGGACCATGGGGTGGTTTTGTTTGCTGACTGGCTCTTCAGTATCTCTATAGTGATCAAAAGTAGGATAATATTTCTGCTCATCATCACTATAATATATATCAAAAAGGGGTTGTCCTTCATTGATATGATCCTCCTCCAAAGCAGTGATCCCATAAAAAAATTATGTTTTAGGGATAGTGGGACCTATTGGTTCTTGTTGCTCACACGTAATCTTTTTATCTTTAATCCCAGGTAAACATATATCATGAGAAACCCCCTGGAGAAAAAGAGAGGAAACCGCTTCCAAAATAATTTCTTCTTTAAAAACGGGAAGGCCTCCGTCCTCAGAAGTAGGGTTGCTAGGAATATCTGCTTCAACCCAATACTCAGGTGAGACATCTACCATGGACCACATTTTCTCTGCAAACTCATAATCTCCACAAGAGGTGTGTTGATCTTCATGAAGATCTAAAAGAACAGATGCATCTAATATGATTTCAGATGCTTCCATTCTGGGGCTAACACAATTAATATCGTCCAACACCTTTATATTTTCACAGCAGATGCTTTCCTCCACAATAAGGGCTTCATCATGGACCTGGTCTTCAGAGCCAGCAGAGGCTTCCTGAAGCGAAGAAAACTCCTCACAACAGTTTTCAAACAAACCATCAGCTGGATAGTAGTCTTTACAAAATGAATTGAAAGTTGTATGAAAACCTGTTAAAGAGCAGATGGTTGCAGCGGGAAGAGACCGACACCATTCAAGAGAAGCTCCCTTCAATGAATACTTGAAGAGCTTAATCTGGACGTCCTCATGCATGATATGGTGTCGGTGGATAGCCTCATGGAAGTCCAGTAAATTCTCATCTGGTTCCTCCCAACTTGTTGCATGAAATTCAGGGAGGAAATCTTCCCATTGGTCTCTATCAGGAAGTGCATTAGGAAAACCAACTATCTGAGAAAAGTCACAGAAAGCAAACCTTTGAGCCAGAATTTTCTCCATATCAAACCAGTGGAGTCGCCAATTGATCCTCGAATCATGGATTCGCCAGGTGAAAGATGCGCAACTTCAAGTGTGTCTAGTCCTTGTTCACCATCAAAGGCCAGATCTTAACATTGTCGTTACCCCAGGAAGCTTCTCAGGCTGAGCAAGCAGCTACTTAAACCTTCTCGAGAAATCTCCTTAGGGTCAACTTTTAGGTGTGCTAACAGTAGTCGCAGTTGAAACAGTGATGTGGAAAAAATGGAGTCGCCACAGCGGAGTCGCCAGGTGCATAGTAGAAATCTTTAAGGGCTCTGATGTCTGATGAACCTTCAGAATCAGAGGCTCAATGTCGTTCTGCCTAGGGAAAATCTTCAACTTCGTCCCCGGCAACGGCGCCAGAAATGTTAGTGTCAGAAGTCACCCCTGGATTGCAGCAGGAGTAGAGCCCGACGCCCATAAGTTTATGTTACGATTTGCTTAATGGGGTGATCAAATGGAGGTTAACTCAAAATGATGTGGTTCTAACTTTGAAACTAGGTCGGGCATGCATGGGCTAGTGAGGTCTTAGATAACTTCAAACAGTGAGTTGTAGTAAGGGTGAGTAGGGGGAAGAATTGTATCAGAGAAATTCTAAGGTCTGTAGTAAACATCAGGTTCCTAACAGACTGTGGAAGAAGACATCTAAACGCAGAAAACTAGAGAAAACAATAGTGCCACAATAAATCCTTTATCGCAACATAATTGCCATAATTCGTGTGAATCAGTCGGTCACGAACTCTCTTAGCATAAGATGAAAACCAGATGGAGTGAGGAGACTGTCTGTCATTAAGCAAGAAATCTTACATGTAAATACATAACCAGAGAACTAGGGTCTGTGCTAAAACTTTTCAATTGGGAGCTCCTCTCTACCATCGATAGATACAAAAAATGGCCAAAATGCCTACATATGCTCTTCCCCATTTCGCCTAGCAAAGGCGTCTCCTCAGTCACATCTGGCCTGCATTCTATTGTCATACACTACCTTAATTCTTCATGGCTCGTGCCAGGGGGGTAGCTGAGCCCTTAAATGTTGAATTGGTGTGTGCAAGCTTCCCCGGTGAGTTGGAGACTTGACGCGACTTCCATGGAAAGAATCAGTACGGAGGACCATCTTAGGTGGACCTTCAGCCGAGACATCCATACCCTGTAATTAATGAGTGAAGCTAGGCTTCAACCACATTATCTCTTCTTCGTTTATCCTCAAGCTGGCATCGGGATTTAGATCACATGAATCAGTGCCTGGAGAACACAACACCCCCTCTCTTGAATCTTAATTAGGCGCCTTTGACCTCTCTGTCAGAGTGCTTTTGGCACTTCAGGGTTCGCGGATGAGAAAGGATTAGGATTTTTCTCCTTTAAAGTCGCGATGGGAGAAATTTCGGGAGGGCCTAATGGTCGCCACGTGTTCCCCACTAATTTGACGGCTCTGAACTAACCCGGTAATACTGTGGGCCCGAGTTTCGGCACTATCGGGGTTCGGGGTTTCGAAATGTAAAATGGCGAGGAGTGCTTACCGCTCAAGTTCCTGAATGCAGTCATGATGTGGATGTGTGTCGCACGTCCTTCAGATGGACGACCCAGATAGTATTTGCTATTATAAAGGGGTTGTCCCCCCTTCACCTGCTCGCTTGATATGACCTGGTGTTGAGATCCTGGGTTTAGTTCGAAGGGAGCTTCAGAGTTTTTCTGATCAACACTTTCAAATGCAATGGACGGAAAGCTTCCTGACTCCCGATACCCGATACGCCAATAGGCTGCCACCTGTCCTGGTTGGATCGGACGACCCAAATCTGATTTGAACTATTGGTGCTCCCTCTTGTGCTAAACCTTGGGAAACTCGGTAGCTCCAAAAACCCGATGATCGTCGATCTTCTTTGTAAATAGGTCTTGGATGTTGCCAACACTATTTTTCCCGCTCGCTTGCCTTGCTACTGGAAAAACATGGATTCTCCTGTGCTGCGCTTGGGCACTTCCTGAGCAACCTGTAGACTTGGGTGCTTTTGCGCCTAAGACAAAAATAATCGCTAACAAAACCCATTCCCTCTCATAAACCCTATGTTACTCCTACCTCACATATGCCTACACTAGATCCCAAAAATGATAGACTGTCTAGATCCTTCAAGGGATCCAAGCCCTCCTCTGAGATATCTGATCATACTCCAGTCATTGAAAAATTACAAGAAGAAAATGTTCAGTTGTTGCAATAGTTGGAAGAGAGGAAGACCATGGATAGGCATCTCCACCACAACAATGCAGTATTACAGAAAAAAGTGAATTTCCTCCAATGATTGGTTGATCAAATGACCAATGAAAATCGTAGCCTCCGTGCACAATCGAAACATCGCAATAGGACCAAGACAAAGTCTTCAAGGCAAGAAGCTTCTAAATCTAATCCATCCCCTTCTCAACAAGTCTAGTCATATTGGGTAATTCATTTTTGTTTACAGTGGGACCTGCAAATCCCTAGGCATGGGGGTAATGTTGGGATCATATTTTGATTATTTTGTGGCGATGATTGAATCCTTTTTGCACCGGTATTATATGTGTTATTAACCATTTTGAAGAAGTTTTCAAAGGATTTTGTATCAATTCAGCATGGATTTATAAGAGGTATGTGAAATCAATGTTTTGCAATGGTTTTGAGTTTAATTTGATTCGATTTGATGTTTATAAGAATCTAATGTGTGATCTGTATGTAACAGAGTGAATTTGCAGTTCGAGCCTCCATCTGGTAGCTCGGTCGACACTCCATCCAGCACCCCATCCGGTACGCAATTTGACACTTCATCCGGCACGCGATCCAACACTTAGAGCGAAGGAAAGTTGTTAGTTGGAATATTGGAGGCCTGTGATGAGAGAATCGGTGACCTAGGTTTTGTGCCCCCTCATGAGCTCCAGCTACTAAGCTCCTGACATCTCAGATTAGGAAATTATGCTAATTGTTGAGTGGCTCGTTCAGTTTCTAGAAGCCAAAGACTGTTAGAGCGCATTTAATGGAAATTACCATTTTTAGAGGAGGTCGACCCTTCCAGTGGTCGACCTCTCGAACTGTAATCGTTAAAAATACCACCAGTAGTGGCCAAACCAAAGACACAATTTTAAGAGGATTTTTATTGTGTAATTGAAACATCTCTGCAAACTTATGTTCAGACTGCATTTTTTAAGTTAATGATAGAACCGTGTTAATTTGAGCTTGTGATTTGTTGTTGAGGAGTAGCCACAACCTAGTGGAGGGCCCACCAGTGGTCTGGGTGAATACTTAGATAGATAGATCATTTATTTCAATTGTGTATTTATAATTCATTTCATTTCTCTGTTATATGTATTTTGTGATTTTAAATGTTGTATTTGTTGTTTACAATTTAATTGTTTAATTTCCCTTTTGTAGGTTGCTTGTAGGAGATAGTTATTTGTTATGCTGTGTATTTTATTTATTAGTGACCGACTTGCAAGCTACTAACTTAGATGGTGTGTTAAAGTGTTAAATTGATTCCTATAAGTTAAAACAGAGTAGTCTTTAAAACAGAGGATTAGTTTAGATAGAGTTTCTTTTGCACCTTCGATGGATAAATAATTGCAAGTTTTACTAGTTGATCTAATTCTCAGTTTAGTTATTCTTTCATAGATCTATTTTTCTTATCAATCTTTTTTTAGTATGCTAGGATAGAATTAGATTTTGGATTATCTTTTTAAAAGCATTCTAGTTTAAAATATTAGTTTTTAATAATAGGATTAGCTTAGTTTAATTTATGAAATCTCAGTTCTAGGTTTGAATTGCAATTTTAACTAGAAGTTTGAATTTGAATTAAGCTTTTAGTCATAAGTTTATAATCTTGCAAATTTACTTGAGTTAGTGTAAGAGTGTGTTTGAATTAGTATAAGATTGTTTTTAATCATCGATGATTGATGCATGAAATTTAGAGATCACATGGATTGTCAGGATATTTAATGTGTCTTCTATAATGGTGAAGCTTTCGCTAGATTGCTTGATTCATACTTTTCAATTCTTCGTAGAAGTCAACATTGAATTAATCCCTCTTGAACGATCATTAATAATCAGATGCTATCGTGATGTTATTAGGTACCGAAGACATAATGATCATCTTTGAGTTTCCTGTTATTGCAAATTAAAAATAGTTTTGATTAATTTATGAATACATTCATGATGCTTTTTGATTAAGTAGGTTAAGATTTCCCCTTTGCAAAATAGAAATTATTATGAGTTTTGTTTTAATAATAGAGTTTACTTGTTGAATAGTTTTGATGAGTTTTCTTGCTGAATGGTTTTGATAGGTTAGTTTTTTGATTTCTTATTTGCTTAAAGACAAAATATCAAAAGTAATACTTGTTGTTTCTCATTAGGTTGAATAGATTAATTTGTTCAAAGTAGGGTTTGATTTGCTTCTTTAGGAATAATCCATCGATTCATTGTTTAAAGCCGCTTAGGGTAAATAGTTCAAAGTTCATTAATAGGGTTTACTAATTGATAAAAAAGTGAAAGAGTCATTGCTTAAGTAGATTAACCCTTAGATAGACCATCTCCTTAGTTAGACCATACTTCCTCTATCTTTTCTGCCTTGGCACATACAATGCTACAACTCTAAGTTTACTTACCCTGGGTTGACAATTTAATTGATGGATTTAGTGCATATAGAACACCCATCGACAATAATTCATGCTCTCAACAAATTCGTGCATTATGTTATAGGGTATAATTTTTTTGTACACATTGATCATGATTCCATTAGATATTTGATGAATAAACCTGACATACATGGTATAATAACAACGTGTATTTAATTATTACAATAGTTTGATCTAACCATTCTTGATAAGCCTGGGAAGTAGAATGTTGTTACAAATTTCTTATACAGGTTGGAAATTCTGTTAAGGTCCTAACCCGCACATAGGTAGATCAATGTATTTGGATGTAATAAAGGTCAATATTAATAAGGCCTTTCAATAAAATAGAATAAGGCGGATGTAAGAAGACCTAATAGAAGCTTCCACTTCTAGAAGGATCTTCCTCTAGATGCTTCTCTTAATAGACATATTTAGTATAAATAAGGGTCGAGGGTATGAAAACCCTAGCTTGGAGATTATTGTAACAGAGTGTTGCTCGACTGGAGGTTTCCCCCTCGAAGAGGCCTGTGAACATTGCTTTCTGAATTAAAGTGCTATTTCAGTTGTTGTTCTCATATTATTTCTGTGTTATTGTGGAGATTATGCTGGTTATATTACTATTATTCTGCCATTTCTAGCATTTTATTTCTGTTCTGCGTATTTATTATATCTGGTATCTTGCAAGTGTTATCAGAGCACTTTCCTTGGCATAAATTGTGGGTATTTTTTTTTCAAGGTAGAGTCATATTCCGACGTCTTTAAGCCACAGAGATCTATCGTTACGTGCATAAACCCGCAGTTGAGGGATTCATACATGCAGGAAATACAAGTGGTTCTTAAGCGCACATCTATTGGCCACCCGTGTAACCCCTGTTGGTACCCCTTCGAGTGGTAGCGCATCAGACAACACCTGTGTATGGATCAACCTATATTTCCTGAAGCCCTCTTTAGATAAACCTATTGGCCGCCAGACTGCTATAGTGTCACCGAGAAAAACACTCAGGAAGATACTCTCTAGTATCTGGGTAGTCGAGTAGTACAGCTAAGGGTATGGTCTATCCTCCTTAGTTAGTGCCCTACGATATTGGGCCAAGTACTACTATTGGACCCCGCATGTATATCGGAGAGCTATAGCATAGGGCAAACCCTTGTCTGTAGAACCCTTGAATACCTAACCCTTGGGGAACATAAACATAAACAAATTAAACCAGCCAGATCTATTGCCGCGCAACTGTGTTCGGGTTTCCAAGTAAATACACATTTCTTTCTGGTTAAGAATTTGGGGATTTCAGCACTACAACATTCTTCAGACCGAAGTATAACCCCACAACTGTATAAAATAATAATAATAATAATAATAATAATAAAAAGTCTGGAATTGTTTTCACCATTATTTGAGACCTATTCCATTAGATTCATCTCTTCTCCCTTATCACATTCATCCATATCATTTTTCTGCAAAAATTTATGACCCTGCCCGCTCCCTTTTCAGTTCACCCATCCTCATGGCCCATACCCATAGCCAAGAACTCGAGTCTCACTTCAACACCTTGCAATCTAGTTTCCTCGAGATCCAAAAAGAAGTGCAACAACTCAGTTCTACTATTGCCTCCCGTGATACATCCATCAATACCACCATAAATGCATCCATGCAGTCTGTAATGGAGGAAGTCAAACAAGAACTGACCACCCAGCTTGAATCTATCATTGCATCACTCTGCACCAAACTCAATATCCCCACTGATGACCCTTTTCATGACGCACATACAAAGACTGAAAGTGAAACTTCTTCCCATTCCCATTCCTTTCATCCCCATCACTTTCAACGAGACATACGCCTTCCATGGGTGGATGTAACCAAATTTGATGGCTTGGAACCCACTGGTTGGGTCACCCAATTGGAACATTATTTCTCTCTCTACAACATTATAGATGACTTGGCCAAACTTCGGTATGATGTTCTCCATCTAGATCAAGAATGCTGGCAATGGTGGAAATGGAGAAAAGCTTCCCGTCAAGGGTATATTACTTGGACCCAATTTGTGACTAAGCTTTATGAACGCCTTGACACTGACACCAACCATTTGGGCCGTTTGACAGAATTGAAACAATCAGGAATAGTAGAAGACTTCATAGCTGCATTTGAGCGCCTGGCTTTTCGAATAGAGTGCATGACTGATGCTTTCTTTTGAGAGTGCTTTATCAGTGGCCTCAAGGAGGAGATTCAGGCCCATGTCCTCATGGCTCGACCTGTGAGTTGGGTGGAGGTTACTAAAAAGCTAAAGAATCACAACAAATTGTTTCCTCTCAAAACCGTAAGCCTTCCTTTATCCCTCACCCTAAACCAGTAAACCCCACTACTCCCTCTGCCCCATTAAAGATCCAAAAATTGACTAGGGCTGAAATGGCTGAACGCCAACTCAAAGGCCTCTATTATAATTGTGATGACAAATATTTCTCGGGCCACAAATGTAAGGAACAAAATATTTTTATGGCCATCTCTGAGGATATTCTGGAAGAGGATGTTGAAACTCCCCTTGTGCCCAAGTCCCTAGAAATCACTGACATAAACCCTCCCTCTGACCCTCCTAAAGTGGAAACGATCATTTCCCTCAATGCTCTCACCAGCTTCTCTGCCCCCCAAACCCTCAAGTTAATCAGTTACATCAAGCACCAAAAGGTCATCATTGTGGTTGATAGTGGCAGCAACCACAATTTTATTCATCGCCGCATTGCCCAAGAAACCCATTGCTACATCCATGCTGTCAACAATTTCCAAATCATGATTGCCAATGGTGGTTCTATGAAATGTGGTGGGCGCTATGAAAATGTGCATCTCCAAATCAATGACTACCACCTAAAATCCCATATGTTTCCTATTGACATGGGTGGTTGCGACATTGTCTTGGGTGCAGACTGGCTAAGGACTTTGGGTCCCATTCTCATGGATTTTCAGAACTTAACCATGCAATTCAACCAAGAAGGCCACCAATATAAATTCCAAGGCATCACTACTGGTTCACCTGAGGTAATTAGTTCCCATCGCATGGAAAAGCTTCTCAAAAAAGGTCATTCTAGTGTCATTGCTCAACTCCATGCCATACAAGCCACAAAGACACCCCCAGTGCCCCAAGACCTCCAAGCCCTCCTTTCTAAACATCAAATGGTATTTTCCACTCCCTAGGGACTCCCTCCTTCCCACGGTGTTCATGATCATTCCATTCCCCTTGTCCCAAGAAGCCTTTCCCCCAATATCCGTCCATATCGCCACCCCTTTGCACAAAAAAATGAAATTGAGAAAATGGTCTAGGAACTCCTTACTCTAGGCGTCATCCATCCTAATACGAGCCCTTACTCGTCTCCGGTCATCATGGTATTGAAGAAAGAAGTTTCTTGGAGAATGTGTCCTGACTTCTGTGCTCTCAACAAATTGACCATCAAAAACAAATTTCCCATTCTTGTCATTGATGACCTCCTGGATGAATTGAGTGGCACCCAATTCTTTACCAAACTTGATCTTCACTCGGGCTATCACCAGATACATATGAAAGAGGCAAACATTCCCAAGATATCCTTTCACACTCATGAGGACCACTATGAGTTTTTGGTCATGCCCTTTGGCTTGTGTAACGCCCCCTCCACCTTCCAGAGCCTCATGAACCATTTTTTCCGCCCTTTTCTCCATCATTTTGTCTTAGTTTTCTTTGATGATATCCTCATCTATAGAAAAACCTGGACAGACCATCTTACTCATGTGGATCAAGTTCTTTTCCTACTCTCTCAGCAACAACTTTTCCTGAAACAATCTAAATGTTCTTTTGGTGCCTCAAAAGTAGAATACTTGGGTCATCTGGTGGGAAAGGATGGCATCAGGGTGGACCCAAAAAAGATTGAAGCTATGCAAGACTGGCCGCACCCAAAGACTCTCAAAAGATTGTGTGGATTTTTGGGCCTAACAGGGTATTATCGCAAGTTTGTTAAGAACTACGGAAAGATTGCAACACCTCTCATGGCTCTCCTCAAAAAGAACTCTTTCACTTGGACTCCAGTAGCTGCTCAAGCTTTTCAAACCTTGAAGATGGCCATGTGCACCACTCCAGTTCTAACCCTTCCCGATTTCACAAAAACCTTTGTGTTGGAATGTGATGCCTCAGGGAAAGGAATCGGCGCTGTCCTTATGCAAGAGGGTCCACCTTTGGCCTTCACCAGCAAGCAACTGTCTGAAAGGAATCTGGGAAAACCCATTTATGAAAAGGAAATGTTGGCGATTATGCATGCCGTTGAGATGTGGTGTCCTTATCTCTTGGGGCAACGCTTCCATATTAAGACCGACCATCAAAGCCTCAAGTACTTTCTGGAACAATGCATTTCCTCCCAAGAGCAACAAAAATGGGTGAATAAGCTCTTTGGATATGATTATGAGATCATTTACAAGAAGGGAAACGACAATATCATGGCGGATGCACTGTCCCAAAAATATGAAGACGAAGGATCCCTTTTTTTTCTTTCCTTCATTGTACCCGATTGGCTCCAAGCTATGCACCAGGAATGGCTTCAAGATCCCAAAAGTTTGCATCTGATCCAATAATTGCAGAACAAGGCTCCGGCTTCCCCAGGGTACTCCTGGCTCCAGGATGAGATTCGATACAAAGGCCGCTTGTATTTAAGTAAACAATCCAAGCTCAAATCCACGATACTTTCTGAGCTTCATGTTACACTCATAGCGGGGCACTCAGGGTTCACCAAAACATATGACAGGGTCAAACATTCTTTTTTCTGGGATGGTATGAAACAGGACATCCGTAAGTTTGTCACTGAATGTGAGGTGTGTCAACGCAACAAGGGAGAAACAATCAAATCTCTGGGCACCCTCCAACTGCTTCCGATTCCCCCTGCTATTTGGAAGGATATCTCTATGGACTTTATTATAGGCTTACCCAAATCGGGGAATAAATCAATCATAATGGTGGTGGTGGATTGCCTTTCCAAGTATGCTCATTTTTGCACTCTTCACCACCCATTTACTGCATCCACGGTGGCTCAAATTTTCATGGACCAGGTGCTCAAGCTTCATGGCATGCCGCACTCTATTGTTTTTTATCGTGACCCAACTTTCACAATCAATTTTTGGCAAGAATTGTTTAAGCTACAAGGCACACAATTGCATCTTAGCTCAGCCTATCATCCCCAAACGGATGGTCAAACGAAAGTTGTCAACAAGTGTTTGGAAACATATCTGAGGTGCTTTGCCTCTGAAAAACAACACCAGTGGACTCAATGGTTACCCCTAGCTGAATGGTGGTACAACACTACATACCATACAACCACTTGCATGACTCCTTTTGAAGTGGTATATGGACAAAAACCACCTTCAGTTCTCTCATAGTTACCGGGTACCTCGAAGGTCCAAGCGGTTGACCAAACACTTACAGTCCAAGAGGATATTCTTTGTACCCTTAAAGAGAACTTGGTCATGGCACAGAATCTCATGAAGAAGCAAGGAGATCAAGGTCGCTCTGAACGTCAATTTGTAGAAGGGGATCAGGTGTTTCTGTGACTGCAACCATATAAGCAAACTTCCCTCAAGGATGAGCATTGTTAGAAGCTAGCGCCCAAATTTTATGGTCCTTACACAGTTCTCAAGCATGTGGGACAAGTCGCATATTAGTTAGCTCTGCCCAGTCAGTCGAAGCTACATCCTATTTTTCATGTTTCATGCTTGAAGAAGGTGATTGAAACCAGGTGCCAAATTCAAACCAACCTTCCAGAGTTAGCTGAAGAAGGATCCATTTGGCTACAGCTAGAAGCGGTTTTGGACCAACGTGATCATCACCTACATTAGAGAACCATCAAAAAAGTGCTAGTACAATGGAAAGATATGACTCCAGCATATGCCACTTGGGAACCCGCTACCATTCTGCAGCAGTTTCCACATCTCAAGCCTTGAGGACAAGGCTATTTTTAAGGGGGAAAACATGTTAAGGTCCTAAACCGTACATAGGTAGATCAATGTATTCGGATGTAATAAAGGTCAATATTAATAAGGCCTTTCAATAAAATAGAATAAGGAGGATGTAAGAAGACCTAATAGAAGCTTTTTCTTTTAGAAGGATCTTCCTCTAGATGCTTCTCTTAATAGACATATTTAGTATAAATAAGGGTCGAGGGTATGAAAACCCTAGCTTGGAGATTATTGTAACAGAGCACTACTCGAATGGAGGTTGCCCCCTCGAAGAGGCCTATGAACATTGCTTTCTGAATCAAAGTGCTATTTCAGTTGTTGTTCTCATATTATTTATGTGTTATTGTGGAGATTATGCTGGTTATATTACTGTTATTCTGCCATTTCTAGCATTTTATTTATGTTCTGCGTATTTATTAGATCTGTTATCTTGCAAATTCCTACTAAATAAGGTCCAATGATAGGTGATCATTTCCTAGATGAACACCTCTTTTAAATATAAACACAAACCCCATGTTTTTCTAGCATATCCAATTATCTTACAACAGGGAGGTTTCCTCAACATTTTTCCTACCGAGAAAGATGTAAAATTGTGAGAAAAATTACAACCTATACTTGGGTAGCAGGGTATATGTTCAAACTTGGCCGAGACCAAATTTTAAGAATATGTGTGAGAGAGTAAGAAGTGAATGATATCCTCCATTCCTGTCATGACAAACCATGTGGAGGACACTTTGCATCAAAGAGAACAACCTACAAGATATTGCAAGTTGGAGACTATTGGCAAATCCTACACATAGATGCCCAAAAAGCCACCTCACATTGTGATTAATTTCAAAGTATTGGAAATCCTACAAAGAGAAATGAAATTCCCTTATAGCCCTAGGTATTATTGGAACTGTTTGACAAGTGGATCATAGACTTTATAGGTCCAATTGACCCACCTTTAGGGAAGAAGAAGAACATACTAGTATGTCCTGACTATCTAACCAAGTGGGATGAAGCAAAAGTTATGAAGGATGCCACAAAGTAAAATGTAGCTACATTCATCCAAGAAATCTAATGACGAGGTTGTTTGGGCCCTAAATTATTGAAAAAGGTCATGATAATGGTTCAATCCATATCAGAACCATAGATGAAGAAGGAATTCCCTTGCTAGTAAATGGATTTAGGCTAAAATTTTACAATAATCCAATGACAAGGGAAGAGTTTACAACAACTGTGAAGGAACAAAAAATGGATGTGATTGATAGCAGAGTCTCTCAATCCATCAAAATAATGAGATATAAAAAGGAAAAAAAAAAGAGGAATAAGATACCTAGATGAAAACCTCATTGAGGCATCTAGGACAGATCTTTGATTGAAAACCTCCATGGAGGCAATCTTAGATTTGAGAAACAAAGGAATTTCATCATCAAGAAAACCTCTGAAAGGTTTGATGGGGTAGTACACTTGTGAAAACTAGCAATGGCACCTCTTTCTTCAGAAAAGAAAAAAAGAAGAGAGAGAAAAATGAATTGGTATAATAATGTTTTTGTTTTTCAAGTATTAAAGGACTCCATCTCAACAACCATTTGCACATGAAACAAGGAGTTAGCAACCAAGAATAACTTAGCAATAATTAATCCTCCACAAATAATAAAAAGTAGTAAACATTCTACAAGTTTTCTACACTTCCAATCATCATTCTCCATACATAACACTTTCCATCTTATCATTCATGAATTAAACTTGTTTCCATTCATTTATATACACTTTACACTTTACAGTTCCCAAGTTTTTATTTGTAACCCTCCGTTCCAAGAAGAATGACCTACAAAATAAATATACAAATTCCTACCATATCATTTCTCATAAATAAAATATAGGTTTTCATTGAATAAAATCATCATTTTCAGCATCAACAACATTTTTATCATCATTAGCATTATCATCAACAACAAATTACCAACCTCTGAACTGCATAAACAAAATTCTACGGGACCCCCTGTATCATGTAGAAATTGTTACAACAATACACACACAAAAAATATCACCATCATCATCACAATCAACATGAACACTACCACCATAAGTACTACTAGCATCAACAAAATACTAGCTATGGACTGCATAAACCAAGTTCTATGGGAACCCTTGTATCATATATAAATTATTACAGCAACAATAAAATTTTACAACAAGAAATTCCATCCAACAAAAACAAATTTCATTGCCATAGAAGTCTTCAGTAGAGTCAACAAGCAAAATAAAAAATGTGTATCAAGCCTATAAGGATATTGTTCCTGTAACATAACTCCAACAACCTGCATGCACAAAAAAATTCAAACACATACAAAACTCAACACGCTCACAAAGGTAATGAAAGGTATCACATGTATTCCTCTCTCTTATACCTTCATTTAGTATCATACAAAGGTAAACACATGTATATTTTATATGGTCAAAATATATAAAGTTATATCATGGGTGATGAGAACGAGGATGTTCTCAACTGTCACATCAAAGAGGGGAGGAATAATTCATGGAAAAGTTGACTGGCACATCAATCAAGTGGAAGATCATTCAAACAACTTAAAGGTCACAAAAACATGAATTCATGAGTACCATAGCTATCATATTGACCACTGGGACAAGACAAAAGTTAGACCCAAATTTCAGGCATAAGTTAGAGTAGATGAACATTTTTTTTCTCCATTTCAAATAATTGTCAACCATAAGAAACTCTCTAGCAGCAAAAGGATATCAAGAGTACGAGTTAGCAAGTCGGGATAGACAAGCAAGCACTCATCTAGAAAAAAAAATCTTCTCCATAGAAACATGGTTCGCGATAGGAAGGTATTCATCGAAACCCTCCTCACTAAGAATTTCTCTCTGCCTCGAATTTGTCTAAAAATAATCTTAACATTTTATGTTTTTTAAATACCATATGGTAAAAATCGTTTTGTTGGGTCAAAATTTTTCATGAGAAAAAGTCTGTAATCTTGTAGAAACTAGTCTGTATAGTTCCTATTGAAACAAGTCTGCTTAGTTCCTATAGATACTATTTACATAGTCCTGTAAAAATGCTTGAAGGAAAGAACCATTTCACCCTTGATGTTTCTTTCGATGCCATGTTGAAAGCCCTAATTTTATAAAAAATTATTGTTGAAAAACCTTGGATCAAAACCACTAAAGCTACCTGAAGAGAAAAAAATTTCTTTTTCTTTTTCTTTTTCTATACATTGCCTCCTACAGGAAAAGTGTAGCCCATATTTTTTTTTCAAAACTCTTCTTCCTTGGAAATAGTCTTTTTTCATGTGACTTTTATACATCAATGAGTAACCATTTATAGAAACCATGGGAGTAGGATTTAGAAAAAAAGAACCAATAGAACCATCAAGAATCTATGGCCCCATAATTTGTGGAAAATTTTTAGAAGAAAACAGGTTAGGAATCTTTGAAAGGATTAGGGGTTTTGATGATGAAGTTTCCTTGGAGTTTGTGCTAAATTTTTAGAACGTCCAAGAACAAGAATATGTATCAACAGTGAAAGGTTTGATGATTAGGGTTAATGAATAATTTATCAACAAGGTGTCTAGCTTGCCCATGGGTATTCATTGGGAAAAGGAGGAAATACATGAGGCTATCAATGCCAAAAATTCATTCTTTCATCGAAATGAAAAACCTAAAGAAGATAAGAATGGCATCAAGAGAGATCCTCCCTCATCCTTGGCCAGAAGTGGCTGACCACATAATGAAATATGTCACCTGTGAAGGAATAATCAGTGTTGTGTATGCTTATTAATTCATACTTCTCCATCAACTCAGGCATTTCCCCAACCAAGAGATAGATAGCAACTTGATCTTGCCTTATTTTATCCTCCAATATTTGAGGGAAATAAGCACCAAGAGAAAAAGGGAAAGTAGGATTTCTTGGAACACCATGGGATTATCAAACTAATAGTATCATATGCCTTAAGAAGAATGAAACACAGGGTTTTATGGGTTGATTTTGTGGATATGGATCAACTTGTATTCTTGAAGTTGCAGGAGAAAATGATCCAAGAAGAAAAGGAGAGGGATGATAAAACTGAAAAGATAACCAAACCTAAGCCCTGAAAGTAGGAAACAAATATGAAACAAAAGGTAGAAGAGGAAGAAAAAGAGGTGGCTAGCACCTTGAACACATTAAAATCCCCCTCTGTTAGCCCTATGAAAGACGCAAGTGTTGAATAGGTACAACCAAGAAGGAGAAGGTCCTATAGTGTTAGAAAGAGTCAGAAGAAGGGAAGCCCTAATATAATTACACCACTCTCCACTACATCCCAATTTGAGGAAGTGAAAGACTCCCCTATCCCATAGCAATCAAAATAATCCAAAGGGAAGGAACCCCAATGAGAGATAACAACCACAGAAGAGAATCCACTACCAATTGAAGGAACTTCCAAAACAAAGAATCAAGTGGAAAAACTCTTTTATGCCACCTTGTTGGAATTAGAGAAAGCCAAGTTTGATGTTATAAAATGGAAGAGGGTGGCAGAAAGAAAAAGAAAAAATAAGAAGCCCTAGAGAGATGGAAAAGCAACTTCAACACATGTAATAAAAATTTCATATCATTATTATGCAGAAAACTGAGTACAACTAGAAGTTAAAAGTGGAAAACCATAAACTAAAACTTAAATTGGATGTGGAAAAAAGAGAGTTGGATGACAAGAATGAGAGGATAGAAATAATGGAGGCTTCAGTAAAAACAATAGCCAAGGTGTCCCTTGAAATAGTGGAGTGCAGGAAGCCTTCCAGGGTGTATGCATTATTTCTTAAAGAGCAATGGCACAAAAATCAAATAACAAATTTGGATCAGCTAGTAAGATACAACTTAGACACACCCAAGGACTTCTTGGATGCCTACCAAGAAAGTAGTATGGAGGAAAACACAAGGATGTGTGAGTTTTATTTACACAACATCATCCTCCCACACCCTTACAAATGGAACCCAAATCCATATGTAGGGGATGTTCAAATGATGTATTTTTCATCTTGGTTAAGACACGAAGAGATGAAGGAAACAAAGCTAAAGAAATACAGAGAGGATGAATTTCAAAGCCCACTTTGGATTAGATCAGAGGACGCTAGGTTAGGAGATGTCATTGAAAGCCATTCAAACCTATCCATAAACAAATAAATAGCCCCAGATTGGAAATCCAAGCAGAAAGAGGCAATGGCCCACCTATATGATTGATTGAGACTCTTGGGAGGAGAGGCAACAAAATATTTCCACAGGAGGTGGCACTCCCTACCTCACAACCTACATATTAGAGAACCTCTCTCCCACAATGCTCTACAACTTTCCTTCTTAAGAATGCCTGTGTTCAAGGAGGTAATAAGGAAATTGAGAACAAAATGGATTGGACTAAGGATGAATCCCCCTCTCCTTCTTCCTATGGCACCAATGGTTGACCTCAACAAGGAAAAGGAAGAAGAGGAGTGGGCCAAGATAGTGAAGACAAAAGGGTACCATGAGAAGAAATCCACCACTAGACATGTGGCATGGGACATAAGGCAAGAACATAGTGAGAAACACTCTACTAGGTACAAACAGGATGTTAGGTAACAATATCAAGAAACATAACAACAACCTATCAATAAGGAGCCTACCAACTAGAAACGACAATAGTAAAGACAAAAGAACAAGTTGTGTTTCACAAGGGTGTGCGAATTTTCATTTTGGGGGTGATGACGAGCCTTAATATTTCCTATCTCAAAGGCTCATCATAGACACATTTTTCACCATAATATGACTAATATTTTCTTTTTGACCATATTTAATATTAGTCATGAGTACTTTTTGTATGTTGATTAGTGAATAAGTTTTTGAGGTGGAATTTGGTGTGTATAATAACTTCTTGATTTGATGCCTATGCTAAGGAATGTGTGTAGCATAAAACAGGTCAAACCCCTTAAATAAAGTAGGATTCCATGAATCAAGGGACCCTGTCCCCCACATACCTCCATAGTGATGCCAATTCACTAATGATCACTCCTTGCAAGCAACAATTCGAAATCTGATGAGATTGAATGAGATATGTTTATTCCCCTTTTTCCTCTGCAATTCAGATGAAGAGGTTGAGTTCTCAAATGTATAAATAGGCCTCTAGCATAGGAGAAGGGGGGGAACATTTTTGAATATTTTTGTTAAGTTTTGTTGAGAAGACTTTTGTTGAATATCTTGAGCTCTTCTCTTGATGTACTATTGACTTTGATGAAATAAATATGACTCTATTTTTTAGGCCTATTAGAGTTTCCTTAAGGTTCCTTGTGCTTCTTGGGTAGGGATTCTCAAGAGGGATCGAAGACCCTAGTGAAATTTCTCTTCTTCTTGCATGATAAATGTGTTATTAGTTAGTCTTTTACATCTCTTGAATGATTAAGATAGTTATGAATGGTAATCTTTGATTTCTATCAATATTTTATTCATTGTTAAGTATCAATAGGTCTCCTGTAGAAAGAGTTAACATCTTATTGGGATGCTAAAAGGTGTCTTCTCAAGGCTAAAAACCTATGTTATACCTCATTATATTTTAGTCTAGCTTTGTCAATACTTTTGAAGACTTCTGCTAACTTCTTAGTAATGTTTTTGGCATCCTGTGAGCTCTACCATTTGAGTTGTGAAAATGGGTATTAACTATTAACTACAAATTTGAGGTGTGCTACAAAGAGAGTTCTAAGGTACTTGAAGGGAACTCAAGACTTTGGGCTCAAATACACTAAGGTGGAGGACTTCTACCTAGTTGGACATATAGAGTAATACTTTAATGGGGATAAGGAGAATGGAGTGTCTACCTCAGGATACCTCATGAGTCTTAGATCAACAACTATCTTTTGGAGATCATGCAAATAGTTTGTTTCAACACAGTCCTCTACAAAGGAATAGTATGTGGTTGTTACAAAGTTGACAAAGGAGATTGTGTGGCTAAGGAAGATACTAGAAGATTTGCAGGAGAAGCATGTGAATGCTACTCCACTTTTGATTGACAACACTTTTGCAATCTAGTTGGCCAAGAATCCTAGATTCCATAATCAAATAAAATACATTAACATGAAGTACTATGTGATCTAACATAATGAAAAGGCCAAGACCATTCATTTTAAACATTGTTTCACAAGTGAGCAAACTACAAACATCTTCACCAAAGCTCTTGGAAGAGAAAAGTTTTAAAAATTCAAAATATGCTTGGACTCACAAGCACCCGTTAGGATTAGAGGGGGAATGTTAGATACCTAATCGTTGAGATTATGGTATATTGTAAATGTTTAATTTAGGAGAAATATGAAGATTCATAGATGAATAGGACCAACCATCAGACCTATGGGAAGATGAAATCAAAATCCATCTTTGAATGTATTTATATGAGGCTCTCTTTAATGAGATTTAATTATTTTGTGGAGTTATTCAATGCTCGACTTATCAATGTTGGTGGAGTGAAGGCTAGTAAACAGTCTTGGATTCCTAAGTTATTTCATTAACTTGTTAAGGAAAGAGATAAGTCTATTATGTGGATCCATAATTTTGTGAAAACCTTAAAAAAAATCACGCACAAAAAATTCCTGCCAATTCAAAGATCATATGTCTTGTTAACTCCAATACTCTAGGTTTTAATCTTTGCAACTTACCAATTTGTTTGTCGACCTAGGTGTTGTTACTTACAACTTTGTTGTTGGTTTATAATGTTGATGGACATGCTTTTGGCCTTCATCATTTTTCTCATAATCATTTCCATTTTTCTTCAAGTAAAATCTATCACAAAATATTGTTTTATTTATATATATCTATAACAAAGAAATGCAAATAAAAAACAATTTATTTGTTTAATTTCATGATTTGTTCATGGTTTTAAGTTCAATCCACCTACACTATCAAGTTCAATAGATCCATTCATAATTCCACATTCAACCCTCCCACAATCTCAAACTCAACATGCACATTCATAGTTCTAAGTAGGAGTGTGCATAGTGGATAGTGATTACATTCTACCTAGACTTATGCATTCTCTATTCTTGGTCTGTATGTTATTCTATGGCAACATTATCTTCTGCTTGTGGTGTAATACTCTCGAGGCTCAGTTGTGACCATTTTACATAGTTTGGAAATGTTTCCATGATACATTATTATGCACATTGTATTAAACTTGGTGCCCTCATATTTCCTAAGTGACATTACATTAGGAAATGTGTTCTTCATCCTCACGATTTACCTATTTCCTTAAGCTTTATGACCTTGCCACCTGGTCTCTTTACCTATTTTTACTGATAGTTAGGGATCTGTGTGATCAATACTATATTGGACTGTAAACCTTACCACATGGCATGATCAATATTTAAATCATCATGTAGTTACAAATATTAAGTTAAATCTAATGATGTAAGTATTATCCTTCATCTATTTTTTTTTTTAAACTGCAGATTTATTATTGGGAGCTACCAGATTGTCTTCATGGTTGTGCTCGTCATCCTTAGTCTCCAAGGGGGAGATATATTGGCTACTTTGACTTCATGCCTATGTTGCTACATGACCTTCTGATATTGGTTGACTGTTTGATCCTGAATTTGAGTCTAGTTGTTGTGTTGGACCTTGAAAGTGATAATTTTAATTTTTTAGACTGCTTCCTTGGGTGTGTGGCTATATCGGCTGCTATGTAACCAAAATTTATCCTTGAACCTCTTGTACCTATGAGGATTTCCTTTTTTTCAGCTATAGTGTCTCAATTTTCCCATAACTCTGTCAGAGTAATTTTTCCCAATTCGATTTTCATTGAGTGTTGTGAAAAATGTTGGGAATCCCTTGAGTGTGCTAGAAGAATCGTTTTCGAGATCTTGGAACAAATTTTTGGGGTTATTATTGGAGAGGGAAAAGGATGAATGAAAATAAGACCAAGGGAAATGGACGCCCTTCATAAACACCTACCACTGCTCAATTTATTTTTACTCTCTATCCCCCACCCAGAAACCGATTTCCAAGGCCAAACTCATTCCCGATTTCACTATAACTATTTCTTAAAGTAAAGTCGGTGGAAACAGTTTGATAATAGAAAGAATTCGAGAGTTGATTTAAATCAATTCTGCAATGATAATATGACTTTGAGTCACACAGTTGGCAAGCATCCTCCTTGACCTATGCTGCTGGGTGGTCCTTCCCTAATTTCCTTTGTTGTGAGTCCATCCCGCCTAGGTCTAAATGGGTAATTTCACACACACCAGGATTGATGGAGGACATACTAAACAGATATCGAGAATGAGATTTTATTTTCATATTTGACTCTTTGTGCCACCATTCTATGAACCATGATGATGCTTTCTTCATTGGGATCGTGGAATAAGGCGAAGCTTAGTGATTTCGTTAAACTTTATTATTCCAATTCAATGATGTTCTCATTCTTTGGCCTCTCTAACTGCAGCGGAGTTGAACTCTCTTTTGACATGATAGAGGGAATAAGCCTCAATTTTCTTAATGAGGGTGTTGATTCTAGCTAGAACTCCAATGAGGATATTACCTCTTATTATATTTTAGCTGACTAAAGCTCTAATGACAAGCATAGAATCCCCACAAATTATTATCTTCTTTATTCCCTTTGAGAGGGTTAAATTAATGCCTTTGAGGAGGGCATAAAATTCAACCTCATTGTTTTTCATAATTCCTAGGCCTCAAGTGACTCTTATTATTGCTTGACCTCCGAGATTGAAGATAGTCCCCCTTGCTTCTACTGCCCCTAGGTTGCTTCAAGAAGCTCGGTCAAAAAAGAGGATATGGTCTTGTTGCTGAGACTTCCAATCTTCATATTCTTCTATTGACAAACAAAGGGCCCATTTTCGGATGCTTCCTGAGGTGATTTTTGTTTGAGGCTAGTTGTTGTCAAATCTCAAAATGGAGGTCTAGTTAATTTCCTACAAATATCAATTTTTCCTATTCCAATTGATTTTGTACTTCATGTATTCAACTAGTGGGATGCATTCTGAAATTGAAGCTTGATTTGGACTGGTGGTTTCCCCTCGATTTTTTTTTTTTAATTTCTGGCTATCCATGTGCTCCAACTGATGTATTTAGGAAGTGTTGTCCATATCCTCTTAAAGATTGTTTTTTTTTTTGAAGTTGCTTGATTAATGGCTCCCCCATTTGTTAAACATATCATAAATTGAGGCAGGCCACCTTAGTCTCTGAAAAATAACTCCTCTGGCAAGCCTCCAGACCTATTTTGTGAATTGACATTCGAGGAACATATCAGTGATATTTTCTTCATTATTCTGACATAGTATGCACTAAGAGGGCCCACTTTTCCCCTTTCCTACAGATTTTCTAATGTGAGGATCTTTTTATGTGTCAGAAGCTAGAAAAAGAAGTTGACCTTTGACATCCCATCCGTATGCCATATCGATTTCCATTGATTGGATCTTGGGTGTTGGTGCCCTATTTCCACCAAGTATTGGTATCATTTATTTACAATGTAGAGGGAATTCGCCCATCCACGTGAATCCTTGGAGAATCGATCATTTGGAGAAAAACCTGGGAGAGTCGAAAAGAAAGGGCAATGCGAGTAGCTAAATGATCCATAGGGAATAATTTTTTCCATCTTTCCCATGTACCGTCTTGACACCAAATGAACAGATCATACACATAATCTATACCATATTATTATATCCAAGTGCGTAATGGCAAGAGAGGAGAAAACGATGTACGCCTCTCAAATTATAGAATCTAATCAATCCATGGATTGATTTTGCACCCATTACCTGGTGTCTAGTTGAGATTTGATTGTCCATTATGTCTTTGGCAACAAGGAGAAGCTTGTAAATTGGAGACCCAAAGTTCCTTCTTGGGATCAAATAGATGCTTTTAAGTATGCACCCTCTGAAATACTTTTTCCTAACTGCATGTTTCCACCATGTGAGCTTACTAGTTATCATCCTTCATAATAGCTTAGCCCCCCTGCCTTTGTTCATCAAGGTTGGTTCTTTGATACCCAATCCACCTTGAGATTTGTTATCTATCAGTCAATTCCATCTAACCAAGTGAAATTTCTTGTGTGTCGATTTCCCTCCATGCCATAAAAAGGTTATGATTTTTTTATCCCTATTGATTAGAGATGCATTTTGGTGCCAAAAGAGTAGAGCATTGATAGATTGGTAAAGCTAATAAAACCACTTTAACTAGAACTATTATTGATCCAAGAGATCAAAATATGCTCAAAAAGCAAAGTGCTCAGAATTTCTTCAAAACAGACTCGTGTGTAGACCTCATCCTCATGATCCTAACGCAACTTGAACAGGTTCAAACAAACGTCGAATGCGAGAGATATTGCATTCTTTCCACTTTCCCAAACATGCAAATTTTTTGTTGACTGTATAGTCTATACAGTCTGACGTGGCAGGGCCGTACTACTAATGTGACAGGGTCGTACTAGTGACATGGTAGGGATATACAGGAGATTTGGCATTTGAGGTGGACCTATCTAGGTTTGACACATGTCATGTTGTGGACCAATGGTATGGTTCCACATGGCCCATAAATGGGCTTCCACATGGCACCCCTGCATTGTTTAAAATTTTCATTGGAGCCCACAGGGGTCCAACCCATGATCTCCAGGGAAAGTGGCAAGGTGTTGGCACAGGTTGGGCTACCAACCCGCCTGCCATATATTTTTGAACCTCTATGTTCAATTTACTTATTTGAATTTGTTGTAACCTTTGGTCAGGCAGACAAAGGGTCGGGGCCTAGCCCCAACCCTCAATTGTGAACCTTTGCTCCTTTTTCATATGACCATATGCATGGTAAAACCAATGGTTAGTTAGCGGGCGTGATTTCGCAGGTCGACGTTAGGCCACATGGGCCATGCGACCGACACCTCTGCCGAGAAAGGAGCTAAGTCTCCTAACGGTGCCACAAATTGCCACATTTTGTGGGATGCATGTGGGTGTTGGGTTTAGGCACGAGAAATGCCCCAAAGCTAGGTTGAGTTCACACATGTGCATTTTGGAGGAGAAGAGACAACAAATAATTGTGAAAACTTCCACGAAGTGATTCCAACTTAGTTTTTGGCCAAACCAGGTGCAGGAAGAGCCCAGCTAGGGGTTTTTGGATGTTTTGTAGCCATTGAAGCCATCTATTTTGCATTCTGAGCATTACAAAGCACTAATTTTGAAATTTTGAGCATTAAAGAAAAATATCCATTGGAAGTTGGACCAGGATATGTAGCCCAAGAGAGAGGTGAACTCCTTTATCATTTTGTTGTGTTAATGTGTTTACTTTGATGGTTATTATGTCTCTTTATGCTACTCATGATTAAGTAAAAGCTCATTAAGTTTTATGTATTTGTAACTTGATCCTATTACCCAAGCACATACAAATTTCACTTGCAATTTTAAAGAGACTCAAGCCTTTTCACTTTCAGATCAAGTTGGTATCAGAGCATAGGTTTTTGAAGGTTTGATTATTTGCAAGTGTTTGTTTTCTATTTCTTACAAGGTTGAAGCTCACAATAGGAGAAGGTCAAATTGTAGATCCAAGTTCTCAACTCTCAAGAAGGAGAACAACACATTCACCTCAAGCTTCAAGGAGGCATTCACCAAGTATAGATCATGAGGAGAGTCATGAAAATCCTACTTTAGAAGAGGAAACTTTCAGAAAGGATTTTTATGATATGACTAAAATGGTGAAAGTTTTATTTGAAGAGAGGAATGCAAGGTTGTAAGGTGAAATCTGAAATCCTTCAAGAGGTAATGAGGATGTTGGCATAGGGGTAGACCCAGGGTTCAACTCTAACAATGCACCAACAAGCCCTAACTACTGGCCCTTTTGAAAACACCTATGAAGCAGATGCAGTCTCACCCGAAGTAGCAATAGGAGGTTGTAGGACACACGTGTCTACAACCAAAGGAAATATAAAGTGGATCCAAGGCAACAACACACAGCAATATAGTTATTCTTTATCTCCCTTAAACCTATTGCGCAAGTTATATCTCAGATCTAAAACAATAATGCAATAACAATATAACATAAAGAAAAAGAACACAACATCAATCACACAGAGAAACAAGATATACATGGTTCACCCTCTCCCTAGGGCTATGTCCACAAAACTGTGTTTCTTGATATTATATGAAAACATACATTTATATCTGCGCACTTATCTTGCAGATCTCTCTCTCTCTTTCTCTTCTTATCTCCCCTCTGTGCGCACCTAGCTGTAGGGTTGATCTTTGCACCCAGCTGAAGATATTACGATATAGACTGCTCTCACAACACAATAATTCTCTCTCAACAGTAACCACACTCACATAATGTTATAGGATAAATCTGTAGGTGCGGACACTAACCAATCTCCCTAGATCCACCTGGATCTAGAACAAAGCAAGACATAACATGACTCTTTCCCTAGATTCTAACCATTGAATCAACTAGGAGGCAAGAACAAATAACATACCGTATGATCGCTTATTGTGGTCTTTGTTGCTCCTACTTTGCTCCAGTTCTCTTGTGTAGCCAAGACCAAGACAACACAAGCCAACCAAAGTGAAGATAGAACAATCTATTCAATAGTCAATCTATGTATATGATCAAGGAATTATACAATAAAGTGGAAATAGATTTATGGGAAAGGGACATGCTACTGTATCATATTAATGGAAAGTAAAGATTACAACCTGAGCCTTGATGTTGCAAACTTCCTTTCGATGGCCCTTAGCTCTGACACACACACTTGCTCAATCTTTGCATGAAGAAGATCAACTCCTTTTGATAGACCTGCTGTAGTCTCCAAGCTGTTGTTCAAGCTTCAGTCCTTCACACAATTCTTTCACCAATTCTCCAATGAATCTTGCTTAACCTTTTCCATGAGAATTCACTCAATATATAGGAGAGAATGAATTGGTTACTTGGATAAAAATGATCCCAAAATATCAAGAAATCCAGTACTAGGATAACCATTCGAATGCCATCTCATCCTTCTAGAAGATTCCCTTCTAGAAGCATCGAGAATTCATCTTTTCCCTTGCTTTAGGAAGAGTTCACACCCTAGCAGTTCAAAATAGTGCGAGATGTTCTCACCCTGGCTTAAGGCAGCCTGCGAGAATGGGTCATTCTCGCAGGAAAATGTATTAGCAGCCTGCGAACCTTCCTCAAAAGTGAGTTTTCTGGGAAGAGATGAAAGTAACTTTTATCAGGAGAAAGTTCTTATGAAGAGCCTGAGTATACCATCATCAATACATCATCATGATGACCAAAATCATAGGTTACAGAATGCCCCCCAAAGTATGAGGTTGGAATCAGTGATAGCCGAAAGACTTTGTAAGCTGCATGTGTGTGTTGGGAACCAAGAGCACACCTAATCGGAAACCTGTGAACAACCAAGCATTTGCAGAATATCATATATACCAATTCTGAGGTAGGCATTTCCATACTCAGATCATAGACTAATGACAATTGTAGACAATTGTAGACCTGGGTCATGGACACTAATCATACACTGTGGATCCATGCCATCAAAATATAACATAGCCACCAGGAATACACTATGGATCTATGCGAGAAATTTCAAATCCAGACGACATAGCCACGAAACATACACAGTGGATCTATGTGTCGCAGATAATACATACTCCATCGCAACCTGGACAACAAGATGATATCCAGGGTCTTCAATCTCGTCGTTCAAAGTACGAATCTAACCATGTGATTACATGTGTTGAAGTCGAACATGGTAGAAACCACTTGATTACTGGTCATTGATGAAACCGTTAACAAGTGCGAGGGAAATTACCATTGATGTCAGTGACTCCCAAGGTACTCTAGTACAATTCATTGAGTGTGAATGAATGAGTTGAAGTCGAACATCTAATGGAATCTTTCAATCAGGGGTCAATGATGTAAACCCACTGTCAAAAGCAAGGAAACCTGCCATTGAGGCATGCAAGCTCCAAGGTACCAAATAATTTCTAAGTCTTGATTCCGGATAATGAGCTGAAGTTGACGGAACAAAACTTGTCACAGGAGGGCTTTGATGTATCCCCCATCAATGACACAAAATGAGTAACAGATTTTGAAGGTGAAATAGAGTAGGACTGGACACTGGGAAGGCCGACATGAAGAGAATGGACAACTGTAGATGGTTGACTCAATATAGGTTTCAGATGGACTTCTCTTGAACATATGAACGACATGACCAATGATTTGGCAGCATTGACTCAAAGACGACACAGGGAATGACCTTGTAGCAAATTGAATGTGAGACAAATGGATTTCCCAAACCGACTTCAAATGATGAATAGGGGGTTTCATGTTCAAGAGTGACACTTACTACTAATCAATACAAAGATGATAACATATCCCTTTCCCAAATTTTCCCCCACCATTTCTAGCGAGTATCTCTTTATTTTTACGCAAGCTTGAGGAGGATAACATATGCTTGTTGATGTAAGATCATCCTTTAGACGAGTCCCTGGGATTATTTTTAACGAACCCTAAGAAGGAGTGGTTCGGTCCCATCACGGGTCTGTCAATGTTTGTTTAACGAGTCCGGAGATAGAAAACTTGAGGGTTTTTCATGATTATAGAGTCTGGAAAAACACTTAAAAGAGAACTCTCTTAGTTCCTTTTTTGTAAAATAGTCTGGATGAGACCAAAAAAGAGATAAATTATTGCTCACCAAACGCTTACTTCAAATACTTTATCAAGCGTGAAAATAGCAAGGTCGCTCGACGATCTTTTCATGTTTAGAGAGTCTGAAAAGAACTTAAAGAGGACTCCAGGGGGGTTCCTTTTTTGTATAACCTTGTTGAGCCTGTAAAAGTGATAAAAGTATGCTCAATCACATTCTCATATATTTATGAGTGCAAGAACGGACAAAGACCACGCTCGAGGTTTTTATATAAAAACCATAAAAAACAATAAAAAACACGTGATGACAAAGAAAAATATGTCCATATCCTGATACTTGTCCATAAAAGTTGTTATGCCTGCAAATGGTTCACTCAACATGACATTAGGGATTAGGGTTTAATCGATAAATAATCATAAAAAACCAAAATGATAAAGTAAAAGTAAATAAAAGGAGTAAATACTCTTTTTACCACATCATTTTTACATTTCCACTATTGAGCTCAAAAAACCCCTCTTTTGCCCTCCAAGTTTGGCGTCAGATTACGGGAGCTACGAGAGACCATTCAGCGAGCCGTTTTCGATGGTTAGGTAGGCTCTTCGTCCTTAACACTTTCATGGTTTAATTTTGTAATTTCATTGGATAAATTTTCATTTTTAAGTTGATTTTCCAAGCCCTACATGCATGCTTCCATTCTCGCAGGCAAGCTATACGGGGCCTGCGAGAATGAGGTGTTCTCGTAGGTGAGCATAAGGCCACCTGTGAGGTTCTTGCACTGTGCACACAGGGCACCTGTGAGAACCGCAAAGCTCAATTTTTTTTTTTAAATTTAGCCAATAAAAGAGAATGAATTCATGAAAATAGTTACTAATCTTCTTGTTGTGTCTCTTATGCAGATAATTGGCCATCAACATAGTGCTTGAATGGCACAAAAGGGAACATGAAGAAGACAATGCAATGGCCAAAAATCATCCACCTACTATAGCTTCTTTGAGAGACTGTGGGCTCTTGAAGTACTTTCACCTCCCAGGCATGAGGGCCCAAGTCAGACTATTAGAGTACCTGGTGCGTATGTGGGATCCTGATCAATAGGTATTTCAGATGGGGGTCCACACACTGTCCTTAGACATTGAGGATATTTACTTTTTGACTGGATTGTCTCGACGGGGGTACTATGTGAGCCTGACCGGTAGCAGAGGTGGTGGGCTATAGATGAGTGAGTACTGCCGTATACATTGCATTCCCGAGGCTGAGAGAAAGAAAGGAAAAGTAGCTATCTGGGGGGTACGAGACTTGACCCTCCGTACTATCCTTTTCACTATAGCTCGGATGGCTGGGAGTTCTACTCCTCACATGGCATTACAGAGTTACTTCCAGTATTCTATTGAGTGTACTGAGCCTCGAGTGTTCAACTGGGCGGATGCTGTGCTTCGTAGTATAAAAAGGCAATTGACCAAGTGCAGATGTGACAACCTGAATCAATTCGGGTATGGATCTTTGTTGGTGTCCTTCTTCCTCGAGAGGGTCCCATTACTGAGGTTGCAAGTTGAATGGAATATACCGGGTCCTAGGGATCCAAGGATGTTGAGATGGTGTCAGCTTATGGCCCGACACGTAGCAGGACCAATCATCAAGTATGGTGATAATTTCTTTGACTGGCATCAACCACAGCTATTGATGGTTGACGAATATGCTTATGCCAGCTTGGATTTCCGTGGAGATCCAGATTTAGCACTGCTAGAGGATTCTCAGTGGGGGGACCTTGGTAAGAAGTACACACATTTTCTCTTTTTAAATGTTTTTGAATTTTTATCATATTCAAATGTTTTTGTTTTATATGTTCGTCCAAAGACTAATACAAAATCATTTGTTGATAACACAGATGTTGGACCTTACAGACCTCCTGGCACTTCTCCCATCCAGCGACGAGGAGAGGTAGCGACAGCACCACAATATGCTGAGGATTATCAAGTGGTGGAACAGAATATAGAGGGCCTTACTGCAGACATTCCAGACATGCCTCTGGAAGAGGTTCCACGACGCGACCAACATCATACTATAGGAGTATCAACATCTATGAGTCGACTGCTCCATAGGGTTTCTCGGTCAGTCCTGTGTTATCATGAACGTCATCCATGACATCACTTTGTAGAAGCTATAAGCTTCAAATTTTGACATTTTGGTCTTCGGACAAACTTTTTGTAAAAACAAAAACTCTTTTTATCGTTATATATACAGATGGCTTCTACCGGTTTACCTTATATTGTGTGAATTTCGATGTGTTTGACTTATAAATGATTCAAATTTCTATCCAATACATAATTAGCCAATGCATCTGTTAATGTATTTAGACATCTAGGAATATGTTGATATTCAATGTGATCAAAATAACGTTCCAAGAGGCAAATTCACAAATACACCCATAACAAAGTAGGACTTTGAATAGAGTAGATATTACTTAACTGTAGTACTACAAGCTGTGAGTCAAGTCGCACAACCAAGTGACAAATTTCGAGCGAGATAGCATCAACCAATAATTTAATAACGACGCTATACTCTGCAATGTTGTTGGTCGCACGGTCGAGGCACACACCTCGTAAAGATACAAGTTCATTTGTTGGGGCATATATTGCCCACACAACGGAAGCAAGGTTCTGAGTACTACGGCTAGCGCCATCAGCGAAGCCAATATAGGGTAGCAAAGACTCTGACATCTGGAAATCAAACACAACGTCACATAAGGGCAGAGACCAGATAACAGCGAAAGAAAACTAAAGTAACACACAAAAAGTATGATACATTAAAAATACAAGTACTTGTGCACAGATGAATTTATGCATAGTACTTCTTCAAGTACAACCCATATCTGGGTTCACTCAAAGGGATACCATCATAATCTACCAATTCATAAGCTCCTTTTTCCAAAACTCGTCGAACGATATAAGGACCTCGCCACATGGGTTCGAATTTCCCAACTCCTAACATATCTCAATCTTGTTCATATAGAAGAACAAGATCACCTTCAAAGAAAATGCGAGGCTTGACATGCTTGTCGTATTGGGCCTTGACATGTTTTTTCTGAGCTTCTATGACTAGGGTGGCATCACGTCGAGTTTCGTCTAATCACATAAGATACAATAGACGTTCTTCTTCAGCAGAAGTGTTGGGTAGGAGTTCAATAGCTAGTTTCAAAGAGGGTATCTCACATTCTATAGGAAGAATGGCTTCCACACCATAGACTAACCGAAAAGGCGTAAACCCAGTAGTGGACTTGACAGATGTCCGGTACACCCACAATGTCGAAAACAACATTGTGTGCCAACTTGTTTTATGAATCCCTATCATTCGTTGAAGTATAGTTATGAGAACTTTGTTAATCGCTTCGACTTGACCATTGGCTTGTGGATAATAGGGCGTTGAGTTATCATGGCGAAGACCCAACTTTTAGGTAAGTTCGGACATCATAAAATTCCTAAAGTGGCTATCGTGATCAGTGACGATAGCTTGGGGAACACCAAAACGAGCTATGACGTGATTAAAAAGAAACAAGGCTGCAATCTTTCCAGTATTGTCGAATCTTGACATCGCCTCGGCCCATTTCATAAAGTAATCAACGGCTACAATAATGTAACCATGCCCCTCGGCCGAATGAGGGTGACATGTCATGAAATCGATGCCCCATTTCGCAAAGGGACCAACTGAGACCACAGGGTGAAGACGAGCACGATGTGACCGAATTTTCTGATTGTAGGTCTGGCAGGCATGGAATTTCTGAATGGCAGTAATGCAGTCGTTAAACAAAGAAGGCCAAAAATATCCTACACGTAAGATCTTCTGGGCAGTAGCATACCCAGACATATGACCACCACATGCTTCGGAATGGAAGTCATTCAGAGCTTTCTCGGCTTCGTCGAACGTTAGACAACGTCAAAAAAAAGAGTCAATTCCCCGATGGTAAAGAGTATCCCTGAGGATAATGTATTGACGAGCTTGATAACGTATGCGACGTCGTTCAGTACTAGACAAAGTAGGCTGGAAAGTCTGGGTTTGGATATATATAGTGATATCCCCATACCAAAGATTGTCAGTGCTAATAAGGAAAAGAGATTCATCGGGTAATGAATCAACTGCTACATTTTCTGTTGTAGAGTGAGGAAAATCGCATATCAACTCAGCAAAAACTAAAGACTTTTTAGACTTGGCACGATCAAATTCCAAGTCAAACTCCTGGAGTATCACAATCCATTTGGATTATTTCCCCCCTAGCAATTGATGTGTCAAAATATGTTGCATAGGGTTGCAATGAGAAATCACCGTAGTCTTGCGTGAGAGGATATAGTGTCGGAAGTGTTGAACGGCTTGAACGGCAGCCAAAGCCAGTTTCTCAACATGTTGATACTTGATTTCAGTTGGTGTGAGACTTCGAATCAAGTAGTAAATAACATGTTCGTCGTGGGCATCATCCTCTTGGACAAGAACCATGCCAATAGTGTACTCCGAGGCAACAAGATAAAGGAAATAATTGCGACTGTAATCGGGGGGAAAAAGAAGCGGAGCTTGTGTGAGGGACAAATTCAAAGTTTCAAAATCATTGTTGGCAATGGTATCCCAGACGAACTCTGAATCCTTCTTTAATAGCCACGTAAAACCATGAGTGATCTCAGTGTAATTTGGAATAAAACGACGAAGAAAGTTTGCTTTCCCCTGCAAACTTTGTAGCTGGTGAAGTGTAGAAGGAGGAGGGAGATTAAGGATCACCTCAACCTTCAAAAGATCCACCTGAATCCCTTGACGTGAAACGATAAAACCTAGAAGACGGTCAAATTCTATGCAAAAAACGCACTTATGAGGATTTAAACGTATACAATAGAACCGACAGCGAACAAAAATGGCTCAAAGGTGGGTAGGGTGATCGACTCTGCACATAGAATGAGCGAGTAAATCGTCCAAATAGGGTTGAACGATGTGTTTGATATCATGAAAAGCATAAGACATAGCACGTTGAAACGTGGCGCCATCGTTCTTGAGACCAAAAGGAAGTTTTTGAAAGGTGAAGGTACCCCAAGGAAAAATAAAAGTAGTCTTATTTTGATCTTCGAGAATGATGTTAATTTGATTATAGCCGAAGAAACCATCCATGAGAGAGAAGATTTCACTTCTGGTGCAGTCATCGACAATCTGATCGACGAAAGGGGTAGGAAAGTTGTCTTTTGGACAAGATTTGTTGATATCCCTATAATCAACGCATACACGAATGGTGCCACCTTTCTTGTCAATCGGGACAGGATTGGAAACCCAGTCTGTGAGAGCCACCGGATAAATAAATCCAGCTTTCAGAAGTTTCTCAACTTCAAGCTTGATAGTAGCCACTTTAGGTGGGTGAACTGGATGAAGGCGTTGCCGGACAGGTTTAGCTCCGGGGTATGTCTTTATTTCATGTACAATAATTGCAGGGTCGATACCTTTCATCTCTTCGTAGCTCCAGGCAAAGATGTCATGAAATTCCTTGAATAGAGACGTATAGGTGACTATTTCCTCAGGGGAACACGAAGCTCCAATATGGACATTTTCAACAATCCCAGGTTTGATGGATATGTCAATGGGAATCATGGCTGAGATATTACTTAATTTCCCTTCAGAAAACACATCGTGTTCAGCTTCAGGAACCGTCGAGATGACAACAACGGTCGACAGAGTCGAAATCCATTGGTAGTTCTCAAGAGTATGTTTCTCTAGAAAAAGAATGGAACGATGATGCCCATCATCCCAAGGGGTGTCCTCCATGACAGACATGATCATCTCGTCAGTGGGAAAAATAACACGAAACGGATCAGGAGACAACTCATCAAGAGAAGGGGTAGAAGGTATCGCTGATTGAATGGCCTGGTAGGCGGATTCGACCAGACTTAATGGCATTGCGTCTTCGAAATGAAGATGATCTCCGGGGTCAAGGACGATCCATGGGTCGTGAGACGCAGGAAGTTCGTGAGGCACTGTGGAGATCATGTTGATAGAAGCAACTGACGGGCAGGGAACATTGGGTGGTGGAATGGGGAAATTACCCATTAACGAGGAGTCCTTTAAAAGGATTACACCGACGTTCTCATAACCTGGTGGGGTTTTAGCAATAAATGACACGTTGCCAGTACGAGTATCAGAATTGAAGAAGGCAAGTTGGTCGGCGGTAACAACCTTTCCTTGGTGAGGGAAACGTACTACATGGAAAAGTGTCGACACAACGGCGTGCATGGAATCGATTCAGCTACAGCCAAGCAAAAGATTGTAATCAAGAGGAGAGTCAAAGACTTCCACTTCGACTTGGACCGTTTTGCCTTCTAACGAAATGGGCAATGAAGGAAGGACACTGTAAGGCTTAAAACCGGAGCCATTAAAGGATTTAAGAGTGTTCTGGGATTCATTCAAAGGAGGAGAGCCAATGGATTTCCAACAAGCAAGAGACATAACACAGGTTGAGGCACCCTCATCAATAATAGTTCGACAAATGTTCTTGTCAGAGACAACAACTTGGATATGGAACACAAGTTGAGGGGGTAACCTTGGAATGTGATCTTCCAAGTCAAAGACTATCAAATTCATATCTGTCATATCAATTCCATCGATAGCTTTCAACAAGGCCTTCCGTTGTGCGGGACAAGTCTGAAGGACTTCCAGGGCTGACATCGCAGAAGGTGCTTGGGCCAGATCTTCAACAATGTTGTAGTTCTGGGCCACACGAGCATGAGGATTGAAAGCTGATTTTCGAACGATGCCTTTTGGGGGGGGTCGCAGAACTGTGTCGAGGCTCGGTCGTTCGAGATGAAGAAGACCGTTAGTAGGTGGATTCGCTAGAGAGGGTTGGACCAATGAAGGGGGTAAATCGTCAACCTTCTCCTTAGAAGGAGAATAATATTTGGCTTGAGTAGTGAGCGCAACGTTGTTCTGCTTAGAATCACCAGTACACATCAAAACATATGATGTGGTAGAAGAAGAAGGTTGGTCATGATTTACCAACTGAGCCTGTTGTTGAGACGGGAAGGGTTGGGACAAGAAAACCAGTGTAGAGGGTTTTGGAGCTCCTTGAAGGAACTTAGTGACCTCGGCACGTCGTGGACAATCCTTCATGTAGTGATCATTACCACAGATAAGGTAAGGGTATCGTGGTTTGCGCTTATCCCGATCGTCAACAGGAGTGGTTTTAGTCTTCTCTGTTTGATTAGTATTTTTGCCCTCCTTATTCTTACCTCTCCCCTTTTTAGATTTGTTTTTACCAGCTAGGGTAGATTGAACGACATTTACCTCAGAAGTCTTGCTGGTGGGAGTAGCAGGAGACGGAGCATTTTGAACATTAGAAGAAGAAGATTTGGGGTTTGTGCTTGAAGCAGAATGTGATTGGGATTGGGCAGTACCAATCACACCATCAGCTGCATGCGAGGCAACTGGAGAAGTTGATGTGCTGGAAGTATTAGGACGAGGTAAATCAGGCAGTAAATCGTAAAGGGTTCCCGTTTGCGAATAAATGAGTTCAGGATATTGAGCACGACTTATAGCCTACTCTTCCATGACTACGCCACCCATGGAAATCTCCTTACTGATTTCGTTCACAAATGATTTTGTAAACCATTCATCCAGCAACTGATCGGGGAGCTCAAGTTTAATGAGACGTCGTCTCCTTCGCCACTCATGGATATGATTAGATATATGAGTGCCTTTTCTTTGTTTGAGGGAATTCAAAATATCAGTCCCTGTATCATAACGGATCGATAACTGGTAATGCGTAAGGAAATCCATAGCTAAGGTGTTAAAATCAGAGAAGAAACCTCGTGGCAATTCAATATACCACTTCGCAGCAGAACTGGTAAGGGTTCGTTGAAAAAGACGTAAACGAATAGAGTCATCCATCAACGAGTTGGATGAACACCATAGGTGAAAATTCATAATGTGATTGTTTGGGTCCTCTCCCACTTTTCCATCGAATTTAGGAATGTCTGATGGAAGGTTGGCTGGGATAACAGGCCATTGGGGAGAGTGACGAATAGTATCATTTAAAATCCTTGACAAATCTGGAAGATCCAAAGTGGCAAGAAAGGGTAACTGTCGATCCACCTGTGGGTACTGGTGGCTTTGGGGAGGAAGCCCTGTCGGCAAACCAGTAGGACCATAAGCAATCTGCATATAATGTGAAGATCCAGGCATATTCGGTGGTGTTTGGATAGGATAGTAGCTCATCGGATTATACCCTGGAATAGGGGCTTGTGTTTGAGAATTCGACCCCCAAATGGGATTAAACGAACCTGGATATGGTTGGCCCATGTTAGGGGGTGTGACTAACGCAGCTAGAAACTACTGCCCCCCAGTCGATTGAGGAGGATTTTGAATCAATTGATTCCAATACTGGGCCAAGGACGGAGGTATGTTTTGCCCATAAGGTGAGGTTGCCCCTCCCATGGAAGGTGGTGTACCAATTGAGGGCAATGTTCCAATTGGCATTTTCCAACTGATAGGGGGTTGAGTTATACTACTTTGATGAGATTATCCACCAACTGGAAGCTGATAAGTTGGAGTGAATGATGGAATAGCACCACTAGGATTAGGATTGCCAATAGAAGATGAAGAAGGTCCTCCAAAAGGAAATTGAGGGAGTGTTGGAAAAAAACTGGGAAGAAAGTGCCCGGAAGAAGAAGGACTACTAGGAGAGCCGGATGGAGTTTGCGTAGGAGTACGAATGGAAGCATTCAATGCACGGTATCCAGGTGGTAGTGTCGGATTGACATTGGGCATGCACAATGTGTGGATGGGAGCAAGACTAACCGTAGGTAACCCGATTGGAACACTCGTAGTAGTTGCAAGATGGGCCATTTCGACAGGGACAGTAAAGTGATAAGAGGTAGTCAATGGTACTATCTTGAGATTAGAGATCTTAGAAATCACAGGAGGATTAATTTCAAAAATCACGGGTGAACTGAGACCAAAAAGGTCTCGTTGAAAAACACCTGTAGACCAAAAAGGATCTTGGCCTTCTATACCGGGAAAGGGTCCAGTCGGAGATCCGGAATACACAACAATTAAGTCTCTGGAAGAGTTTGCTCGCATAAAACGTCTCTCGGAATCGGGGTTAAGTCTAAATTCCTCTCGAGTGTTTGTAATGTGAAAATGTTCTAGAGAGTCAGTGCATTCCACTTGTGGTGTGGTGACGACTGGGACTTCACTCTGCCGAGGAGAGCCTCCAAGTGTGCTTGTGGGCAAGGGTTGTGAACCTTCCAGATGCTCTGGAGATAAACCCTGCATTCTATGTGAACGACGTGGAGGAGCTATTGTAAACGAGTGAAAAACTTCGCAAAGAAAATCCTATAGTCAATCTTCGAGAAACAAACAACACACGCCAGTAAACAAAATCTAGGAAGAAACACCAAGCAAACAAGACCTTCTAATTTCGATGCCACTAGTTGGTGATGAAATCCAACGTCGCAACAATGACATGAGAAGGGGCGGGGCTAGGGTGGAAAAGTTACGCTAACGGCCTGCTTAACGGACTTACACCCTGGTGCAAGATCCCACACATAATCGTGGGTATACCCTCCAAGGAGTTCGAGTGAGTTCGGTCAACATTAATTCCAGGTACCGTGAAGACTTTCCCTTCCATAGTTACCTTGGGTAAGAACCTAGAAAGATTAGGCCACTAAGGTCACCACCAACAACAATAAAGCCTGGGGGAATAGTCGACAGTCCGATCCACACGTAAGGGTAGGGTATCTAGCCTGCAATGAACTCAAAAGGCTTCGACTCATCATTGTGGGTATACCTCCGAGTGATCCCCGTAATACGTGCAATCTCTACACTGATACCAACAAAGAAGGGTGAGTAACTCTGCCGATATCAATGCGACCTAGTGTTTGACCCTTGTGTGAGAAGGGCTTCCCAAGACAAGATGTTGCAAATGGAATTTAACACTCCCTAACACAAGATGCTATTGTGTGTTTTGTGCTTTTGGAGAGTGTATCTCTCTTCCTACTCCA
>ML776649.1:2573321-2625957 GCA_009831015.1 Picea engelmannii | reverse complement strand
CCTAGCTAAATGTTGGTGTAATAGAGCCCTAGAAAAGAGTTACTAGATAAATTTTATGATTACGCAGTGTTATTAAGAGTTGTTGTTTACTCAAAGGAAACGGAAGTGAAACTTATGTTGTATGACTCTGACCCAACAATGCAGGGATGAGAATGAAATATATCACTTTTCGTTCAATGAATCCTATGTATGGGAGAGAGAGAAAATTTTCCAGATCAACCTTGAACTACAATGCAAAATTTCCTTTAAAATGCAAATGCAAACAATCACTTATCAAATGACAATTCTCTATTGTGTCTGTTTCAAATACTTCAACAATCTCAATAATTTGATTTTCAATGTTTTCTAAAATGAAAAGAATTTTTTAAGAGAAAAAACTTTGTTCACTTTTCAAAAAGGACCCTCACTATGCCAATGAGAGTACAGAAAATCAGAAAACCAATGAACAAGCAAATAACCCAATCCACTCTTTCAACGAAAACAAAAATAAAGAGCAAACCAATATAGCCTTCTCAAATGCAAAAAATGATCTTTCAAACCAATAAGTAAATGAGAAAAAATCAAGCACTCAACTTTCAACCAATCACTAGTTCTTAACTAATCAAACACACTCAGATTCTGAAGTCAGAGAGAATGGGTTTGCCAAGAAAATTCAAGAAATGAAATTCAAGACACAAATGACAAGAAAAACCTTGAAATCCTAAGACTATTCATGCATGCAAACGAAGACAAGAAAGATATCAATCAATGGTCCAAGAAACTTTTATGAGGCAATCAAACTGATCTGGGCAGTTGAAAATACCAAAACTCAAATCCAAATTTTTGAAAAATTGAGTTTGCAGGTAGGCAATATTACATAGTGCGAGAATCACTGATTTTCGTAGGTGACCCTTGAGCAAGGTGCAAGAACCTCGCACTGAAACCTAAAGGCAGAGTGCGAACTCTACCTATTCTTGCAGGCTACAATGAAGTACAGTGCGAGAATGTCTGAACATAATCAAAATTTTGGAAAATGAAGCAAAATTTAAAAAGGCTTCTGGACCTAGAGGGTCTATCAGGATATCCTAAAGACTCAGAGATTTATAGGACAGGAGAAAAGTGAAACCAGAGAAAATGGCCATAGAAAAATATCAAAATCCACAAAGAAAATGGGATTTTTCCCCAGTGGAGTCGCCAATTTTGTTATAGGATAAATCCGTAGGTGCGGACACTAACCGATCTCTCTAGATCCACCTGGATCTAGAACAAAGAAAGACAGAACATGACCCTTTCCCTAGATTCTAAACATTGAATCAACTAGGAGGCAAGAAAAAATAGCATACCTTATGATCTCTTCCTATGGTCTTTGTTGCTCCTGCTTCACTCCAGTGCTCTTGTGCAGCCAAGACCAAGACAACACAAGCCAACCAAAGTGAAGATAGCACAATCTATTCAACAGTCAATCTATGTATATGATCAAGGAATTATACAATAAAGTGGAAATAGCTTTATGGGAAAGGGACATGCTACTGTATCATATTAATGGAAAGTAAAGATTACAACCTGAGCCTTGATGTCGCAAACTTCCTTTCGATGGCCCTTGGCTCCGACACACACACTTGCTCAATCTTTTCATGAAGAAGATCAACTCCTTTTGATAGACTTGTTGTAGTCTCCAAGCTGTTGTTCAAGCTTCAGTCCTTCACACAATTCTTTCACCAATTCTCCAATGAATCTTGCTTAACCTTTTCCATGAGAATTCACTCAATATATAGGAGATAATGAATTGTTTACTTGGATAAAAACAATCCCAAAATATCAGGAAATCCAGTACTAGAATAACCATTCGAATGCCATCTCATCCTTCTAGAAGCATCGAGAATTCATCTTTTTCCTTATTTTAGGAAGAGTTCGCACCCTAGCAGTTCAACACAGTGCGAGATGTTCGCACCCTGGCTTAAGGTAGCCTGCGAGAATGGGTCATTCTCACGGGCAAATGTATTAGCGGCCTGCGAACCTTCCTCAAAAGTGAGTTTTCTGGGAAGAGATGAAAGTAACTTTTCTCAGGAGAAAGTTCTTATGAAGAGCCTGAGTATACCATCATCAATACATCATCATGACGACCAAAATCATGGGTAACACATAATCGAACCCATCACAGGTCCTCTTGACATTTATTTATACATTACAATGACTCTCAGACAACCTTAGGCCAGAACCTAGGTGTCAAACCCCTATATGCTAAAACCCTAGGTCCACTTGAACCGTGTTTTCAATGCTTCGCCAGCTTGTCTTTCCTTTTTTCCCACGAGGTTCTCCAAAGCATCCATTGATGGATTTTTACGCTTGCTAAGTTTTCCACGTTCCATATTCCTTGTTGATCTGTCTTCCTCGATCTCCTCATTCAATGACTCGTTTTCCCTTACTTCGCTCCTTCTTTTCTGCTTCTTTTCTCACTTCAACCCAATATCAGTCAACATGTCTTTCGCACAGTCCGCACGTCACATTTCTTCCTTAATCTTCAATTTCTTCCATAACCAAGGGCCAATAGACCCCCAACACTCACATGTGACTCATCACGAGGCACTTTAGGCTTGAACTTTCTGTTTCACTTCTACTTCAGACTGTGCAAAGTAACCTGTGCTTTCTTCTCTGTCCCCCCTTTCCTTGTGCAGACTGTCTTTTATGTGTCTGGTACCCAGTTTCAACTACACTTGGTACCTAGACCCTTCTTCTTATACGTTTACTGAGAGTCGTGAGGCCGCTGGTTGTCATAGCACAATTTCAACTGGCTCCCATTCACCAAAAATTCCTTTCATTCTCCATTCAAAGTATTCAACTGTGCATCTCCTCCTTCTGTAACATAGGCAACCTCATATGGCCCCAACCAATGTGTCCTGAACTTCCTTGGATGCTTCATGAACTTTCTTTCATATACCAATACCAGATATCCTTGCTTAAATGCTTTCTTCTTGATGTGTCTATCATGATAGGCCTTCTCTCATTCCTCCTGTACCTACTGATGAAAACCTGCAATAAACCTGTCTTCCTCAAGTTCCACCAACTGTGCAAGACTATCTTGCACAGGGCCTATGTCATCCATATCTGTGAATTTTGAAATTCTTAAGCTAGGAACCAAATATTCCATAGGGACTACTGCTTCCACACCATAAACTAGCTTAAAGGGAGTCTGCATGTTCATCTTCTTGTAAGTGGTTCTATAGGCCCATAGCACTGCTGGTACTCTCAAATCCCAATCATCCATGTTCACACCGCAAATATTTGTCAGCACTGTCTCCAAGATCTTATTGAAAGCTTCGACTCTACCATTCACCTGTGGGTGGTATGGGGTTCTCTTTTGATGATGAACTGCAAATTCTTGAGTCAAGGCTTCAATAGTCTTATTAATAAAATGTGTACCTTGATCACTCATAAGGATCTTTGGGCATCTAAACCTGGTGATGATATCATCAAATATTAATCCCACAGCTGTAGTTGCACTACAGTCCTTAACTGCTCTTTCTTCTACCCATTTTGTCAAATACTCTGTCACAGTGATGATGTATCAGGCTCTTGTGTGCTTTCCTGGTGGGTTGGTAGGTCCCAAAAAGTCAATGGCCCATTTCTCAAATGCCTGCAAGGTTAGCTGAGGTGCTAAAGGAATCTCATATCTTCTAGAAGGTTTCCCAAATCTTTGGCATACATCGCAAGCTTTGTAGTATTCCTTAGCATCCTTATGTACAGTAGGCCACTAGAGGCCAGCTCTAAGAACCTTATGCATTGTTTATTTCCTTGCATAGTGTCCTCATGTGATGCCTTCATGTGCTTCTGCCAAAATCAATGGTCTTTCTGCCTCCATAACACATCTCCTCAGGATCTCATCAGGTCCCATCTTATATAGCTATTCAATTATAAGTGAAAAATCTACAGCACAAACTACCAATTATTTCTTCTGAATAATTGTATAGTCACTAGGTTTCATTCCTGTTGATAGGAACTGGACTAACTCGACGAAGTGATCATCAACTTTTCTAATGGACAGAAACTTTGCATCTGGTAGTGTATCCTCCAGACTAGTAGGTTCTTTTCTGTGCTCTAATATGGACAAATGATCAGGTCCCTTGTTCATTCTCCCTGGCTTGACCACACTCTCAAAATCATATTCTTGGAATAATAAAAGCCATATACATATTCTTCGCCCCAACATTGTCTTGTTGACTAGGTATTTTAGCGCAGAGTGATCATTGAACATCTTAAAGTGTCCTCCCAACAAGTAGTGATGAAATTTCTGCAGCACATACACCATGGCTAAACCTTCTCTCTCAGTGGTAGTGTAATTTATCTCAGTTGTTGAAAGCTTCCTGCTAGAATAGGATAACGAATGGTCATTATCTCCTACTCTTGGTTATGCTAACACGACTCCTAGTGGAATATATGAAGCATCGACATGAACATGAAACTCCTTACTCCAATATGGGAAAACCAGAATAGGCGCAATAACCATTTTCTGTTTCAGTGTGTCGAAGCTCTGTTGACATTCTTATGACCAGTGAAACTAACAATATTTCTTTAACAACTTCTCCATGGGTGTTGTTATCTGTGCATATCCCTTAATGAACTTCCTGTAGTATCCAATATGTCCCAACGCAGTGCGCAGCTGCCTAACTGAAGTAGGAGAGGGTAGATCAACAATAATGACAATCTTAGATGGATCTACCAACAACCCATGTTTACACATAATATGGCCTAGCAACACTCCAAAGGGTGAAAAGAAGATGGACTTCTTCAGGTTCAGGGAAATCTAACATTCCCTGCACTTAGCCAACATTAGCCTTAAACATTCAATATGATTTTGCAATAAGCTAAAAATAGTCCAATCATCAAAATATGCTTCCAAAAATTTATGTAAAAACTCCTTGAACACTTCGACCACCACCCGAGAAAACATGGCTGGTGCATTCTTCAATCCAAAAGGCATCACTGTGTACTGGAAAGAACCCCATTCTGTAGCAAATGTGGTCTTATGGTGATCTTCTTTAGTAATCTTGATCTGGTGATAACCTGAAAATCCGTCTGTAAAGGAATATACATCTTGTCCTCCTACATTATCTAGAACCTCATCTGTGAAAGGTGTAGGGAATGGGTCATGCAAACATGCATCATTCAACTTCCTAAGATCTACACAGATCCTTATCTCTCTTGTCTTCTTATCTTGGACCACCATAGGGATAATCCATTCTGACTCTTCAACAGGTTCTATGATTCCTGCTTCCAACATTCTGTCTAATTCAATCTTCACTTTCTGCTTATATTTGGGATTCAATCTGTAGGGTCACTTCTTGACTGTCCTTGCATCTGGTTTCAAGGAGATCTTCATCTCTACCATGGGCCCTTTAATTCCCTTCATGTTGGTGAACTTGGTTGGAAACAAGTCCTGATATTCATGCAGTGATTCTGTGATCTTGTCAATAGTGGCATCATCCTAATAATCTCCAATGTTTGCGAGCTTAGGTGCTTTCTTTGTTCCAATGTTAACTTTCTTTATTTTGATTGGTTGTCCAATAAAAGGTAGTTTGACTCCTGGTCCTTCTATGTTTATCTTCCCTTCTATTTCTGCGATGTTCACATTCCTAGGATCATCGTCTTCATTAGCATTGATATTGTAATAGCCTTGCGATTTCTTAAGAGGTGCAGTCCATTCATCCTCTTCTTTCTCAACAGGGAGGTTAGGTGCCTCCTCAAAGAATTTATGTCTTATAACTTGCAAAACTTGATCTACTGTAGGATACTAACTTTCAAATAAAAATGTAGCTACAAAGTTCTGAGTCATACCATACCAATTTGCAGTGGTGAGGCGCAGTTATGCTTGCAGATACCAATTAATAGGTGTTGTGTCCAAAGTGTTAATGAATTTATGCACCCACTTCTCTTGAGGAATGTTGCTCCAGGATTCCTCACAACTTTGCACATGGTCCTTCGGACAACTCTGACCTGTGTATCTAACTTTGCACCTTTCTACTTGTTCTGAAAAGAGCACTGTCATTAAAGTGCGACATTACACCATGTCCTTGATGCTCTTCTTATGTGTTCCCCACCATCTTGCTAGTGTTTCTTTCAAAGCCTCATCCAATTCCAACAATCTCTGTTGTACTGGTACAATTTCTTCAAATTCCAATAAGAAAGTTTCTAAATGATTTAAACCATCAAAGGTGGGCAAATTACTTACTTATGTGTGGATCCAGTGAACTTCCCTGGTCAATATGGCACATCTCCGTGCATAAACTTCATACATTTTGTTCTGCCAATTCTCTAGTGCTTCTTTTGAATATGATGAGCATGCGTTGTCACTTCGCCAGCTTAAATTCCCATCTGCTATAGGATTAATGTAATCCTAATGTCTTGTTGTCAATTTATATATATATTCTCTAGCTCATAGTGCAGTCTTCTTCTCTGATGGGTTATGTGTATCTGTGATCTTCATCAGGATCCATAGGTGCAGTGACCCTAATGCCATCACCTTCAAATGTCATTCTTATTTTCTTTAGGTCAACCATAGTGGAATTGTTGAAATCCCAATCAATTCCTAATAGCGTAGGATAAGGACAACTATTTTCAACTATCTCAAATACTTCAAAGTCCGCAAATGTCCTTACCCCTTCGATGTCCATAGGGACATGTTCCATTCTTCCAAAGGGGCTTACTGCCTACTGATTAGCCATCCTATTCCTGATAGGTGAATAAATCAACTTAGGTTTTCCCATCAGTGCCCAGGTCTGCTTCATCATGACATTGACTTTTGATCCTAAGTCAAGGACCACATAATCTATATCATAATATCCAATCTGAGAATTAAGGTGTAGTTCCTTATTTTTCCTTCTCTCTCTAGATACTTGATGTACTGCTTTATTCAATAGAGGATCTACCCTTCCTATCTCATATTGTCCGATCAAACTTTGTAGTTCTTGCACAACTCTTTCATCCTTAATCAAATTAATGCAAGTACATAATAATTTGATAAGATTGCTTACCTCTTTTCCTCCTCCGGGCGATGCAGACTGATCAAATGCCAGGGGAATTCCACATTCTCTCACTTCTGGTTGTGTCTTTAATGAAGAAGCCTAATATCTTCCAAATTCTCTTTTTGCCTCTTCAAATGAGTGTTTTTCTTTCCTTGGATCAAATTCTTGTGTCTTCTCTGTAGCTCTTCTGACCCCTGATTCTTATGTAGTCTTTCTTGGGGTCACTCTATTTTCACCTGTAACAAAACCTCCTCTAGTGATAACAATGAATCTGGGATCCTCTCCGTGAGGTTATACTGATATTAGTTGTACTTGCGGGTTTCCTCCTCTTCTCTCTTGAAGTTTGGCTAAAAACACAAGACAATCTTCAATAACATGTTCAAATGAGTTGCAGTAGCTGCAAGTGGTACAAGGGTTCTGACAGTCCCTTGCCAAGTGTCCTGGCTGTGCACAGTTATAAAAAATGATTTGACCTCAACCTCGACCCATGCCTCCTCCTCCTCCTCTTCCTCTGAATCCACGGCAAGGATTGACATTTCCTCTTCCTGGGGAATTAAACTATGTAGTATTTCCTTCCTACTATACTTCACCTTGAATCCTATATGTATCTCTTGATCTCTCGTGCAAGAGGTCATAAGCCCTACAATATTTCTCATCATGCCCCACATATTTACAGAATGTGTAGTAAATATTGGTAGGTGTCTGGACATATTTTTGCATGTAATAACATTCTCTAGGGAGATGTATATTTCTACATACTTCGCACCATGGTAGAGTAACCTGATTCAAAGGTCTCGGAGCCCCATAGTCCAAGTACTTATGAAATAGGGGACAATTATCCTTGTCATGGCCTTCTGATTTTCATCTGATACACCAGATGTCTTCTCTTTTATCTTTTCCCTTTTCTCTCTTCATATCTTTGACCTACAGAGATAAGTTAGTTAGCTGACTCAAAATTTGACTCATACCTGAGCTAGATTCTCCCATAGGGGATGATTCTAGTTTCATGGCGATCTCCAGCGTCTTAGCCTGCGAAGAAACCTCCTATTGCATCAAAGGAACTCTGATGTGTGGTAAGAGGGAAACAACAAACCATTCCTTGTTCTGCTTGTCTGGGATCTGAAAACGCAAATGGCCTGTGAAGGTCTTAAACCTCTAATCAAACTCCCAAATAAGTTCAGCTACTCTCTTCTTAATTTCTTTAAGTTTTGTAATACACTGTGACCCTGACTTGGGTTTCTTGAATTCTGCACTCAAAACATTCTTGATCTCGTTCAACGGTTTAGGTTTTTCAACTCCTTTAACAAACTTCATGTTCCAGCTCAGTGCGCAGTCTCTCAAGGTAGTACTAAACTGAGTTCTCTTAACAACTTCGTCAGTGACTTGCTTAATACTCCAAACATCTTCGCATAAAAACCAGTGCTGATTAGGATCTTCAGATCCATATCCTCTAAAGATAGGTAGCCTCATTTCATCTTCCATAGATCTTCCTACGTTTCTCGACTGAGTATGTATTGAACTGCTGGTAACACTTCTCTGAGTGCTCTGATAACTCTGACTACTTTGGTTACTTAACGCCACTAAAACAACAAGAGGAGTAATAATACTTACTTCAACAGTCTATGCAGTTCCTGAAGTTTCTGGTTCTTCTCAGCAAGGTTCTTCAGTCTTCCCTTCCTCTTCCCTAGTAGACTCTAACTGTTCTTCGTCTGTTAGATATGCCTCTTCTCCATTGTAGAAGCGCTAGTCTCTGTAATTCTGCTTAAACAGGTTCACAGGAGGAACTTCTCTAAACGCTCTCCCACTGCGCGTGTGTCCAACCTCTGTGTCGCTGTCGTTGTCTGAGTTCTTGAACATTATATTTTTCAATCCGATCAATTACTGTATCTTCAATATGTTCTTCTCATGCAATATCATCTTGATCTTCAACTTCAAAACATGTAAAAAATTTCCTCTAGGTCCCTTAAAGAAATATCTCTCAGCTTGTCTATATGACTCTACTATGTTAATAGAAAAATTGGTAATGTACCCTCCAATGGTGCTATCAAACCAGTGATCTACTTCTCTTGACACGACATTATCAACTCTCTTGAGCTTCTTGATCAACAACGACTTCCAAACCATAGGTGGTCTAGATCTGATCTCAAACTGGGTATCTGCTAATCTGACTAACCACTCGTATAGCTCCTTATGAAATACTCCAAAGAAGATCTCATGTATATCAGTAAAGATATATTTTCCCAACTAGTCTTCAGTACTAAGATTAGGGTTCTTGTTCTGAGCTTCGACGAAGTCCTTTTCTTGTTCTTCTATCCACTTCTGAATCTTTGTCTTCGATGGAAACCACCTTGACATTCCCTCAAGAAGATCCCAGTCCCGACAACAGAACCATTTGTTGGCACAGGGGAAGACCCAGGGTTCAACTCTAACAATGCACCAATAAGCCCTACCTACTGGCCCTTTCGGCAACACCTGCGAAGTAGATGCAATCTCACCCGAAGTAGAAATAGGGGGTTGCAGGACACATGTGTCTACAACTAGAGGAAATGTAAAGTGGATCCAAGGTAACAACACACATCAATCTAGTTATTCTTTATCTCCCTTAAACCTACTACGCAAGTTATATCTCAGATCTAACCCAATAATGCAATAACACTATAACATAAAGCAGAAGAACACAACATCAATCACACATAACAACAATATATACGTGGTTCACCCTCTCCCTAGGGCTACGTCCATAGAACTGTGTTTCTTGATATTATATGAAAACATACAAATCTATCTGCGCACTTAGCTTGTAGATCTCTCTCTCTTTCTCTTCTTCTCTCCCCTCCTTGCTCACCCAGCTACAGGGTTGATCTTCGCACCCAGCTAAAGATCTTATGATACAAACTGCTCTCACAACACAATACTTCTCTCTCAACAGTAACCACAATCACATAATCGAACCCATCCTAGGTCCTCTTGACCTTTATTTATACATTACAATGACTCTCAGACAACCTTAGGCCAGAACCTATGTGTCAAAACTCTAGATGCTAAAAACCTAGGTGTCTAAAACCCTAGGTCCACTTGACCCACGTTTTCAGAACTTCGCCAACCTATCTTTCCTTCTTTGCCACGAGGTGCTCCAAAGCATCCATCAATGGATTTTTCCGCTTGCTGAGTTGTCCACATTCCATATTCCTTGTTGATCTATCTTCCTCGATCTCCTCATTCAACAACTCGTTTTCCTCTACTTCGCTCTTTCTTTTCTGCTTCTTTTCTCACTTCGACCCAATCAGTGAACATGTATTCCGCGCAGTTCGCACTTCGACTTTCCTCCTTAATCTTCACTTTCTTCCATAACCAAGGGCCAACAAAGGATAATGGAGATAAAACTCCAAAGGAAAATGGAGGGAATGGTGATATTCCACCTCCTTCACCTACATCTTCCACTTCTTCTACCATTTCACAACCACCTCCAAATTCTCCAAAAGAACATGGTAAAATTCCTCCACAAACTCCTTTTCTTAAGCTTGATATTAAGTTTGAATTGCCTATGTACAATGGAGAGGTAAATGATGAGAAATTGGATAACTGGATTCGTTAGATTGAAGTGTATTGTAGAATACAAAGAGTCCAAGATGATGAGACTAAGATTCAACTTGCTTCTGTTAGATTGGAAAGTGCAACATTCATTTGGTAGGAAGCCAAAACTCAAGAGGGCATAAGAAACATGGTAAAGTTTTATCCTCTTCGGATGATTTCATTGTTGCAATTAAAAGGCAATTTTATCCATTAGCATACATGAAGAAAGCTATTACGGATTGGCAAAACTTTAGACAAGCTAAAGGGAAAAACGTGCAAAGCTACACTCAAGAATTTAGAAAAAGAGATTTGGTTTTGGGTTTAGATTTATCTTCTCAAGAAACTTTACTCAAATAAATTGGAGGTTTGGATAGCTACTTGAGACGCACAATACTTATGTTTAACCCTTCAAATATAGATGAAGTTTGTGTACATGCAACTCATTTAGAAACAAGAGGAAGGAATGAACCTCCAGAGGGAAGCAAAAAACCATTTGTTCATGGAGACAAGAGAAAGAGAAAATTCAAAGGAAATGGAAGAAAGAATTCTTCAATCAAGAAAGAGGGAGAGAAACTCTCATGTAAAAATTGTTCAAAAGATGGCCATGATGAAGACCATTGTTGGAAACTGCATCCTGAAAAAAGACCCAAAAAATTCAGCCATAAGGGGAAACCAAATACTACTGCAACTACACAATATGATTTAGGTTTTGATTCGGGTGATGAAACAAAGGTTACAGTCATGGGTTTTCAAGGTAAGGACTCTATTGCAAGTACTAGTTCTTGAAGTAGTTGTAGCCTCAATGAAACTCAACAAGAAAAATAAAGCATAAAGCTTTTCCACATAAGGGTTATTTCAAAGCATACCAAGATAGATACTCTTTTTGATATTGGATCTCAAGCAAACCTCATATCTGAAGACACTGTCAAGAAATTAAAATTGGAAACTACTCCACATCCAAAACCATACCCTCTAGGATGGATATGTGACAATGCCAAATTGCATGTGACAAGAAGATGTAAACTTAGATTTTCCATCACTACAAACTTTATAGATGAGGTAGAGCTTGATGTTATTCCATTGGATATGTGTGGTATTGTGTTGGGAAGCCCATATTTATATGACAGGAGAGCCATATTTCATCGTCATGAGAACAAGTATCATTTGTTTAAAAATGGAGTTGAGTACATTGTTAGAGAACATACAAAGAAGTTGAATTTTCCACTTCTAAATGTTGGACAAATGAAGAGATTAATCAATACTACTAAGAATTTTGTCCTCTTGATGATCAAACTCAAAGACAATGTTGAAAAAGAAGCTATCAAAGGTTGTGATGCAAAGTTGAAATCTGATTTATATGAGTTTGTTAACCAATATGATGAGATGTTTTAGGAACCAAAAGGATTTCCTCCAAAAAGGGGTATTTAACATGAGATACAATTGTAGCAAGATTGTCCTCTTCCAAACATTGGTATGTACAGGATGTCAATCATGGAGAATGCTGAAATTAAAAAACAAATCCAAGAGTTGCTTGACAAAGGGGCCCTCATGCCAAGCACATTTTCATGTGGGTCACCAACTGTTTTAGTGTCAAAGAAAGATGGTACATGGCGCATGTGTGTAGATTTCAGAGCCTTGAACAAGATTATGGTAACGAATCGTTATCCTCTTCCTACAATTGATGATTTTCTTGATCAATTGAAAGATTCTAAGTATTTTGCTAAGTTGGATTTGAGAAGTGGATATCATCAGATTATGATTGTTGAAGGAGACACATGGAAGATAGCTTTCAAAACAAAGAAAGGTTTGTTTGAGTGGATGGTAATGCCATTTGGGCTTTGTAATTCTCCTGCTACATTCATGAGAGTCACGAATGATGTTTTAAGTCCTTTTCTTGATGATTGTGTGATTGTCTACTTGGATGACATTTTGATATTTAACAAATCTCGTGAAGAGCATGTTATGCATGTAAATAAAGTTCTAGATGTCTTGAAGAAAGAACAATTGTTTTTAAATATGTATAAATGTGAGTTTGGAAAGACCTCACATGTTTATTTGGGACATATTGTTGGAGGAGGAGAACTGAAAATTGATCCTTCAAAGGTCAAAGTCATTTTCGATTGGTCCAAGCCCAACAATGTGACAGAGGTAAGAAGCTTTTTGGGAGGAACCCAATATTGGAGAAATTTTATTTCTAACTTCTCTTCAATTGCAGCTCCATTACATCCAATGACAAGCATCAAGCAAATTTTTCAATGGGGAGGCAAGCTACAAAAGACTTTTGATACTTTGAAGGAAAAAATCAATTCAACCCCAGTTCTTACACTTCCTAATTTGAGACAACCAGTTGAGATCCAAAAAGATGCAAGTAATTATGCAATGGGAGCAGTCTTGTTACAACATGGTAAGCCTATTTGTTTTCATTTTGAAACCTTTTATGGTGTTCGATTAACTATCCTACGTATGATAAATAGTTGTATGCATTGGTGCAAAGTGTGAAAAAATGGAAACATTATTTGTTGGGAAAAGAAACTATCATTCACACAGATCATCAACCATTGCAATACTTACAATCACAAACAAAGCTACAACAAGCAAGGCACTTCATATGGATGATTTTTCTACAACAATTCCGCTTGGTTATCAGGTATAAGAAAGGAATTTATAACAAAGTTCTTAATATGCTTTCTAGGCCTATTGTTAATGCTTCGGTTATTCTTAAGCATAATTCTACCATGCATGAGAGTTATGTTGAACATTATGCTTTAGATGTTGTTTTTAAAGAGGTTTGTGTGACTTTGTGTCATTCTAACCAAGTTGAGGAATTGGATTACCATGTGCATGATAAGATTTTGTATCATCTTGGCAAGCTATGTATTTCGCAAGGTGAAAGAGCCAACATCATAAGAGAAGCACATTCTTCTCTTATTGCTGGCCACTTTGGTGTAGGCAAGACAGTGGCTAATTTGCAAAGGTATTACTATTGGCCTAAAATGAATGAAAGTGTTTCAAGATATGTAAGAGGATGTTCTTTATGTGCTACAAGTAATCCTAGCAATAGAAAGTTGGGTTTGTACACTCCACTTCTGGTTCCTTCTAGTCCTTGGAAAAAAATTTCCATGGACTTTGTAGGAGGTCTACCTATGTCTAAAAAGAATCATGATTATCTTTATGTTGTGGTTGACCATTTCAACAAAATGTGTATTTTGATGCCTTGTAAGAAGCAGGTTACAGCTGAACAAATGACACAAATGTTCTTTCAACATGTTTGGGTACATTTTGGGTTGCCAAAATGCATTATTTCTGATCGAGATTCTCGATTTATTGGGGACTTTTGGTCAAGCTTATGGGCACTCATGGACACCAAGCTAAAAAAGAGCACATCTTTTCATCCACAAATGGATGGTCAAGCAAAACTGGTGAATAGAAAAGTAGTACATCTTCTTTGTGGTTATTGCAACAAACATCCTAAGCTTTGGGATGAACACCTACACTACGTTCAACATGCTTACAACCGGGCTAAGCACTCTTCGACTCAAACATCTCCATTTGAGGCATGTTTGAATTATTTTCCAAAATCTCCTTTAGATTTTATCTTTGGGAAAGATATTGCTATTGATGGTCGATATGACATTGATAGAGCAAAGAAGTTCATTGAACAAATTCAGTGGGTGCATCAAATGGTACAAGAACAGTTGGAAAAGAGCCAAGCCAAGTACATGACAAGACATGACAAGCATCGTGTTGATCATAGTTTCCAATTTGGAGATGAAGTTTGGATTTACATGATCAAAGAGAGGCTTAAAGGATAAGGTAAAAAACTGAAACCAATTAGATATGGACCTTTCAAGATTCTTGAAAAGATTGGTAACAATGCCTTCCGTTTGGATTTGCCTCCTTATATGCAAATGTATGCAGTTTTTAATGTTGAGAATTTCAGATTGTATGGGCCTCCTTTGATTGATGATCAAGGAGAGAATGTTCAACTTCCTTCCATAGATGATTTCTCGTCAAAATATCTTTCAGAACTGCATGAGGATACAATCCTTGACAGGAGGATGAGAACTTCAAAATGAGGGAATGTGGAATACCTTCGAGTTGGTCTTAAAGGCACAAATCCAAGCACAACCAAATGGATTGAGGTTGGAAAGGTGAGCGAACTGTACCCTCATCCTCAAATTGGTTGAAAGTAGTCTTTTGGAGGTCCAAAAGATTCTTAATGGGGAGGAGTGATCCAGGGGATCAAAATATGCTCAAAAATAAAAGTGCTTGGAATTTCTTCAAAACAGACTCGTGCGTAGACCTCGTCCTCATGATCCCAACGCAACTTGAACGGGTTAAAAAAAATGTTGTATGCGAGAGATATTGTGTTATGTCCACTTTGCTAAACATAGAAAAAAATTGCTGACTGTATAGTCCATACAGTCTGACGTGGCAGGGTCATATAGCTGATGTGGCAGGTCCATACTGATGATGTGGCAGGGCCGTACATGTGATTTGGAATTTGAGGTGGACCTATCCGGGTTTGACACGTGTCATGTTGTGGACCAATGGTATGGTTCCACGTGGCCCAGACATGGGCTACCACGTGGCACCCATGTGTTGTTTTAAAGTTTGGTTGGAGCCTGCGGGGGTTAAACCCACAACCTCTGAGGCAAGTGGCAAGGTGTTGGCATAGGCTGGGCTACCAACCCGTCTGCCATATATTTCTCAACCTCTATGTTCAATTTAGTTATTTGAATTTATTGTTACCTTTGGTTGGGCGGAGAAAGGGTCGGGGCGTAGCCCCAACCCTTGTTCGAGAACCTTTTCTCCTTTGTCATATGACCACATGCGCGGTAAAACCAACGGTTAGTCAACAGACATGATTTTCCAGGTTGACACTAGGCCACATGGGCCATGCGACCGACACCTCCGCCAAGAAAGGTCTTAAGTCTCCTAACGGTGCGCCAGATTTCCACCTTTTACGGGATGTGTGTGGGTGTTGGGTTTAGGCACGGGAAACACCCAGAAGCTAGGTTGAGTTCACACATGTGTGTTTTGGAGGAGCAGAGACAACAAAGAATTGAGAAAACTTCCAGGAAGGGATTCCAACTCAGTTTTTAGCCAAACCAAGTGCAGGAAGAGTCCAACTAGGGGTTTTCAGACGTTCTGGAGCCATTTAAGCCATCTATTTTGCATTCTGAGCATTGTAAGGCACTGATTTTGACACTTTGAGTATTAATGAAAAAGATCCATTAAAAGCTGGACTAGGAGATGTAGCCCAAGAGAGTGGTGAACTCTTTTATCATTTTGTTGTGTTAATGTTTTTACTTTCATGGTTGTTATGTCTGTTTATGTTGCTCATGCTTAAGTAAAAACTCATTAAGTTTTATGTGTTTGTAACTTGATCCTATTACCCAAGAACATATAAATTTCACTTGCAAATTTAAAGAGACTCAAGTATTTTCATTTTCAGATCAATTATGGTCATTGGATTCATCCATGGAGTGCCCCATTGAGTAAGTTTTTTGTTGACTTTTTTTAGGATTTGCTGCTAGACTTGAGAGTAGGGGGACTTTAGAGAAAATGGCATCCCTAAATACTTGAAATATGACCAGTTTTTTGCAAGAGGGAATTGGAAGATTTGTTCTATGGCCCTCAAGGTCCGAGGTGGAGCATTCCAACTGTAAAATTGGCACTTTTTGTTATTGATGTCTCCTCCTAAATCATCTAGGTAGGAAGCCACGACAGGTTTGAATCTTGAAGCTATGATGAGAGAGACACCCCTCGGAAGCAAGGTGTCATCCAAAAACTACGAATGATTCATGTTCTTGATAGCACGAACAATTTGGAGGCCAGGGAGGTTTCCTATTGCCCTTTCGTGTTCCAACTTTCTGCTGAGAGAGTTTTCAATTATGATAAAGAGGAGGGGAGACATTGGGAAACCTCATCAAATTCCTCCACTTATTTGGAAGAAGGTTGTAGGTCTGTCATTAACAAGAGGAGTGATCCAGGGACTTTTAATACAAGTTGATATCCAATTGATGATTTTTTGGCTGAATCTGAATCGTTCCATGAACTTGAAAAATAAAAGAATGTTTGACCCTGTCAAAAGAATTGGCCATGTCAAGCTAAACTACCATACATTTTCCTTTGTTCGTGTAACTTATGTGGATTGCCTCTTGAACAAGGACAATATTTTCCAAGATTTGTCGATCTTGCATGAAGCTTCCCTGATTGGGGATATTAATTTGTAGAGAATACTTTTGAGGCGAGTGGTTGTAATTTTAGCTAGAATTTTGTAAGAAGCATTACATAGCGAGATAGGACATAAGTGAGAGAAAGAGGTAGGGTTGGTTTATTTGGGAATTAAAGCTATGGAGGACAATTTTGTATTCCCCCTTAGTCTAAGAGAGGTGTGGACATAATGTAACATTCTTTTGAAATTTGTTTTGATGAGGTTCCAGAAATGCAGGTAGAAAGAGATGGAAAATCCATCGAGGCTAGAGGCTTTATCAGGTTCAAGGTTCCAGATGGATGACATAATCTTTGCTTCGGTAAACGGTTGCATGAGTGTGAGATTCTCTTCTTTGGTTACCAAGTTTGGAATTTGCTCGAGCATTGAGAGAATGTTGGTATGGTATGTGGCCTCACTTTGAGTAAATAGTGCCTCGAAATGGTTTCTGGTTTTTTATTTTATTTCCTCAAAGTCTGTAAGAGTGGAACCATATTCATGTGTTATCTTTTCCACATTGTTTTTGGATTGGCGAATCTTGGCTTGGTTATGGAAGAACTTAGTGCTTTTATCCCCCACCTTGAGCCAAAGGCTACGAGATTTTAAACGCCAATATTCTTCTTCCTTTTTTAGTGCATCCTGGTATTTACATTGAAGATTCATCTCTTCCTTTTGGATTTCATATGTAATGTCTGCAAATTCGGATTGCTTTTGCAAACTATCAATATTTCTTTTTATGATCTTTTTCTCTTCAACTGGGGAGGGAAACTTGGTGCCAACATTGGACGTTCATGCTAAGGAGGGTTGGCCCTTGTTGCTATTGTTCCCAATCTGTCTTCATACTACCTGCCATTGATCCTCTTTTCCTTGTCCAGTTGAGATTGGTTCTGATTTTTAGTAGTCCCTTGTGAAGTGTCTGTATTCATGGCAGATCTTACATTTGAGGGGGAGCTTCTCGTAATCCTTGGATGTGTTTCCAGTTATCTAAAGAGATCGCCACTGCTTTGGGTATTCCTTTCTTGAGATCAACCTCTACACAAATTCTAGCGCATGAGAAGATATTTTCCTTTGGTTCGGCTTGGTCTATGTATCAGTCCATCAAGTTGCCAATGCATCTGAAGGCATCATCACTCCAACAATGAAGAAGAAGATAGGGAAATCAAACCCAGACTAGGACCGTTGAGGAGACATCATTTTCTGGATTGAAATCTAGAGTCCGTTTTTCCAGATACATTCCTCAAACTCCAAAGAAATATGACCCGCTTCTGAAAATTAGGTCTGTGTCTTCTTTGATCTCTTTGATCTCAAAAAGGAAGGTGAAAAATCCTCTTCCTCAGAAGTAATGGCTGAGAAAGCCTTTGATCAAGGGCTTTCATTTCTTCTTGAACCATGCAGCTACAGTCTTTGGGGACAACCATATTCCAATGAATTGACCGATTAAACCACTGTCCGCCAAGGCCAACGCCTTCCTTCTAGAGGCGGACGGCGATCGGACGACCTTGGGGATCTTCGCTTACCTCTTGACGAATTGGGAAGGGTGGGGTTTGGAAGCTTTCACCGACACAGCCACCATTGCGTGGAAAGCTTGGGAGTCATCATCTGGGGGCGGCAGCCCCCTCCCGCTACCAGAGTCGATGCACTGACCAGATCAGGGCGATAAGGTCAGAGCGCGCGTCCCGATCATGCGGTTCCTATCTTGGTAGGAATAGCGGGCAACACAGATTCCAATTGTGTACACAAAAAAAAAGTCATCCATCTATTCTATGGAATCTTTTCTTACAAAGTTACCAAGTAGTTACATTGTTACTCTTGTACTCTTTAGGCTTTACGCGTTGTTAAAATAATGTGTCCATTTCCAAGAATAAGTTTGTCGATTTAACCAACGAAAGAGCAAAGACACTAGCAAGCATAAACTAGCGTATCCCCTAAATGGAAAATGGGAAAGCCGGAGTTGTTATTTACTCAAGTAAAAGGGATTGATAAGACTCTAATTGTCCATGTGAATTAGTGAATGGTCACATAGAAGAAGGAGGAACTTGTATTATCTTTGATGTGGAGTTCTTATTGATTCAAGTAAAATACTTGTATTATTTTTGATGTGGAGTTATTATTGATTCAAGTAAAATGGACTGATAAGATTTTAATTGGCAATGGGATCAAACAAAGGAAATAAATAGATTTATAAAAGTAGTTTAATTTTTATTGACAACAATGATAATATTCACCAACTATGTTTTTAGACCATTTCTTAAACCATATTTGCATTTATCTCAACAAATGTACAAGAAGGAATACAAAATTTGTATGTCATATTTTATATTTGTTGATTTTATGTTTCTAAAGGTGCATCAATTATGTGTGGCTTGCATGATCTTCATTTCCCAAAGGTTCAAGCCTAGTCAAATGAACATTGCATGTACATGATTTGAGAAACCACTACATAGCCTAACATAAAAAAGTGAATGAGATCATTTTGTTATATAAATAGAGGATTAGCATTGATTGAAAAAATAAACCACTTAAAAAGGAGATTCATTAAACTGTTGCAACATTTTTTGAAGTATAATGCTCTTGTCTTGTGAAAATGGCCCCTTTTGATCTCATAATTGGTTGGTTGAGAGGATCAAATAAGTGTCTTCGGAAGAAGAGTATAGCAAGAAATCAATAATAATCTTGCTCCCATTATAACAAGTAAAATAAACATGATGTCATGAAAAAGGTTTTAAATAAGGTGTAAAATTCTATCTTTGAATTTTTTGTTTTGTTAAAAAAAGTTTAACTATGATATTAAATATTATTATATTGCTGAAAAAGAAAAAATAATCTTAACTAAATTAATTTTTTTTAAAATAATATATATATATATATATATAATTGATCAATATGAAAAACATCAAATAATAATAATGAGAAAACAAATATTTCCTCTCATTCTCATTATTATAAACTTGTCTTAACTAACACATATTTTTATATTAAGCTTTTTTTCTCAACAAAGCTCACTAAAGATAAAATACAACTTAACTTACATTATTGATATGATAAATTTTAAAATTCAATAAATGTTAAAAATAAATACTATTAAACCAAATATATGAAATTCAAATAAGTTTTTAAAAAATGTCTTTTGAATTATTTTTACTATGTATAAATTTTAATGATGATGTACAAAAACCATTATTTTCTTTTAGATTTGTTTTAAGTAATAAACTTTTAATGATGTACAAAAACCTTTTTTTAGATTTCTTTTTATAATAAACTATGTAAATTTTGAAAACAATGTCCATCTCAATGTATTAACCATTATTTTTTTTATAGATTTTCTTTTAATAAACTATGTAAATTTTGAAAACAATATCTATATCTCAATATGATATATGCAAACTATATAATTTTAATTTTTTAAGGGTGAATTTATAGTATTTATGACACATTGAAATTGTTTTAAACACAATTTCATTTATATTTACAGTTATATTTCTCGTTTAAAAACATTCAAATTAAGTTTTTTAATAAAATATTAAAAAATAACAATGTAAATATTTATGAAAAGTTTCAATCACTTAATTTTGCTCCACAACTTTTATTTTTCTAAAATTCATTAAACACAATCCGCATGACATGTTGATAGTCCCTACCGAAAGCGTAAAGGGATTATAGCAATCGATAATTCGTTGACTTCATATTAATTTGTCCTTGGACTATAAATTTTTGCATAATCTCTATTGTTCGAACTAGATAACTAAAAACATTAGTTTTTATATAATAAAAAAAACCTTATATGTCATCATTTCATTGGAGAATAGATTCAAAGTCTTATTGCCAACTTCGCTATTCCCAATGTTTTAAATGTTAACATATCCAAAGTTTTGACAATCTACACTCTTTCTGAATTATTATTATTATTTTTATTTAAATGTTTACATAGCGCGAGGCCCTTAAACAGTCCTGACAGCCTTAAATGTTTACATAACGGACCTGACAGCCTTAAATGTTTACTTAACAGGCATGTCACAATACATTTTCCTCCAATTTTTGGATACAATCTTGTATGCAGTGAATTTGGGCCATATTGTTATCCACGGACACTCGCATAGTCGACTATAATGATGGAGTTGCTTCTACATCATATGTTTCATATTTCTTCTGTATTTCGAATGCTATTTAGTCATCATTGAGAATACATATATACTTCACCGGTTCACTGGTTGTTGCTTGCTTGCTAGTTCGTTGGTTCGTTGGATGTTTCTTATTGTTGTTTGCTTCAACTTTGAAAAGTTGAGGTCTTACAGTTGTAGTTGGACCTCTTGCTGCTTGCTCACTGGTTTTTTGTTTGCTGCTTGCTCCTGTTTGCTTCAACTTTGCAAGGTAGAATTATAACACCTGCAGTTCGACCTGGTCTTGCACTTTGTAGTGTTGAAATCATGCATCATTGTTTGCTTCAACTTTGCAAGGTTGAGGTCCAGCACCTGCAGTTGAACCTGTTGCTGCAGTTTGAGGGTTGAGATCTTGCACCCGCAATTGGACCTTTGATTCTGTCGTTCACCATTCATGAGTAAGTTTCACTACCATGGTTCCATTCCTATTCATTGTTTGTTGTTTAATATTTACAATTTGAAGGTAGGAATGTTCAATACTAGGAGGTGCTAAAAATCAAAATAAATATAAAAAAATCTAGAAATAACAGCTAAGTGAAAATTCTCTTATAGAACATTCTTAAATGTGACTATTGGGATCAAGGAAACAAGAATGTATTTCTATCCCCAAAAAGTGTTGAACAAGAAATCTTTTCGCCTTTGCAAAATGTTCTTGTAGAAGAAAACTACACCTAGGTATAGAAGGGCTAAGTATGGTACAAAGTTAAGCAGGCTGCAAGAAAATTTGACAACATTGTCGGTCCTTATCTATATTTATCAGTGACATATCAAGTAAGTTATAAAAAAAAAAATTGCAGTACCTGAAATGCAAATCTTGGGTGGACGATGAAGATAAAACATAAAAATGACCCGAGTCCAAACATTAGTTCTTGTTTCTTATTTGTTGGCAAGTTAAATTCTTAGTGGGCAGTGGAGTTTGAACATTGGCTTCTTTGTAGATTATGGGATGGGGATCAATGGACTTGTCAGAAACAAGATGTGTAATCGCAGGATTAGGGGGATTATCAATAGGTTTGGGAAAATCAAGGGATCCTGGAAAACTAGGCTAAGGGTCCATAGGTTTTAACCAATACAATACTATTCAATACCTCTTAAAAAAATTGACAAGAATTTTTGTTGCATAGATCATACCTTACATATTCATGTAATCGACGCTAGGATGGTGTTGGTTTACCCTCTTTTGTAGACATTGCAAGCCACTCTGTCCACTGAGAGATGGTGCTAAATAAACCTCTTACAAAACATCCTTAAATGTCACTATTGGGATCAAGGAAACAAGAATGTATTGCTATCCCTGAAAAGTGTTGAACAAGAAATCTTGTCGCCTTTGAAAAAATGTTCTTGTAGAAGAAAACTGTAGCTAGGTATAGAAGGGCTACATATGGTACAAAGTTAAGTAGGCTGCAAGAAAATTCGACAACATTGTCGATCCTTATCCATCATTATTAGTGACATATTTCAGTAAGTTATATAAAAAAAAAAATGCAGGACTTGAAATGCAAATCCTAGGTGGACAATAAAGATAAAACACAAAACAACCCGAGTCCAAACATTTGTTCTTGTTTCTCCTTTGTTGGCAAGTTAAATTCTTAGTGGGCAGTAGAGTTTGAACACTGGTTTCTTTGTAGATTATGGGATGGGGATCAATAGATGTGAGAAACAAGATGTGTAATCGTAGGATTAGGGGGATTATCAATAGGTTCCGAAAAATCAAGGGATCCTGGAGGATTAGGTTAAGGGTCCACAGGTTTTAACCAGTACAATACTATCCAATACCTCTTAAAACAACTGACAGGAATTTTTTGTTGCATAGATCATACCTTACATCTTCACATACTCGGCGTTGGGATGGTGTTGTTTTACCCTCTTGTGCAAACATTGCAAGTCGCTCTGTCAACTGAGGGATGGTACTAAATCACCATCTTGTGTAGCCATTGCAAGCCATTTTGTTCACTACCTGTGTTTACCAAAGGGATGAAATATAGGTGTAAAGGGTAGAAAAACAATTCCAGATCGGAGTCCAGTGACAAAGGTGTAAAGATAGATGGCAGTGCATAGGGTAACGAAGAGCTTAGGAAGGTGACCAATGGATTGTAGACGTGGGCATATTTGAGCACCTTATCTATTGTGTAGATGGTTATTGTTTGCGTGGATGAGACATGGTTAGTCATATGTCAGGGTTTGCAGCATGGTGGACACTTAGCATCGACGAGCTTTGGTTATTGTTTATGTTTGATTAAATTAGTCTAGTTAGTTGTCTTTCCTAGTCCCACATGTGTGGTGGCCAATCTGCATTTATTGCACGTGTCTGTACTACTCTGGGTTCGTACTACTTTGGGAGTTGTACAAATTTTGCATTCGAAAACTCCAGAAGTGTCGAATAGTCGAAGTCCCGAAGTCCTTGATAAATATGGTTAAAGTAATCTCGGGTTAATTAACAGTAGGCGCGAGTTAATGACTTCGAGAGAAATTCACCCCGGGAGACTTTCACGCTTCACATTTAAAAACTCCCGAAGTCCCGAATTGGCGCCATGTCTAAGTATGGTTAGAATAATTCTAAAATTTGGCAGAATGATAAAACTTTAGCAGGGACACTAAAGTAGCAGGGTAACCCAGATCACGGTTTGCAAAAGTGATTGACGTCTAAGATTCATTTCAAAAATAAGAGATGCCCAAAAGTTAATCTCCTTGTTGTCTACACATTCAATTATCTCCAGTGGCCTTAAACAACATGCAGGCATGTCAATGGTCAATACAGAAACCACCTCTGTGACAATCATACTGACATACAAAAAAGAAAATGGGATGTCTCCTCATCTTTCTGTTCCTAAAACCATACGTTTACTGCATTTTCCAGGTTGTCCCCTTCCAATCACATATGCCCACTTTCATGTCCTGGAAATCATACCATATCTCTTTGGAAAATGGAAGTGCACAAGGATTTGTCAGATGAATTCATAGTTTTCATTGCGGAGTAAACATCTACGAGGACCTTGCCATCCCTTCTTTGTAGATTATGACAAGAAAATATTTTATTCTCTGAGGCAAACCACATATAGCTGTTAGTTTTATGCTTCAATTTGGGTCTTCCAAATCTTATTCCATCACCATTTCCACATATGGACCTCGTCTTGTAGAAATGATTCTTTGTAACCTAAATGGACAGTTCACTAATCTATCTCAAGATGAGTGCTCCAGTTCCCAATCTTAGAATATCTTCTTCATATTGTAAGATAATTGAAACCTTGAGAAGTTGTTCTATGTGATGGTTCCATTCCTATGGTAGAAGTCCATGAACACCTAATTCTTCCCCTTTTGTTTATCCCACAAACCATCTATGTGAGTGTTTTAAGTGGGAGACACCAACAAGTCGTTTCAGATCTGTTTAGTGTTGATTTGTGAAGAGTGGGGATGAAATTAAATAATGAATATGATTGTAAATCTATATACAATGACTACCGTAATGCTTATAAGGTGCACAACTAAAATAAGTTAAAACATTATATGTCTTAAATACTCAGTCTTTGTACTGAGCAATTTTATTCTATTGTTTTATTTGCATTATCTCTTCTATATGGTTGAGCACTAAATATAGCTTTGTTTCTTTTTCATATGCTATAGCTACCATGGAGCAATGAATTTGAAACGAAAAAGGTTGAAGGATACATGGAAGAATTGGTATGCAGTTCTGAACTTATATTTATCTTTTTTTGCTATTTTCATATTATCTGAACATAGCTAAGAAACATCTTGAAAATCACAACTTAAAATATGGAGCAAGTAATAGATGTTGAGTGCTATCAAATAGATACAAACTCCATTGTACATGACAACATCGACCAGGTATTTCATATTAATGCCCTTTTCAGATTAGATGTATTCTCATATACTGTAGGATATTTCCTCTTCGATTCATTTCAATTTCTATTTCACTTCCATTATTCCTCGACCGAGCTGTGCAATGGATTGACAAATCATTTCTTGGTCTGTTTAGAAAATGACAACGTTGAGGCATTATGACATAGACCCCTTACCTCAGTAGGGTCCACTGACCTCCCGGTCTTTGGATCGCTCTTTTCCCTGAGCCGAAATGGCTCTTCGGGCTCCTGCTGGAACCCTTTGAATGAATCGACAGGTCCTTTCCGAAACTCCTACCAGTGCTAACATACACCAGGCATGAATCTTCACCTCTTCAGCCACCAATATGTTCTTCGGCCCTTTTCTTGAAATGGAATTTTGAGATTTTGGGACTCCTTGAGTCCTGATGTCGAGAGCCTCTGCCTCGTCGATCCCCCAAAACCTGATATGCCGAAATGTCTTTACCAACACAATTATCCCCTATCCAATATTCAGTTCATGTGACTACTTTCCCCCGTGACCGCAGTCTACTTCGGGGTTTTCAACACCAAGAGCCCCGACTCCTAGTCATTGGGATCTCCGAAAACCTAAATCCTGAAATGCCAAAATCTGTGACCTTTCTCTGTGCATGGCTCTATCCCTTCAACTCCTTGGGATTTTGTGTTTCGCGATCCTGTGATACAAGGTTTCCCGATCCTTACTCCTTGGAATTCCCGGTATCCGAAATACCAAAGTACCAAATCAAAGAGAGATCAACGGCTGTGATCCTCCCACATCCAACGACTCATGTTCTCTCAGGACTGCGTGGGTCAAGAGTCCCAAACTCTTTCCCTTCACATCCCCAGTACCCGGAATGCCGAAATCCTCCCTTTCAGGGATTTTCCCAAAACCTCACCTGTATGCACCTTTTCGGGACTTCAAGATTTACAATTTTGCAAATCCTCTGTGACAAATGTTGCTCCTTCAACTTCCCGGTATCCAAAACCCTGATATGCCAAAATTATCTAATGGCTCCTCTCCTTTTCATATGAGGATTAAACCTCATGCAACTCCTCCTGGATCCGATGGCTATCGGCTATCCACGCAAGATATGATAGCCCAGATCTGTTCTCTTCCGTTGTGCTCTCCTGCATTGCCTGAACATGAAACCTCAATGGTCCAGATCTTTTCCTCTGCTCAATCTGACGAAATTTGTAACTCCTCCTTGTGCGCTCTGTTTCCTCCTACCTTGGAAGATTTCCCAAGCTTCAAAGAGCCTCGAACTTTGCTCCTACTACGAAGCCTGTGCTCACGACTTCTGTCTACGTTCTTGAAGACGCTTCCCCTCCTGATCTTCTTGAAATCAAATATTCCAAAGGGTTTTAGTTAGCCTCTTCCACCTCTCGGCTTATTGCCTTTGCGTGAAAGTGCTTCTCCTCTTGAGCTTTGTCCTCTTTGAATCCTCTTAGACCTCTCCACTCCTTGTAGCTATCACTCTTGTGCTCAAAGGCACTTTTCCTCCTGAGCTCCTCTTCTCTGAAACCTTGAAAGGTTTTCACAACCTCTATGATTCCTACAGGGTCCCTACACACATGAAGGTGTTGTCTGTCCTGAGCTTCTCTGTTGCTCAGACCTCTAAGGGACCTAACCATTTTTTTCTCCCTCAGATGGAGAATCTGATGCCCTCTTGGAAATCTCTTGCTCAAGTAATTCCTTGCTGAGTCTCCAGGGTATTCAACAACCCTGTGAAGGTCCTCTTGACACTTCCTTGTCCCTCAGAACTGTAAGAGTTATTCCTGTGCAAACTAGCACTTACTCAATGCCCTCCTGGCGGAGCTCCTGCAGAATCCCTCAATGATTATGTTCCCTTCAACGAACTCTAAGAAGAGTTCTCATGTGCGCTATGTGAACTTTCTCAATGCCCTCCTGACAGAGCTTTACAGGACTCCTCAGAATTTTTGTCTTCTCTGTTCTCAAGATAGAGTTCTTCTCCTCAATGCAACCCATGCATTTGCTCAATGCCCTCCTGGCAGAGCTCTACAGAACTCCTCAAAGATTCTGTCTTCTATTGTGTCCTCCTCTGCACAATCTCACCTCCAAGGTATTCAACAACCTTGAGGTTTCTCCTTGATCCAATGACTTTAGCTGGTGCACCCTCCTGGCATGTCTTTGTCTGAATCTGAACACTTCAGAAGTGCACTCCTTGCACAAGATTTCAGAACCCACAGTGTTCTGTCATGTACTCTTGCATGAAGCCTCAAAGAACCCCAACCTGAAATCAAAGAACCCACAGATAGGAAAATCTATCTGTCCCTGCAAATGCACATCTACAACATACATCTACAACATAGCATAAAAGCATAAAGACATTCATCCATAAACACATAAACCCACAAAGAATCTCATGCAGGAAAAACTACTCTTTGTATTAATATGAATTCATGTTTACAATGTGATCTTGGACTACAACAAAGTCTTGGCTCTCCTCTCCTCTCTATTCAATAATAATATCAAAACAAGATACCAAAGATCTTTACATGAGGGGGATCTTTGAGCTCTTCCCTCCAAGCTACCTACGCTATTCAATTACATTGAATTCACAAGTAAATGGCTGTCTAGTCCAGATCGGAGCTAGATTCAACCTTACAACCATTTAAGGCAACTCCTAACTAACGCCTACTCAAAGGCATGGCTCTATGGCTCCATGGCCTTACATACATTAATTACATTGAAATCAAATTCAAAATGTGAGAGGACTGGTGCCTCTCTTCCTTGAATGCATGTTTTGAATGCGCAGAGTGGGTTGGCTGGCCGGCACATGGTTGGCTTGGAGTGATGCTCCTGCACCACATTAGAGTCATATCAATACGAATTGACATTTGATTTTCTTTGCCAATTGCATGGAATACATTATGTCAGTACATATCTTTCAAAGATGTGGTTATCTGCATCTGTAACTCCACCTCCACGTGAGAGAGGACTTTGAGGATATACATTTTGTATATGGTGGCTTGCCAAGTGGTTGAATATATCAATTGGAATTTGGTCATTAACAAGAAAAAGAAGATATCTACTATTCAACAAAACTACATCTAGAGATCCATATTGCATCTTGTTCCATGATGCCAATCATCTAAGTGGTCATTATGAACCACTACTCTATAAAAAATTATCCATATGAAATATTGGAGGATCTGATATTTACTTGTCCCTCGCCTGCAAAGACCTTCAATCACATTGGAAACGAATCATGCATCATATACACTCTCATGGATTTCAGATAGCAACAACTATTACATCTACTTGTGGAGATAGTTTGTTCAATGCAATTTGATAGAAACAGAGTTTGATATGCACTCACTACACCCTTACACTGTGAAATCATTTTGCAATGCAATTAGAGGTGGTAGTCAACGTCCATTTAATTGCTTGCATCAACAGCTTCTACCATATCTCATAGAAAGTATGGCGACAATTGGAAGTTGGCAACAATACCTTGTAAAAATAGAAATGCCATATGAGAAAGGAAATATAGAGGGTGGGACATTTTGTTTACAATGGATATCTATCATATTCAGAGTAAATATCCAGGTCTGTTCAACCCTTTCAGACAATGCTGTCCATTTCTATTGTATTGATTCAAACTACGATCAAACAATTGACATCATATTGTAGAAAACCGATATGCCACACATCCATTATCAACCTTTGATAATAAATACTTCCAGTTCAAGATTCATTGTCCATGCTAACCAAACCGCATCAAATCTACATAAGCATCACATATTTCCAAATCACGATGAAACCCATCCCATTTGTCATTGGGTCATAGAGAGCTTAAACAAAAAAGTAGATTGACTTATCACAACTTGAAAAAGGTCATATGTGAAAGAAATAAATACATTGGTGCACTTCCTTCTAGACCTCTGAATTGTATGACCAATCATCATGAGGTGAAAGGGAGCTCAACCAAGAAACAAAAACTCACATATCACAACCTAAAAAAAGTTGTGCGTGCACAACACGAGTGAATTTACACACTTCCTACTGAACACAAACATCACATGTCCAATGACAAAGACCATCACCCTTTGCACCATCAAGATGGTGAGGAGGAAACCATAAGTTAACTAGTTTTGAGTGACAACCATAAGTTAATCTACCACATGTTGAAAAAATAGATACGTGAGAGAAACAGGTGCAACTACATATCCCACAGTTGTCATGATATTGATCGAGAGGGAAAAATCACATATCGTAAATTAGAGCCAACACTGTGCAATGCTAGCATTGAAAACCAACAAACACTTGCTACGCATCCTCATCTAGGAAAGAGAGATGCAAATAAGACCTATATGAAACAAATTAAAGACACTCTTTCCATTGCATGTGCGATTTGCGAAGAATTGAATTTCACAAAAAACACTAAGTCTTTCACCCGTGACTTGCAAAAAGAATACATCAGCTTGACACTGAATGATAGAACATTTTCCATTAGAAAAAATTGTCTTCCATGCAAACGATCACTTGAAAATGGAAAACTACCACAATTTGCAACACCTGACCAAATAAGATGTAACACACCACTACCAGATGTAAGTACACTTACATAACTTGAAGAGAGACTTGTGTCTATGCAAATTGCATTTGCACAAATCAGACCCTGGGGCTATAAACGACCCCAAATGGGCTTGACAAGATCAATTATTAACGTGCATGTCCAACTAGATGTTGTGCAAAAAGAGGTGCCACAATTCATGAATGAAACAATGACGATTGTTGTAGCTCTCAAAAGACATTTGCAATACAAGAATTCATACTAGAAAAGTAGAGTGTGTGTGCACATTGTCATGAAAGCATTAAAAGAATTATGTTCCAGGGGCCTGTACAAAGCACAAAGAATTTGTATAAATGAGAACTGGAACCATGTTCTTTAACAAGGAAATGAAAACTCTGCACAGACTTTTGACACTACTAGTGAATTTGATACAAGCAATGAATCAGAGAATGAAAGACCTGCTGAAACATTGATACATGGATTCACTGACACACAAGGCATTCATGACTTGCAAGACAAGATTGTCGAAATTTCACCTGCTGAAGGGAAACATCCACTTGGAATATTCAAGGATAAATTTGTTGAGGAAATGAACTTACCAACACTGTTCTATGGATATCCAAGTGCCATTGACATCACAGAATGATTCAGCTACCAAAAAATAGTTCGATGGGAACTGCTACATTCAAGCGGTGACTTCTCCTGTCACATAACAATTTGTTTTTTCAAAATAATGCGCATAATAATTGAGAAAGTGATCTATTTCATATGGGTGCCAATTAGAAAATTCCAGCTATGAGGAAGAAAGTTATTGGCTAGAGATGTCAAGTACAAAGAAAACCTAGAAAAAATCCTAAAATCGGATATTGGATATATAGATTTCAAAAACATTCGCATCTCTCTTGACTACTTGCAACAAAACAAGAAAACTATATTTGCAATGATCCGACAATTGGGACCTCCAACTTTTTTCATCACATTTTCAAGTGCAAAGAATCACTGGGGTTCGTTGGTGACTACAGTGTCTACATTATATAGGAACAGAAAAAGAAAAAAACAAACCGAGACATTGGAAAATGATGACATTGACTACCTCATAAGAAAAGACCCAGTGACATGTACTCATTACTATAGACATAAAGTAAATGCTTTGAGGCAATTGATATGTCATGATGAAACGTTCTTCAGAAAAATATCAGACTACTATTTTTTGACTAAGTTCCAAAATAGAGGGAGTGAGCATGACCACACACTGTTATGGATAGAGGGTGCACCGATCTATGGAAATGAAAACAACTCACAATCGAGCAGTTTCTAGAAAAATACATAACATGCAACACGAACCATTTGTGTCTAGAACTTTCCAAATTTCATAGACATTACCATACAAGAAGCTGTAAAAAATGAAAGAATTCACATTGTAGATACAACTTCCCTATGTCACCAATGAAAACAACAAGAATCATAGAACCAATTAGTTTAGAGGACAATGTTCTCATTGAGAAATCAAAATATTTGTTCACATTTCTAGAACAACGAGACTTCAATGGCTTAATGAGATTTGAAGACTTCTTGGCAGAACTAAATCTAACAGAAGATGAGTACATCCAAGTGATACAATCTACACTTAAACAACCAACAATTTTCCTAAAACGAAAACTTTCACATATTTGGAACAACAGTTTCTCCAAAGACATGCCAATTATGTGGAATAAAAATATAGATGCACAGTATGTCCTTAATGCATATGATGTGACATCATATTGTACCTTGTACATGACAAAGGTTGACAAATCTATGACAAGTGCATTCAGAAGAATACATAGAGAGCATGAAAAAAATTAAATTGATGATATGCAAATGATACGTACACTTGGAAATACATTACTTAATCTTCAACAAATGTCTTCTCAAAAATCAGTCAACATCGCACTTTCCCTGCCTCTGAACTATAGTTCAAGGAAATGTTTCTTCATAAACACATCTCCACTTGACACATGCACATTCGTGCTTAAACCACCATCTTTGCTAGAACAAGAGCCTGATAATTCAGAGGACATGATCTGTCTCTCTATTATTGATTACTACCTCCAACGTCCACCTCCTATTAAGCATATCTGCCTTGCAAAATTTGTATCACATTACAAAAATAATGGTACACCAATATCAAAAAAAGAAAAACCAAATGTAATATGCTTTTTCAAATACAACAAACACATCGAATATGAAAACTTCTGTAGAGAAAAAATTATTGTTGTATGTTCCATTTGATCAAAATGAAAACACATTAAAACATAACTTCCCTACATGGGAATCTACATATACTACTTATGAGACTGTAGTACAAATCAATGAGGCTAGATTTACATACAATTTCAACCAAACATGGGGTGATTTAGAAAGTGCACTTGATGAACTAGAAAACCCTGACAATGTTGATGAGACATTAACAAACCATAAAAAAAACTAGAACTCTCTGTGAGTCCTATGACTTGCAAGAAGATTTTCCTTGTCCTCAAGCAACTTCCATTGAAAAATGTATCGATCTTGGGTTTAAAGTCACAAAACATCCTTTCTTTTATTGAAAATGATGAATACTACAGAGTTATACGACTGTTGAATCGAGAACAACAAGAAATCCTAAAGGACATTGCAATGAAAAAATGCTTAAACATGCACATTCCTGTGCACTTGTTCCTTATAGGATGGGCAGGAACATGCAAGACATTCATAGAAAAATAACTATTCCAAATGATTATATGAATCTATGATTCAAACAGTTTGAGTGACTCTATGAAACCAAAGGGACTAATAGTTGCATATACATGAAAAATTACATATAATGCAAGTGGAACAATAGTCCACTCCGCATTGTTAATGCCTTTTAACAAGTCACATTTTCTTCCACTCAGTAAGGAAATGTTAGATACCATGTCTAAGATTTATGATGAATTACAACTTGTCTTCATAGATGAGGCATATTTCATTGGAAGTCGATTCTTATATTCCATTGACAATCGACTGAGAAACATAAAACATGTGCAAATCAAATACTTTGGGGACATTGATATGATATTCTATGGGGATCTTTACCAGGCACAACCCATACAATATTCTTTGATATTTGAACAACCTACGGTCAATATGAAAACAATGACACATGACTTTTGTAAATACAACATAAAATGATTTGAATTACACACTACAATGTGCAAGACAAATGAAACATTTATTGCAATTCTGAATAGAATGCACACAAAGAACCAAACATGTGATGACTTAACATATATCAATTCAAGGTGCATGCGACCTGCACCAACAGACCCAACCTTCCATTCCCTATTCTACAAGAATAAGGATGTTGCAATGCATAACGGGTACATGCTATCGCTCATTACTGGCAATGATATCATCATCAATTCAATTGACCTTGAAGAAGACAACCATGGCAATGTACCATGTCATCAACATACAACCACTTTTCCTTTGCAACTTGTCCTGAAAGTATACATGCTAGTAGAAATATATGCCTACAATTATGATTCACAGGATGGCTTGGTGAATGGTGCAGATGGAATACTCAAAGCTTATACCAAAACAAAAAAGTTGATGTCCTTTGTATTAAGTTCCATGAACCGCATATTGGCCACCGACAAGCAAACAAGTTAACTTATCTATATAATTCAAACACTTCACATGATTGGACACCTATATTATGAATATCAAAACCAATATCAACATCGGAAAAGACAGGTCAACTGAAGATTCAAAAACAATTTCCAATTAAACTTGCATGTGCACGTACAGTCCACATACCACAAGGGATAACACTTGATAGTGTTGCGCTCGACCCTGTTGGAATACGAATACATGGATTTGTATACACATCTCTGTCCCGTGTCAAAAGCATAGACTCCTTGTATTTTCTAAGCCCTCTTACAAAAGATAACTTCAAAGTCAAACATAAAGTTGATACTGAGATGCAACGCCTTCGGACTAGTGCAAAATGGCATACACAATATGATTACCAATCCATACAAACAAACTCATATGTATCAATTCTCTCACTTAACACACACAACCTACATGCACATATGAATGATATACTCAATGACTATGACACAATGCAATATGATATTTTGTGCTTGCAAGAAACATACATGACATTATGCATGAAAAGCAAGTAATTTCCAAATCACAATTGCATATCAAGTTACATTACACATGGACTGATGATATTAGTGAAAAAAAATGTAACAATTTTGGAGCATATGCATTTCAAATAAAAAAATTTTGAGATGGTGCTAGCAAGAGTAATCTTCCATGAATAAGAAATTGCAATATTGAATCTCTATGTCGCTTTGCATGCAACATTTCCCAACATATTGAATGTTGTTTCAAATGAATTACAACATTTACATCTAAACAAAACCATTATCATTATAGGAGACTTCAATGTTGACATGGTACAAAATAGTGCCAGAACAAAAGAATTGGAAAAATACATGTGCAATTACAGTCTCTTCTTTCTTTTGGATAAGATAAACCATGTACAAAACGCACTTATTGACCATGTATGGTCAAATGTTCCCATTTCACAATACACCCTCTTTATCTTAGACACATACTGGTCTAATCATGATACAATTTGTATTGTACTTGAATTATGAAATATACATCAAGCATATTACAAAATCATGTTTCCATATCTCAAAGCATATCTGGATAATTTGTTGCACAAAAACCAAATTATTCAGCTAGGATTATCCAACTTCTTAATTTTTCCTGGTTTGTAATAGATTTTGGACAGAAAGAATTCTATATAACCACAAACATTGATCAAGAAAAACAAAGGTGCATGCTTCTAACACATTATGTTACTCTATTCCTTTGATTCTAATTTATTACATGTTCATATTCCTCGTTTTTCCTTGCATACCAACTTACAATCATGTTCATTGTATTTTGTACTTTCCCACATTGAAACAAACAGAATAACTAGACAAGATGAAGGAGTCTCACTTAACATGCGCAGCCTACATGTACATATGAATGATATACTCAATGACTATGACACAATGCAATATAATGTTATGTTCTTACAAGAAACATACATGACTTTATGCATGCAAAACAAGCAATTTCCAAATCACAATTGCATATCAAGTTACATTACAGATGGAGTGATGATATTAGTGAAAAAACATGTAACAATTTTGGAGCATATACATTTTAGAGAAAAAAATGTTGAGATGGTGCTAGCAAGAGTAATCTTCCATGAAGCAAACATTGCAATATTGAATCTCTATGTCTTTCTGCATGCAACATTGTCCAACATACTGGATGTTGTTTCAAATGAATTACAACATTTACATCTGAATGAAACCATTATCATTCTAGGAGACTTCAATGTTGACATGGTACAAAATAGTGTCAGAACAAAAGAATTGGAAAACTACATGTGTAATTACAATCTCTTCTTTCTTTTGGATAAGATAAACCATGTACAAAACGCATTTATTGACCATGTATGGTCAAATGTACCCATTTCACAATACACCCTCTTTATCTTAGACACATACTGGTCTGATCATGATACAATTCGTATTGTACTTGAATTATGAAATATACATCAAGCATATTACAAAATCATGTTTCCATGTCTCAAAGCATATCTGGATAATTTGTTGCACAAAAACCAAATTATTTAGCTAGGATTATCCAACTTCTTAATTTTTCCTGGTTTGTAATAGATTTTGGACAAAAATAATTCTATATAACCACAAACATGGATCAAGAAAAACAAAGGTACAAGCTTCTAACACTATCTGTTACTATATTCCTTTGATTCTAATTTACTATATGTGCATATTCCTTGTTTTTCCTTGCATGCCAACTTACATTCATGTTCATTTTATTTTGTACTTTCCCACATTGAAACAAACAGAATAACTGGACAAGACGAAAGACTCTCACTTAACACACACAACCTACATGCACATATGAATGATATACTCAATGACTATGACACAATGCAATCTGATATTTTGTGCTTGCAAGAAACATACATGACATTATGTATGCAAAACAAGCATTTTCCAAATCACAATTGCATATCAAGTTACATTACACATGGAGTGATGATATTAGTGAAAAACATGTAACAATTTTGGAGCATATGCATTTCGAAGAAAAAATGTTGAGATGGTTCTAGCAAGAGTAATCTTCCATGAATAAAAAATTGCCATATTGAATCTCTATGTCGCTCCGCATGCAAATTTTCCCAACATACTGAATGTTGTTTCAAATGCATTACAACATTTACATCTGAACGAAACCATTATCATTCTAGGAGACTTCAATGTTGACATGGTACAAAATAGTGCTAGAACAAAAGAATTGGAAAACTACATGTACAATTACAGTCTCTGCTTTCTTTTGGATAAGATAAACCATGTACAAAACACACTTATTGACCATGTATGGTCAAATGTGCCCATTTCACAATACACCCTCTTTATCTTAGACACATACTGGTCTGATCAAGATACAATTTGTATTGTACTTGAATTATGAAATATACATCAAGCATATTACAAAATCATGTTTCCATGTCTCAAAGCATATATGGATAATTTGTTGCACAAAAACCAAATTATTCAGCTAGGATCATCCAACTTCTTAATTTTTTCTGGTTTGTAATAGATTTTGGACAGAAAGAATTCTATATAACCACAAACATGGATCAATAAAAACAAAGTTACATGCTTCTAACACTATTTGTTACTCTATTCCTTTGATTCTAATTTACTATATGTACATATTCCTTGTTTTTCCTTACATACCAACTTACATTCATGTTCATTGTATTTTGTACTTTCCCACATTGAAACAAACATAATAACTGGACAAGATGAAGGACTCTTAACCATAAATGTAGAAGAAGACATATGAAGGCGCATGCTTCTACGCTTATTCCATACTTCGTTGCTTTGTATTTCATTTATTCTGTGTATATTTATTCTATTGATTTGCACCTCATTTTTGTGTATAAGTAGATACTACATATCTTCCTACATATTAACTTATCTTCATGCCAATTGTATTATCTGTGCTGCTACATTGAAATACATAAAATTGCATTTAATCTTTTTACATATGTTCCTACATAGCAACTTAGCTTCATGTCCATTGTATTCTCTGCATTGCTACATTGAAAAAAAATACACTAATTGAACAAGAGGATGAAGTTTTATGTGCCACAATAGAGGAAGCTGAAGTACAATATTCCAAAATGTATACCAAAAGTAATAGTGAATCAAACACAGTGCATGTGCTTAATGTACATCCATATCAATTATGAACAATATACAATGCATATGCATATTTAGTTGTTGTCATGTTCGATGTACACATGTTTGCATCAAAAAAAGTTGGACAAGTGACATGGGCATGAGTAGTCAATCATCGCAAACATAAACACAATGACAAGGCCAAAGGTAAAGATTCATAGATTATGCTCTTGCTATGTTTAGGGAACAAATATTCTCAGTTATTTATTCATCTATGCCATGGTAAATATGTTGATGTCATATACAACACATGCTTTTTAGTTCACAAGAAGTATCGACGAGTACAAGTGAAATGCCCAACATAGTGCAAAGTCTAGAGACTAAGAGGTATGGTTACAAAACTCTAACCTGCATACTTTATCCAAATTGTGCATCTACTTGTACATTGATGCAAAAAAAAAAAAAAAAAAAGATACAAAATGCCATTCACATTACTTTTCCTATTCAAAACAATGTCACTAGGTCTAAAATTATACCACCCAATATACTATCAATAGAAGGCTTGAACAACCACCGAATGGGACAACTGTTCGTCGTAGACATAATGGTCGTGTATAGCACCTACTTAGACAAAGAAAACAAAAGTAGATGCATTATGCATGCAGACATGACAGACAATGAAGTCATGATGATAGTTACACTGACTATCCCTACACAACTTGTCTAGAAACACACAGAAAAGATCTTGCCAGGTAATGGGATATCCATTACAAATTTCAATATATTATCGAAAACAGTATATGACCATGGTGTTTGTGATTAGATTATATTGCTCATTGAAACAAGTGTTGTCAAAAAATTTCTCGCGGTTTGCTTAGAATATCATTTCGTACCAGACACAACAATCAACCAATTTGCAGAGAACAACGACGTTTACCCAATTGGAACCATTGGTGCAACTGTAACATTTGCAAGAAAAGTTGGATCACAACACATTCTCCATATAAAAGATGGAAACTTAGACAACGACAAGGTAATGGTACTATTTTCCATACCCATTTTTTTGTCATTTGATTTCACATGCTCATATATCTCAGACATCTTATACAACTATTAAACTGTTCCATGGTGCAGCTACAATTGTTTGACACCTATGAAAATTTATTTTCCTCAATGGAAAAACAATTGCATAAAGGGAAATTTCCAATTATGTTGTTCAAAAATATAATGAAGAAAAGAGATGTTAAAGAAAGGATCTTTCACACAACCCAAGCAACATTTGTAATAGAATTGCGAACAGACACAGTACATGATCTCAAGAAACTAACTAGCTCCACAACTATTGTACCTATACATATACACTTGCACCAACAATTTGCACAAAAAAAATTACCTTCAACAGTTTTTTGCATCTTTTTTATTGTACACATATATATTATATTGTTCAATATATTAACTAATATGATCATGTGTGCAGGTTGAGGGTGTTCTGGTTGTAGCAAATGCCTACTCGACCCCCTTTGAGCCTGTATGTGCCAATTGCAATTCTCTTGGTTCTGCCTATGCGTTCATAAATGATGGCACACTTGATTGTCTATGATGCGGTGCAAAATGCCCTTACATATATAGTCATTGTGTCAACACTGTCATCTGAACCCTCAACAACACAATTGTACATTGTACAGCTAGACAACCTGTATTGCAATATGTGCTTCCTAGGTTGACAAAATTTCCATATGAAATATACCTACAGAAAAAAAGGCAAAGACTATCTACATGCTACGTGACTTCCGCGCCCATAGCAAATTTACCTTAAATCAGGACAATGCCATACTGCATATCGCCTTAACCAAAAAAAAAAAGTTCATATCATGTGTTGACAAGAGAAGAAATAGTTTGATCTGTCTCTATCCATGTTACCCAATCAACATATGAATAAAGTTTTGCAGTACCATGACAAAGTGAACTGGAGGCGCATAAGATTGTTGAGTCTAGGAATGAGAAGCATGAGGAAATAACTCATACAAAGTACCCAATTGTGAATAAATCAAGTCCATCCTTTTAGGCATTAAAATGGCTTGCTCCTCTGAACAAAACCATCATGGATTTTCAATAATATTGCAAATTTTTCATTTTTCAAACTCCATTAAGTTAAACACTAACAGTCTTTTCCAGAACTAGTAATGATAGAACATTTTCAGGTCAACGTGATCTTGGTTCATAGTAATATCAGAAGAAAATGTTCATAGTGATTTTGGTTCATAGTAATATAGTAATCGGAGAATTTCTTGGTGTCCATTTCGGAATTTGGTTGTAGATGGGATACAGTGCCCAATCATTGCTGATTTTTTCCTGTGTTATGTTTGCTAGACTTTTGATCATGTGCTTTGGTGTTGTAGTTCAAGGTTCTCATGCACCTGGTTTCTGGATTATGATTGGATAATAGATTTAGTATCTTAGTGGTTTTTCTATGATCTTAAGGAATATACAAGACCTACCTTTCCTTTTAATGTAGGCTCTGTGGAGAAAATGTAATATGTAGTTCATTTAACCAATTTTACTTGATTACTGAAATTACCTAAATTCTTTTTTGGAAATATTTAAAAAAAAAAGACATATGCTACCTGAAGTCAAATGGAAATATGCTATCAACCACACAAAATTAAAATTCAAGTTCTTCATTGTTATACTTACGCTAAAATTGACAGTACAATAACTTTATTTCAACAACCCTCCATTGATTTATCTTTAGCTTTTTGATGCTTCTCTTATGAAAACACATCCTGGAAAATACAAGTATGACTCACTTTATCTATTCTTTGATTGAAGTTCCTATAGAGTTGTCTAAAGGATTTCATAGTTATTGTTGGTCCTAAAGTCTGTACTTGACTGCTAAAAGGCAGAGCTAGGCCACCACAAGTTTGGAATGCTCATTCTTTTCAATTTGTTGATCAATTAGAGGGTTGATTCACCAAGACAAGAGCATGGTGAGATTGGACAGATGATATGGATGAGGGTTCTCCTTGATTACTATTGCACCAATGATAGACAAGTGACATAATAAAGGTAAAAACACAGGGAAACAACAAACCATTCAATGAATAATAAGTTGCAAGAAGTTTAATACTTAAAATAATATTTCAATGCATTAAATAATGTATCAAAAACACAATTACTCTCATAGGTTGCCATAAAATAAATATTCATCAAAGCATTAACTTTTCTTAGGCACCCCAAATGCAACCCAGTTGCCTGAAGTGACCAATAGTTCGATCTGCCAAATCAACCTCCCTATTATCGAATCGATAAAGGTGAATATTATGGGATCAAAAAAAGAAAATTGTGTGAATATTGAATTGGAAAAAATTGGTGCTTATTTTAGTTTTTTTAAGGCATTATCACAGTAAGAATGCAAAATTATTCTAACCCATTGTTATCTACAAAGGCCAAACGTCAATAAGGCCTATAAATCAACTATACATAGTTACAACCAAAAATCAAGTCATAATTTGTATTTGCATTTGCTCACTCTTTTTAATGATACAAACACAATACAAAACGAGTATGTGGATAAAATATTGGACTAGAAAATGATGATTTGGAAACAAGTGAAAATTCTAACCCAAAATTAATTACTAATGCCAAAGATCAATGGCACTTGTAAATACATCTGCAAGAATATTCGTAGAAATAAAAACCTTCAAAACAAATTATCATTACCAAAAACAATCAACTGGATAGACATGTTACAAATATTTTAGGTTGTGCTATACTGAACTATCACCTAACAGTTCCTCTTCCTGGAGCGCAAATGCAGATCAACCTCTGCAAAGTGGGCTTTCTACTCACAGACAAAACTTCCAAGAAAAGGGCATCTTCCTCTGTCTCGATACCTTGTTCTAACACAGTTTAAATTAACTTCAATGAGTTGAAAACTCATGAAAATAAACAATCATATTAGGTGTGTGTTGATATATAGAAAAAACTAGCAAACACGACGGTCACAAAAGGAGATCAAAGAATCTTTGACACTAGACACATTTTCAAAGAAAATTATATCTCTTTTTTTGGCTCCACATATAACTTTATTTATCCTAACACATATACAAACAGACAAGCCAGACGGTCTATCTAATAGAATAGAATGGATATTACATACTTGGGATGAAAATTACTTCGAAGTTTACAAATATCATTAAAATGGAATTCCATAAATAGATTAAAGAGATAAAATGTACTACGTAGGAAGGGAAATTTCGAAGATGGCAAGTCACACTCCAACAATATATCAAGTTACAAGTGATCGGAATATTTGTGATTTTTTTTAGTAGCTATCTATTGCACTACTCATAGTAGGAAAAAAATACGAAATGTTATTAAGAAAATAAAAGCAAGCCGGATTATGCAAAACACACAGTATAATTAGAATGAAAATATTTTCAAAAAGTAAATGGTTTCAATTCCAAAATTTCTCTACGAGATTAACGCTTGGGCGCGTTTTATTTCCGAAATGAATCTAAGTCGTTTATCAGTTTGCAATGTGCGATCTAGGAGACCCGGTGACTTTAGCGTCCCTGATAAATATTTAGCGGCCTGCCAATTTTAGAACTCCCCTAGCAATATTTAGTGATGACACAAATATCTTAGAGCTCGGGAGTCTTTGAACATGGAGCATGACTATCTCCCAAAGTGACTTTCTCCCACAGTGACGTCGCAACCTCTCCTCACTTCAGAGTTCGGGACTCCGGGAGTTGCAGGGCGCATAGAATACATATCCTCTAGAAGACAGAACTTACGAACTCATTAACCAAGGCTATTTTCTTCTTAACCAAGATTAATATAATATTATCATTAAAAAATTTGGGAGTTCAGGACTCTGGTGGACCCCACATCTTTTTGATAGTTTTGAGACACGTGTTGACAACAAATTGATGCCACGTGTCTCTGGTACTTAGGGCTTTGGAGGTTTCTAAATGTCGAGCTTGTATAACTCCCAGAGTAGTACAGGCCCTGAGTGATGTGGCAGCCTTGCGTCACATAATGTCACGTGTCTTTATTGATTGATGCCACATGTCCTTCGCGGATGAGTACCACGTGCCTCTGTAACTTCACCCTTTGGGAGTTTCTGTATGTAGATTTTGTATAACTCCTCGACTGGTACGGGCCCAAAGTCATTAACCATGTTTATTTCTAATTAACCCAATATTAATGTATCTTATCATTAATTATCTTCAGCGTTTGGCGATTTTGACCTGTTCTGGATTGAAAATTCTCGGAGTGGTACATTCCCAAACTGACGTGCCACTTCAGGCATTCGGATCTGCGACACTTCAGCTATTTGGGGATTTGCAAGTTGTCGCTTTTTCTTAAAACCTGCGCGATTTTGAAACTCCAAATGTGTAGGTGTCGTTGATTTGAACCCACATATAGGTTTTGGTTTTATGCTGGACTTTGGGTTTTCCAAAGCATCTTCCATCACCATTTCCACATTTGGACCTCATCTTGTAAAAATGATTCTTTGTAACCTAAATGGATAGTTGACTGATATGTCTAAGGATAAAACCCAGCGAGCCCAATGTTAGAATATCTTATTCATGTTGTAAGATGATTGAAGCTTTTAGAACACTTCCGAATTTTAAACTTTTAAATTTTAAAATCTTTTGTTTTTACCTCTTGAAAACAAAATTTAACCAAAACAACTTAGGGAATTGATTTTCATTTAAATAAATCCATGATCGTTATGTATTAATAAGGTGCTTACAATATCATTTGTTGATGAGTTCCATTGAATTAGATAAAACATCTCTCGTGTTCTCTGCATTATAAACCTGCCTGAATTTTAAAAGAAAACCTTAAATGGTCACTTCGAGACTTCGCGCTTTGGGAGTTTCAAGGCATACAAACAACAAAAACCCTGAATATACAAAGTTTCGAAGCCCTGAAGATAGTTCCTCATGGTAATCTTTAAAAGGGTCTACAGATGAGTTATAGGACACGTGTCATTAAATTTTTTCTTGGGTTGACACCTGGCACTTGTTTTAAACATTCGTGTCAGCTTATTGACACATTTTAAGGTGAAACGTGTCGCCCATGTTTCTTGAAACGTCACTAATAATCACGTCATCAATTCCATGTCACTCCAGGAGATTTCCCTTTGAAAAATAAAACAAAGAATGTTTTTCAGACTGTCGAGGGTTCCAAAGCCCCGAAATACCTATAAGGGTTCAAATGTTTACTCCGGGAATTTTGCCTTCGCAGGATTTCTATCATCCTTCATTCAAAACCACCGAACAACGAAGTTCCGAAGTACTTAAGGCTAAAGTATTTTTAAAGAATGATTAATTAAAGGGTAAAATCATGAAGATGGGTAACACTTTTGCTTGTTTTATGAGAAAAAAAAATGTATTTTCACAAGTTCTTCAACTTCCGGCATACAAAAGTATTTTTTTTATTTAGAATTTCACTTTATAGTAAAAACAAAACTTGTGAATAATTTTGTTATCTTTCCAATGACTATTTTTCAATTTTTTTTTTATGAAGATTTGATTTGTCAATTTGACAATTGTTTAATAGTATGTTCCTTAAACATGAAATGAATGATAATGAGTTATTTTTTCCTCCAACAATGTATCTATTATTAAACTTATTTTTTTAACAAAAGAAATATACTACAACAATCTACAGAGACTCTATTTTATTATGACTATAATTTTGAATCTAACGGATGAATACTATAATTTCTAGAATTTTTTGAAGTTGACCAAGATGAAAACGTTGTAGATTTTAGACACATGTTTTCCTCCACCTTGTATCTATTTGAATTTTTACTTAAAAGTAACATCTAAAAATACCCTTTTGAAAAAAACAGTTTAAGAATTATGAATATAATTTTTTTCTAAATTTTTCACTGTGTATTTTTAGAGATACGAATATTTCATTTCACTAAATCATAATGTCTGTTGAAAATATTATGCAGTGATTTTTTTTAAAAATTAAATAAAATTAAATAACAATAATAAAAATGAAAAAAAATTATAGGAATTGAAAGTAGATTCAATTTTTCAAATGATGGTGTGATTTTCGAAACAAAATTTTGAGTATTTGCAGGAGTCCGCAACCTCCAAAGTTCAGGTAAGCCTGGGGAAATTCTCTAGTTTTTGTTTATAGTCCCAATTTCTAGTTTTCGATGGAAAGAATCTTTCGGCTGAAAAGATATTCTTTCGGCCGAAAGACTAAATTCTAACGAAAACTATCAAAACTAAATGATTTCCAAGGTTTTAAGCCGAAAAAACCTATTTTCAGCCGAAAGAAGGTTGAGGGAATTTCGTCGATTCGAAAAAATGAAAAGATGCGTCGTATCATTTCATTTCATGCCAAATCGTATAAATACGCTTTCGGCTGAACACATTTAACACAATTCATCACTTGTTTGATGGTTTTCTAGAGCGCCTAAACAAAGTTTTGAATTATCTTTTTGGTTTTTGTTGAATAAGGTAATTGATGTTTGTTCAAGTTTTTATTGGAATAACAATTTATATGTTCAAAGATAAATGTTGAGCATTTTTTCAAGGTGAAGTCTTTATTGAACATATCTTTTACAGGTAACTATAAAATTCATGGGAAAGAGCATTATTGGATCGCACTCGAGATGATACTCCCCATAACGAACAAAGGAAAGAGCATTATTAGAGAAAGAAACGAGAACGTGCAAATATTGAAGAAAGAAACGATGATAATGTAAATAGATATTTTCAACAAGAAGAAGTCCAACCAGGTATGCATGCACATATTGTCTATATTAAAAGTATAGAAATCAAATTTAAAATATTGTTTAATATAATCAATTGTAATTACAATTTGATGTTTTTCAAAAAACATAAATAGATTTATCTCATAATGTCGAAGAAGACATTGAGACCGAAATTGAAGCAGAAGACGTTGAAACCGAAATTGAAGGAGAAGACAAATCACCTATGGGTATGTACATAAATTTAGATAATACAAGATGAACACTTGTATATATATAGTTTAGTGAATTTATGTTTGGGTTTTGTTTTTTAATATAAACTTTAAATTGAAATATGTAGGAGAATCTATCAACATTGATGATGAAATATTAGAAAATATTGATACTGACAAATTTGGGAAGAAAAAAGCTAAGCATTATATAAGATATCGAACTAAGAATATGTATAATATGTTTTTCAAAGATGAATCAGTAACAATACAAGCTCAACTTTTACTCTGTCTAATAAAGGCAAGAAAGTTAAAAGAAGCTACATCATTATTGGGTATTCAAAAGTCGACAAAGGATACAAAGGTGAAACAGAATGTCATTGACAATATAACTAGTGTATTAAAAGCTTTTGGAAACTCTTGAAAAAAAGATGTCATTGTTGCACGTAGAGTGATACAAACAACAGTTGTTTCATCTAGCAATATAAAATATTGTTTGACATGACACATGGAAAAAATGATGGGAATGTCAAGAAAAACATTGCAACAAATAGATGCAAATGATGAACTAGCGTGTTGGATAGTGATTTCTAGACAACCCTACAAAGATAGACTTGCAGAAAATGTTAAAAAATTGGCCTATAATTGTTGGTTGGAAGAATCTCATGTTTCACCACATACAAGGGATGTGTTGCGACGAAGAATAGCACGAAAAAAATATGAAGAACATCCAAAACATATATTTCCATTGACATAAATATAATTGTTCAATAAATTCAAAGAAGAGCATAAAGAAGTTAAAATTTCCATCAATACATTTGTGCAACAAAAATCATGGTTTGTGTTAGTCTCTAATTTTGTCTTGGTTTAGTGAGAAACCCTTATTCTAAACCCTTCTTACCTACACTTCAATTTCTGTTTCCAGTTGATTTCGATCTTTGTTTTTAGTGTCTTATGGTTTGCATTTTAGTTTTTGAATAGTTTATTCAAGTTTGAAATTGAAAGACATGGTTTTAAACGAGGTGTCACCGTATATGCCTGTTTGAACTTCATAAATTCAAATTTTGCTAAGTCATTAATAGCGCTATGGGAATAAGGCTATTCCCGTAGTGCCAAAATAATCATGCCTTGATACACGCCTGTCATCCAGATTTCGTTATGATGACACAAATCGTGGTCTAAGACTTCGCATGTGTCCACAATAGCTTGGAATCATTTACTAATTCAAACCATTTCATAATCTGATTGCTTTGTAACCACGAAGGTCTCATTTTAAAATTGCCCAATTCTCAATGATCATTATATTATACCTGTCTGATTTTGCTAAATTTAGGCATAGGTATTTGCTCAGATGAACGTTATACACTAACAGATTGCAGGTGGCAAATTCAGAACCCAAGGGTGCTAGTTACAGAAGCCTTGGACCTGGCTCATGCAATATTTAAACCCTAACACACAGTCAAACAAGCAATGCACAAGACAGTTTTGTTGAAGCACCGAGTCACATGGAAGAAGAGATCATATGTTGTTAATGTTTCTGCCAGGTGTCAGAATAATTTCTAGGTATTCAAAAGGGATTGAATGTAACACTTAGTTCATGCCACGAAGAGAGCATCTTTGAATCTAGTCGATAAGAAAGAAGTGTTTTTAGTCAATTACCAGAGGGTCGTAAGAAGGAAATTCACTAGGGCAGTGGATTTGTTTGGATTGATTTTAAATATTTTGGCAGAGTGCAGGAGCTCCGAGTTCATGGTCGATGAAATTTGAGTTGGTGCAGCTGCTTGTAAAATCAATACCTATGTTGGAAGAATTGCTAAAGCCTATGCCTGGTCACCCAGGTGCACTTGTACTTGCACTTACATTTTTACCAAGATTTCCACGAATAGTGAAACAAACAAATTGGCCATCGTTCAACACTATAAACACTTATCTCTCAAGTTGTTGCAGAGCTTAGTACTTCAGATAGTATTGAAAAGTTAGAAATTTATTCCCAAATTTCAAAGTATTTTATCAAATTCAAAGGGAAAAATCCAGAAATGCATGAATAGAGCAAGGTAAAAGAAACTACTTTTCAATTAATTGTTCGAAACATGGGAATATAATTGTTATGGGTTATGGTTTTGGAAGCCATATATTCATGCTATGATGAAATACAATATGAAAGAAGAATGAGAGGGCCCATTCAAATTTTATACTTTGAGGATCGATGTTAAACTTCATTCCAGAATCATAGACAAAGGATTTTCTTATGACTATGAAGTGATCAAATTAGTTAGTGATATGAAAGTAGCAAGTCAATGTATTTCCAGGAGATCAACAAGCAATGATCAACTCTAGATTTCAAGGAAGCTTTTGAGGGGTAATAAACAGCCTCAAGATCAAAGAGTAGCTAAAGGAAACCTAACAACAGTGATCTTCTAGCCAACAATAGACCCTAGCAATTCAACATAGAAATCCAACAGTTAAACATTAAAAATTTCATCGAAGGATTTGATCAATCTAAATCAACATTTCCAGGCAACAGCTCGAGTAACAGATTTTATGGAGGAAGCAGAGCACATGCCAGTTCGAGATTAAATAAGAATGTTGTTGTTAAAAGGAAAAAGGAGAAATGTGTGCCTATGCCTCAAGACCCTAGGAGGAACTCTACAAGAGTCACCAACAAGTACAAGCTAAGGCCCAAAGCCATGTTCGATTCTTCAATCAAAAGAGAAGATATCATAGTGATAGAAGACCATTCTGAAGATGCAAAAGTAGATATCAAACAAAGTAAAAGAATGTCCCCAGTACATAAAGAATCATTAAAAAAAGAACCATAAAAACTACAGGAAATACTCTGTTTTTTACCTGTTATAGTCTTTATCTTCAAGAGAGGTTACATAATAGCTGGAGATAAATTTGATGAAACCAAAAGAGGTTTTTGTTGGGAATATGATCCATCACAAAAAAATCTCTCAGGTTTTATACAACAATCACATTTTAAGAGATTCAAATTGTTCTTTGAGGGCCAATTTTCTGATAAAGCTACAGGAAATACTCTGTTATTTTTACCTGTTTTAGTCTTCTTATTCAAGAGAGGTTGCAGAACAGCTGGAGATGAATTTGATGAAACCAAAAGAGGTTTTTGTTGGTAACATGCCCCTTCACAAAAACCTCTCTTATTTTTTACACAAAAATCACATTTTAAGAGATTCAAATTGATCTTTGAGGGATAATTTTCTGATAAAGCTACAGGAAATACTCTGTTATTTTTACCTGTTTTAGTCTTCTTCTTCATGAAAGGTTGTAGAATAGCTGGAGATGAATTTGATGAAACAAAAAGATTTTTTGTTGGGAACATGCCCCTTCACAAAAACCTCTCTCAGGTTTTACACATCTATCACCATTTAAGAGATACGATGAGATTGTTGGACCCTAGTTTTCAGGAATTTACCAGATTTGTTTTCCTGAAAAATCTCATGGACAATAGTTGACAAGCCACCTCATCAATTCGAATTGGAGATCAGATTGGATCTTCTCCTTGATTATTTGAAACAAGAATTAGGAGGTTTTCAGATCCATTTCTTTTGGATCTTGATAATTATGTATTGTTTCTATATAAACTCTGTAGAATGAGAAGTGGTGGGGGGGAAAATTGGAGATCCAAGGGACCTTTTTGTGAAGCTCATTGTAAAAGGAATTTATGTTCAATTTGACACTTAGTAGCAAAGGTATATGGATGGTTAGACCCTCTTTTTCTACTCTATTATTTCTTTCTTCAGGCTTGAATTCATTATTCAGAGTGCAATGCTTTTTTATTCTTGACTGATAATTTATACAGTGAAAACTTTACTGTAGAGATAATTTTTCAAGTTTTGATATCAAGATGATAATTTTGTTTCTTTATGATATTATGAGACAAGAATTCTTGTGAACTTGACAAATTGAAGGCTTCACCTTCCTTTTTCTTTATTGGTTTAATCCATCTTTGTGTCCACCTTTTATTCAGTCAATGGGATATACTTTGTTCTGATCTTAATTTTCATGTTATGTTGTTACCTTGAAACCAGTTTCCAACCACCTTACTCAAAAAACCAAATCATAAAACCCTCAAAACACTTTTGAAATAAATCAATGATGCCCTAGCTTTCCCTTAGCAGTCGAGTGCAACTTTAGGGACTAACAGTTTGTTAGACCCATCATTGTTCCTGACACTTGTTGTTGTCGTTATCATGTGGAATTTGAGTTGTATTAAGACAATTTTTTGGATTTTGGTAAAACTTTATGGCCAAGTTCACCTTCTCCTTCCACATTCCATGCTTTTATATCTGAAATTCTATGTGAAAGAGAAGGTGATGATTTATTTTACAAAAAAAAATGTTTTAGTGGAAATAAATGTGATCGTTGTGGAAATCTAAGTTTGTTTCATTCAAAGTATCATATTGATATGAATGATCAATCATTTTCTAATAAAATAGTCAATTGGAAGAGATATGAATATATCAATAACATGGCTCCACATTCTTCAAATGTTATTTCCAAAAGGATTGATTTGAAAGTAGATAAAATTTGTGTGATAGATTTTTCGAAGAAGTTTGAGGAAGAAATTTATAAATACACCAAGCATTCACATAGAGATCGATGGAAAGACCTACAATTCAAACAATCCCATGAAGTGTTTCCACCAGGGAAAATTTTGTCTGTAGCTGGTTTTGCAGAGAATTACACATTCGCTGCACAAATATAAATACAGAGTGAATATTATCATTCTGATCAAGTCACGATATTTGTCCATGTTCTATATAGACATGCTCAACAAAGTCTTCATAACATAGAAAGAACCAATGACAATCGACATGTTATTAAAGAATATCACTTTTATATAAGTGATGATCGAGCACATGACACACATTATGTACAACATCGTTTTGATAAATTTTATGATTAATTGAAAGAATGCAAAATCGGATTCGATCGACATTGGATATGGTCAGATGGGTGTGTGGGTCAGTTCAAATATTCACGATCATTCTATTGGTTATGTCATCTTCATAAAAAATCAAACATTACACATTGTTGGATTTTTTTTGAGACTGTTCATGGAAAAGGAGAGCATGACAGTGCAGGGGCATGTGTAAAATGAGCACTTCGAAGGTATCATATGAACCCTCATTTCGATCGATTTGAAACTGCTGAACAAGTTGTTGAATGGTGCAAAATGGTGCTAAGCCATGAATATAATCTGTCAAGGGATGTGCGCAGGTGTGTCTATATATAAATGTTACACATGTACATAGGATATTTTTATTTGAACGTGTTCAAATTTATATTCAATCTTCAATCATTTTCTTGAGAGATTTCAAGTTAACAAGTTCTTGTCTTGTGCAGGTTTTTTTGGTATGTTGGAATCTAAGATGTAAATAGATCAATCCCATATGACGCCAGTACAATACCTGGGACACGAAAAATACATTCAGTTAAAACAAAACATTATCAAAATGTTGTTTTTGTTCAGTTTGCATAGAGGACATAGAATCCATAGATATTTGCGAAAACAAGAATGTAGAATATGTTAAATCTTGGAGACATACCGAACTTAATGTAAAAGGGAAAATTCCACTTGCAAGATCGGAGGATATGGAATCAAATGAAACTATAGTGTTAGTTGATGGCGATAGAGTTTCTAATCTCATTAGAGAAGGTGATTTTTATGCTTAAATTTTTTCAAATAACGTGTAGATGTACTTGTGTGATAATCTAACGCGAACTATTTGATGTCCAATATATCCAATTATTTGCAAGAGATGTCTTTGCCATGGTTGCATCTATAGACAACACTGAAAACGTGAAATATTATTTGATGTGATGCACAGAACAAAAGATGAGGCTATTAGAAGATTTTGATGATAACAGTTTTATATATGAAAGAGGATCCATTGTATTGAAAGGATAATTTTTTCAAGAAACCCATCAAACCGATACTCATGTTAACTTTCAATACTATCAGTCAGATGTCACAAGTTGTCAATATAGTCATTTGGTATGTGCATCACGCATAAAATTAATAGAAGTTCAATAAAAAAAATAGTTAGAAAATGGAAAATGTCCAAAGTCGATCATGAATGAATAATTGAAGATGGAATACCATTATGATGTTTTTAAACAAGTGGCACATGTGCATTCCAGAATTTTTTATTTTGCATTGAAAATACATGTATTTATGAATATCAATATAAATTTTAATGAAGATCACTTACTTATATTAAATTTAATGACTTGTTTTGACTATTTTCATTGTTGGACTTATATTAAATTTGATGACTTGTTTGACTATTTTCAACCATATTTCCAAATCAAACAAAATTTAAATTACAAGTGAGAAACTATAATTTTTATTTCACATTTTCTTGAATATTTCATTGCGAAATTTCAAAATAAACTATAAAATTTGCCGAACTATAAAATTTAATTTTTATTTCACATTTTCTTGAATATTTCATTGTGAAATTTCATAAGAAACTATAAAATTTGATGATTTTTTTTGAAATCAAGAAAATAGTATATTGAAATTATTTCATCCAATATTTTATATAAATAAACATAGTACAAGTAAAATCAAGACAAGACAAAATATTACATGAGTGATCTCAATATCTCTTCTTGTGCTTTTCTTAGCTATTGTTATCATCTTTGTAGTTTTATCATAGTTGTTTGTATGAGAAAGAAGGTGAATTCAAAGACCATTAAAACCTTTCATTAAGATGTTGATGTAAATTGAGATTTCGATGTAAATGTGAGACCATGTCTCTTTGAAAATATCAAAATGATAAAGACCATGTAAATGTCCTAGGTTCAAATTCAAGTGTGTGTAGAGCCCCTTGTGTGTGTGTGTGTCTTACTTTGTAATATTTATAGTGGCTTTCTTCATAATAATAATACCCATAGGCCCAAGAGTTCAACTTTATGTTGAATTTTATCAGTCCACAATGAAATATGTTGAATTTTATCATGTGTTTTTGAACAGTCCACAGTGAACATAAAATGAAGCATTTAAATTAACACATAGTAGTATAGGCCCAAGAGTTCATCTTTATGTTGAATTTTATTAGTCCATAATGAAATATGTTGAATTTTATCAGTCCCCATAGGGCCAAGAAAAGTCCACAATGAAATATGTTGAATTTTATCATGTGTTTTTGAACAGTCCACAGTGAACATAAAAGGAAGCATTTAAATTAATACATAGTAGGATAGGCCCAAGAGTTCATCTTTATGTTTAATTTTGTCAGTCCACAATGAAATATGTTGAATTTTATCATGTGTTTTTGAATAGTCCACAGTGAACATAAAATGAAACATTTAAGTTAATACATAGTAGTATAGGCCCAAGAGTTCAACTTTATGTTGAATTTATCAATCCACAATGAAATATGTTAAATTTTATCAGTCTCCATAGGCCCAAGAACAATCCACAATGAAATATGTTGAATTTTATCATGTGTTTTTGAACAGTCCACACTGAACATAAAAGAAAACATTTAAATTAATACATAATAGGATAGGCCCAAGAGTTCATCTTTATGTTGAATTTTATCAGTCCACAATGAAATATGTTGAATTTTATCAGTCCCCATAGGCCTAAGAACAATCCACAATGAAATATGTTGAATTTTATCATGTGTTTTTGAACATTTTTTTAGCAGTCCACAGTGAACATAAAATGAATCATTTAAATTAATACATAGTAAAAAAATATTTAAGAGTTTGATGCTTAATTTAATGCATTGTAAAAAGGAGAATATACAAAACATTAGTTCAAAACTAACAACTTTGCCACTTTTTTTTTCCATCAACTTAGTGCAAACACCTTTGAGCATTAGTCAGACCACCACAATTTATCAAGCCAAGTCTTGAACCAAACCAAAACAAAGTTATTCTTACATTAGTAATGGTGTTTAACAGATTAACAACAAGGCAATTTTATTTCAACATTGACATAGTAAAGATAGAGACAATTATCAAAGCAAATAAATTATATTTCAACATTGACAAAGCAATTATATTTCAAC
>ML776649.1:2543460-2573196 GCA_009831015.1 Picea engelmannii | reverse complement strand
CATATATATATATATATATATATATATATATATATATATATATAATCAAAGTCTGAATAATTACACTGCCAAATACATAGGTTTCACATCCATTTTAGGATGATAATAAAAACTAAGACATTTAACTCCAAAATTCTGGACTCTAAGCCATCACTTTAAAATAGATCACTTCATACCTGCAATTCAAACCTGCAAAAAAAAACAGAATTCAAAAATTAAAAACTTACAATTCAAACATGCGAAATAAAACAAAATTCAAAAATTGTGATTGAAAAAAAATTGACATACATACCAAAAGAGTTAAGTCTCATCCTCCAACATACTCTTTCCCACCAAATATAATGTAAACATATTTTCCACCAAATATAATTTAGACATATGAAACAATAAAAAACAATAATAAAAAAAAAAAATAACACATATTAACATATATACTTTAACTAAATATTAAATAAACAATAAGAAATAATAACATACCCAACCATAGTGAAACAAAAGATAGTTACTCTCCACATTAACCATACATGATTTAAACAATTTGTAAAATCTTATCTAAAATCTTAAAAAAATTTAAAGAGAAAAATTGTGTTCTTAGTAAAAAATAATTTGTGTTCAGAGTTAGAGTTAGATAATAATCTGAAAATAAATATACAACTATGTATGAAGAAAGTTCACAAATCTCCATATTAAGTCATTCTTCCAATGAAATACTTATCTCCTTGTGGATAAAGTCCCAAATCATTCAGGTGAAATTGTCATCCCAGGTGATGTTATTTGATCTTATTTACACAACAATAAAATACAAATTTCCTCAGTAGTTAAATACTACTCTCCTCCTGTGCAATGGTCATATAATCAAATTCCATAAATCCCTTTCAAATTAAATGACTCATAGATCTCCATATTAAGTCATTCTTCCAAAAAACTACTTATATCTAAAAAAGTTCACAAATCTCCATTTTAAAAACCATTGTTCTGGAAAATACTTATCTCCTCTTTGTGCGGTGGAATAGTTGTTCTCATATAATCTTGCATGTAGATGAAGAAAACACAAATATGCACATGTATATTAAGTCATTATTCAAAAACCATTTAAATCTTTCATCTTTGGGATGTATTCATATTACAGATAATCAAATGCTCTTTGAAATTATGTGTGAGCTAACTCACATTTACAATATGTGTGAGCTAACTCACATATACAATATGTGTTAGCTAGCTCACATATACAATATGTGTGAGCTAGCTCACATATACATATGCATAGCTTATTTGTAAATCTACTTGAATTTTGGTTTTTGTGATTAGTAACCAATTTAGTTAAGAGTTTGGCAATACCCTGGCAAGAAGGAATTCACTTCGTTGTATGTAGAAAAAAAAATATCCATACTACGTCATTCTTGGACAAGAAAGCAAGGAATGTAATCGAATAAAATTTAGAAACTTTCCCTTTTCTAATGTAGGATAGAGTCTGTTCTCAAATAATAAAATGTTCAAGTTCAAAATTAGGTCTTCATCATGATCTAACCTTAAATAAGTTTGAATGTACACCATTTAAGACAACGATAAACTTATCTAGGGGTTCTATATATTTCAAAATAATTTATCAAAGCGTTGAATAAGAAAGGCTAAACTAAAAATTTGAGAAAACAAAAAATTGATAAAAGTAAAAAACATACACTTATGAATCATCTTGAATGGATGCATCCTTCCCAAATCTGGGTGCTTCCTCTGCTTCCTCCTCAATCCCAATCTCCCTCCCAAGAACACTCTCAGGTACTCTCTTCTCCACATTACCCTATATAACATATTTGAAATTTGAAAATTTGAAAATTAAATTTAAATGATTATAACAAATTAAATTTTAATGATTTTAACACATTAAATAATACATGTGAACCCCCACCCTCTTCAAACTCTCCCAATGAGAATTGAGACAAGCCTCCCCAAGTAGTAGGAGATGAAATAGGGATCTGTGAACAACACAACTAAGAACTAAATCTAGGATTTAATGTGTTCACATTTATACAAAATTATAAATATTGTTGATCTCTTATTCAAAAGATTGGAGATTGGACAACTAAAGTGCTCATCTGTGGATATTAGAAAACACATACCTGATTCAACCCATCCAAATTTGAACTTGTGGAATCAAGTCCCCTATCTACTGGAGATCCAAACTGCAATTAATGACAATAACAACTCGATTATTTCTATATATATGTAATGATATCTAAATCTAGAATTAGAAGTAAACTATTCTAAAATGCATAAAAAAATTACTAACTAGAACACATACCAATCTGTTGTTCGGGTCATCATTCTGAATGACCTTCTTCCAACCATCACGACAAAATTTTGCATACTCCTTAACATCTTCTAATGACATGGTATCTAAATCCGCATCTGTTTTATAAACAAATGTGGCCCAGGAATTGGCTTCCAGTCATTGACGGTTCATGCCAACATCAACACCATAACAAATTGCTTCCAAATTTTCCCCGATTGCATTCCTAGCCACTTTTTCAACCTATGATGTAGCTCGTAACTCTTAATGTGAAGAAAATGCCCCTGTTTGGCAAGGTACTAAAGGTTGTGGAGGTCTCGACAATGTCACATTTCAATATGCCCATTTGCGATCATATGTTCATCCTTTACCAGTTCCATAATAATTGGACGGTAGACTAGTATAATCAGGGTGCATGTGCAAGAAAAAATCTGCATAAAAGTGTCTTGCAAAATAGTGTGGAACCTCATCGTTCCACAGCAATTTCCCATATGCCGCCAAAACTATGTTCTACAGATGTCCTGCAATGTTGGGGTGCTTAAAATATTGCACCTTCAACATCTTCCACTTTGGCCCATCTTTGAAGTTGAACATCGAAATTGTGTCTTATTTTGAAACTTTATTTTTTACTACCTCCCATTTATCAGGACCCATCACCTCTGACTTTCGCCGCCTCATTAGATCGACAAAAATGTCAGTGGTTGGCCCCATCTTTTGATATGCATCTATAAAGTTTTGCAATGAATGAAAAACAATATGCAAGTTTTGTTTATTCTCCTAAGGGAGTTCCAAGACCACCAAATCATTTTCCAACCTCCTTTTAACACTTGAGCATCACTCAAAGGTCATTGCTTCAATAATCCCTTCCCAGAGAAGTTCATCACCAACATCCGAAGGATAGGTGGACGTAGGCGTGTAATCTTATGTTTTTTCATAACACGACCTCCTAAATCCACCTTCACCCTCTGCACCAAATTAAAATCTTCGTGAAAACTACTCTCTCTTTTATTGTCATCCCTTGCTCTAAACTCATTGTCTACATACACATTTGAAAGTAATTACAACATTTAGCTTGACATAAATTTAAATACACAAAAATACAACAAAAATAAACAAAATCAAAGAAAATTACCAGAAACATTCTCTTGTCCTGAGGTATTCCCTACATTCTCAGGTGTAGGAGTATCAATGCACAACCTATCTAAGAAGACTACATCCATAGCACTTTCTTGAGCACATTCTACAGTTTATCTATTCACGGACTCATTTGAAAATCTCCTCTTCCGAGATTGTTGTTGGTCACTCAGAGTCTCACTCGAAGAAGAACTTCCTCTTCTTCCTTTTTGGGAGAGCCTAGAGCATTTGTGAGGAATGTTTGGAGAATATCGTGTTGACATCTCTCCTCAATATCTATCCTTTGGAAATTCATGAAAAGTTAAGCACAAGACAAGTACGAGTTAATATCTCTAACATTGACCAACAAAAATTATGAAGAAAGAAAAAAAATAAGACAAAATTAATAGAAATGTTCTTTATGTTAGACACAATTATAATAGGGTGATGCATAACTCCACTACCCATGCCCATTTCAAATATATTTTGGTTCCTTAATATTAGCACAAATAACCTTGGTAAATCCACCAATAGTACATGGGTCAAAGTCTGGTAACAGAGTAGTAGTTATCTATATGGGCAATCAGATTTCATGCATCCAACATGTATGGAGCACAATCCATGAAAATCAATGATTAAATTTATGCCATGTTTGGTTGGATGGAAGAAATATGCCATCTACAAAGCAATGGAACTAAGTATCAACAGGTCTATATTACACTTGGAGGGGGCATTAATAGAGAAAATGTATTATATGATTGCAAGTTGTTGGAATTTTGTTTATGACGGGCCTTTTATATACTAAGCGTCTGTGATTAGATGATTTGACACTGCTTAAAATTCTTTTATATGCGGTTATAAAGCATTTTTTATATCCTTACCGGACTTCTTCCAGTGACCTCATCGATACAGGGGCTGTGAATGGCCTCTGAATCATTTTGGTAGATCCATCCTGTCAGAAACCCCGTGGAAAACCAGGACTTGGCCGGGTGATTCCAATGCTTGTGCACATACAAAGGGTAATACATCACCATCTTCAACTAGTATCTTATCCAAAGGTTAATAGAATCTCATGTTCAACTAAATGCTTGTGTAAATACAAAGGGTAATAGATCATTAACAAGGGTCTTTCAAAGGGTATATACTCTTATCCGACATATGGGTTTTACTTTAATTAAGAGAGAGCTAAATAAATGGAATCAGCTTCATATCTTACCCGTATGAGCTGTGTGAATATTACAATATAGTTAAGAGTGTAGAGTTTCAATCTAAGGTATAGGACACTAATCAGAAGAATGATGATGCAAGTTCAAATTTCATTTTTGCTAGCTTTGTAAATGAGGCTTTGACATGAAATATTGATGTCGTTTATCAGTTTCGCTATCAATGTGAAGCGACTGTTACATATTTCAGTGTATCTATTCTAGAGGTTGAGGGAATGACTACAGTGAATATACCACCTATGTTTCACTGTTTGTTTTCTATTTGAAGTGCTATATTAATGCAGATTTTCCATAACATATTACAATGTAATATGTCATAACATATATTACTATATAACATATATTACATTGTAATATGTTATAACATACTACAATTTAATTATATGTTATAACATATTCCAATGTTATAACAGTGAATATACTACCTATGTTTCGGTGTATCTGTTCTCAAGGTTAAGGGAATGACTTCAATGAATATACTACCTATGTTTCAAAGTTTGTTTCTATTTATAATAGTTTTATAATGGATATCATTGTTTTTGGGTTTCCTAGTAGCCTTGTCACACCCCGAGAATCAAACCTTCATAAAGTTTGACTTATGGAAGTTCTTGGCAAATACAATGCACCAACAACTTTTAAATTTTAGGGGTACTAGGTCATTCATGTACTAGTCTTACTTTATCCATATGTTAATCCATCAAAACTACTCACATATGGGTTATTTTAAGTCTAAGATGGTGAATGACCAGCCAACATGTTGCTCTCCCAACCATTGAGTGGTTGCATGTGGTAAGAGATCATGTCACCAGTGAAGGTTTTTTGCAGCATGTAAACTCTTTTATGTCTATATTAGACTTTATTATCCAAAATGGAGTATTATTTATAATTATTCCTTTATTCAAAGGGTCACTACAATTGCAAAACAACACCAAAGTGGGAGACTGGTTCCTTTTTTAGCAGTTTACTATGATAAGAGTCTATGATTTTGAAGAGAAGCCATATAAAAAGTGAGTGTTGAATTTGGTTGTTCTAGAGACTGAAAAAAGTGAAATTCAGTCAGTTGCTGGCTAAAAAGCCAAGCATATATTACATTAAATGTTGATCAGATGAATTTCAAGGAGAAACCAAATCTACACAAGTAGGTCACTCATGTCTTATACAAAGATGATTTATAACTTATGATACTCTAATATTACATATGTGAAAATGGATTTATAAATTGAATTCCTAAAAAAATGAAATTTTTATAAAATACAAAACGTTTGAAACGATTGTGACTTGGCCATGGGGAGCCAGCCATGTGGCCAAGCCATGGGCATGCCCACGGATTGGCCACGAGGCTGGCCCCCCATGGCCAAGTCACAACCAATTTTAATAAGAAATTATCTATGCACATAAAAGCAGGGAATTTGAATCTAAGTCTTTAACACTGAAGTAAAAGAGAGTAGATTCAGCTCTTGGCCGACTACTTAGGCACAGACTAACCACTTAAATGCTTAATCTATTCTTAATATTTGATTGTTAAATGTCTATATCAAATTTAAAAACTTAATATTTGATTGTTAAATGTCTAAATCAAATTAGCTAAATCCATATTGTTTATAAATTATTTATTAATGTCTATATCAAATTCCCATTTTTAAGTAAATCCATATTGTTTATAAATTTATTGTTTGTGTGTATAATTTGAAAATATAAACAAGTAATTTTTAAATTGTCTTCCTATTTTATTTTTAAATTTATTAAAAAAAAAATTACATATATATGTTTTAAATATTTTCCATTGTATGTATATTTTACAAATATTCCTTTACAAATTATAAGATAGACAGTAATGTACAACAAGGAATTCCAGAATCAACAATCAGTAAAATAATATTATAAATTATGATAATCTAAGATTACATATGTAAAAATGGATTTATAAATTGAATTCCTAAAGATTTTAAATTTTTATAAAATAAAAACCTTTTGAAATTAAAACTTGGACAGTTTGAAATTTTTATGAAATACAAAACGTTTGAAATGACTATGACTTGGCCGCCAGGGTCCAACCATGTGGCCAAGCCATGGGCATTCCCATGACTTGGCCACAGGGCTAGCTCCCATGGCCAAGTCACGACCAATTTTAATAATTGATTATATATGCACATAAAAGTAGGGAATTTAAATCTAAGTCTTTAACACTGGAGTGAAAGACAATAGCTTCGACTCGTGGCCAACTTCTCAGGCACAGATGAATCACTTAAATGTTGATCAGATAGTGGAAGGGCTAAATATGACTGTGACTTGGACACAAAGGCCCAACCCTGTGGCCAAGCCATTGGCGTGCCCATGGCTTAGCCACAAAGATGGACCCCAGCGGCCAAGTCACAGTCCCATGGACTGTGACTTGGCAAGGGAAGAAAAAAAGTGGAGGAAAAAGAGTTGATCTACTTTGTTGGGTCAAGGAGATGGGAATCTAAATTTTATATAATTTTTCCAATATGCAGAAGAGTAATAATACTATATGGGACATATAAGCACAAGATCATTCAAGAGTTTCTAGTTTCAATTATCCCTGTACATGGACATGGTTGAATACGGCCCTGTCCAGGTAGAGTGATAGGCCCAAATTCAGGCCTATCCCTGTACATGGATAGGGCTGAATATGACCAGTCCATGTAAAAGGACAAGCCTGAATTCATCCTAATCAATACCCTATGAGATATGTGAATATTATGATATAGTTAAGAGTGTAGAGTCTGAGTCTAAGGTATAGGCCACTAATCTCTGTATGATCTCCATGGAATACTATGGCTATTATCTATACCACCTTGTATCAAAGTATGAATACCGATTCCCCTTGTTCATATGTTACCATATTCACCGGTAAATCTCAGACAACTCCTTGGGTTTGGTATTACTAGTATCTATACTATATAAGTAGTATGTTCATGTTAGTTGTAATGGGATTATTTCATGTCTATCACCTATACCTTCCAAATTGACTCATATTCTGTGCTAGATGTTACTGTGTTCACTAGAATAAATGTCAATAGCAGTAATACTAACATAGAATTATAAGTCACACTACATATCATACTTTGAATTACAACAAGAGAGCATAGAGTTATACATGGTGTGTTTCATATTAGTTGAGGTCAAGCTGTTATTACGATAGCTTACATGCTTTGATTATTATCGGTATTAGTATTGATTTTAGTTATATTACCTTTATTAGGGAAACTATGTATATGGTGTGTACATCTTATTCAGATAAAGCACATATAGCTATGGGTTTCAATAAGGACATAAAATGTGAAGCTTAAGAATATCATAGGTAAGAGATTGGTTAAGTTGAAAAGGAGAACATAGTCCTTACTAACATGAACACAATATAATAGGTATGACTGTAACTATCTGATAAACAAGCAAGTGATTAAAATTATTACCATTAATAAGTATACCTTTATTGTAACCATTTATTAGTATGCAATGGTCATAGTGTAACACATAGCATTTACTAAGCTAAGGGACAGGGTCGAATATGGCCCTGTCCATGTACATGGCCATATTCAGCCTTGTAAATGTACAGGGACATGCCCAAATTCGGGCATTTCCTTGTACATGGACAGGGCTGAATATGGAGCTATCCATGTACAGGCACAAGCTCGAGTTCTAATTTTTAACTAAAAATTTAAACTTCCTAAAAAATCAAAATTTAAACATAATTTAAATTCTAAATTCTGTAATGGTCATAGTGTAACACATAGCCTTTACTAAGCTAAGGGACAGGGCCATATTCGGACCTATCCATGTACAGGGACGAATAAGGCCCTGTCAACATTCCAAACAAAAATTTTAAATTATAATTTTTAACTAAAAATTTAAATTAGCAATACTATTAGCAGAGAAGTGGAGTTTTTGTCAAAGTTGTACTTATTTTTCTCCTATTGCAGCAACTATTATAGACATATTTTTGTGTTTCAAGCTTTTTGTTAGGTCTGTTAAGTATTGTGATATGTACTAGGTCCTTTATGGTGATGTTTCTTTCCAGTTGTTGTCAGAGTCTAATTTTGTCCAGTTTGGGCACTATTTAGGGTAGTGGTGGCCTTGTAGCAGCCATGCTTAGCCCTTGGTCTCACTGTTTATAGTTAGAATAGCTAGTCTGTGTCCTAACCTAAAGTTGAAATTATCTTCAAGCCTCTGTCTATTTTCTGCAACTTGTATGACACATGTACGCCGGTGTCATATCTTCCCCTGCTCTACCCTACATTGGTTAAGTTAGTAGCCCTTGTACGGTAAGAGGGTTTAGAGGTTTAAGAACTTAGTTGTTTTTCTATTTGCTTAGTGGTTGTATGGATTTCTTATGGAACTGGGCCTTTTTTGTTGGTTCTAGATCTACTTATCCTGCTGCTTGAGGTACTACATAGACATGGTCGAATATGGCCCTGTCCATGTACATTGACAGGCCCGAATTCGGGCCTGTCCATATACATGGACATGGCCATATTTGTCCCTGTCCATGTACAGGTACAGGTCTGAATTTGAGCCTGTCCCTGTACATGGACAGGGCTGAATAAGGCCTTGTCAACATTCTAAACAAAATTTCTAAATTCTAATTTTTAACTAAAAATTTAAATTTCCTAAAAATTTAAAATTTAAACATAAATTAAATTCTAAATTCTGCAATGCTCATTGTGTAACACATAGCATTTACTAAGCTAAGGGACAAGACTGAATAAGGATCTGTCAACATTCTAAACAAAATTTCTAAATTCTAATTTTTAACTAAAATTTTAAATTTCCTAAAAATTTAAAATTTAAACATAATTTAAATTCTAAATTCTGAAATGGTCATTGTGTAACACATAGCATTTACTAAGCTAAGGGATAGGGCCATATTCAGACCTATCCATGTATAGGTACAAGCGTGAATTCGGGCCTGTCACTGTACATGGACAGAACCGAATAAGGCCCTGTGAACATTCTAAACAAAATTTCTAAATTCTAATTTTTAACTAAAAATTTAAATTTCCTAAAAATTTAAAATTTAAACATAATTTAAATTCTAAATTTTGTAATGGTCATTGTGTAACACATAACATTTACTAAGCTAAGGGAGAGGCCCATATTCGGCCCTGTCCATGTACAGGTACAGGACCGAATTTGGGCTTGTCACTGTACATGGACAGGGTCGAATAAGGCCCTGTCAACATTCTAAACAAAATTTTTAAATTCTAATTTTTAACTAAAAATTTAAAATTTAAACATAATTTAAATTCTAAATTCTGTAATGGTCATTGTGTAACACATAGCATTTACTAAGCTAAGGGATAGGGCCATATTTGTCCCTGTCCATGTACAGGTACAAGCCCGAATTCGGGCCAGTCACTATACATGGACAGGGCCAAATAAGGCCCTATCAACTTTCTAAACAAAAATTCTATATTCTAATTTTTAACTAAAAATTTAAATTTCCTAAAAATTTAAAATTTAAACATAATTTAAATTGTAAATTATGTAATGGTCATTGTGTAACACATAGCATTTACTAAGCTAAGGGACAGGGCCATATTTGGCCTTTTCCATGTACAGGTACAGGCCTGAATTCGGGCCTGTCACTGTACATGGACAGGGTTGAATAAGGCCCTGTCAACAATCTAAAAGTAAATTCTAAATTATAATTTTTAACTAGAAATTAAAATTTCCTAATCTAAAGGTACCTGAATTGAATGCCCACAGCTCCAACGTCCGCTCGCCCACAGCTCCAACGTCCTCCCACCCGTTGCTCCAACATCCACTAGACTTCCCGTCCGCCCACCCACAACAATGACTTGCAACACTAAACACCAAGCGGTATCACCAACACCAAATGGTATCACCAACACCAAACTGTATGAACTAACTAACAATTTGTAAAAACTATAGCAGGTGCGATGTGCGGGTAATATGTAAACCATTTTTTGGCTGAAAGATATTTCGTCCAAAACATATTTCGGCCGAAACATATTTCGGCTAAAATATCTTTCAGCTGAAAAGATGTTACTAGATGAAAAATATTCGTCCAGCTAAAATTGTACATGAATATTGAGGGCGTCGTCATGGTACCGTTCGATTTGACGTTCAAAGGTTCGACTGAAACATGTTTCGGCCGAAAAAAATATTAGTTCGGCCGAAAAAATGTCTTTCGGAATTTTGGAGACTCAATTCTCACGAAAGTGTTACCCACCTTCCTGAATTCACCCTAAAACATAAAAGTGATTAGTTAATGATTAGTTTCTCTCGCAATTCCGCCTTCCGGATATTTCTATCGTCTTACATTCAAAACTTGCGAACGTCGAACCGCCAAAGTATTAATGGCATTTATAACTTTCTAAAGTTAAATATTTTCTCAATTGCCAGTTAATAAATTCCATAGATTTTTAATAATCACCTTGTCTATAGATCAATACGAAGATTGATAGACTTTATGAATAAACACATTTCAAATATCAAGTCATTCTACCATTTGCAATTAAAGTTTTTCATTCAATAATTGAGACCTTACATGCTTCTCTTATCATAGTAAGGTTAATTTCATTTCTCTGAGAATTATGGTGCCACACAAACCAAGGAAGAAGAAATATGCATCAATAGATGATTCCAACCCAAACACAAATATTCGCTTGGACACCACTTCACAAATTACAAACTCCATCGAGTCTTGGAAACAGGTGTACTATATCTTGGAACATGAGATTCTTCTCTGTCTAGACGATTCAACGAAAGAATAAGATGAGTCATTCTTAGCCAAGCTCAGGTTGGTATCTCAGTCTGAACTGCACAGGATTGTTGCTCGACCAAAGATAATACCCTACAATGACATGATAAGCTGGGCTCTGGATCACATTGACATTCAAACCAAAAGCATTATCAGTTACCAGAACACCTCTGTTGGCTCCTTTCGTCCATAGGACATACAAGTAATGTATACACTATCTTCCGCACCCAAATACACATATAATGTAGCATTTATTCTGGATTTTGAAAGGAGAGAATGCACTCAATATGGAAGAACTGATCATGACACAATCAAGACCTGGTGGGGAAATCCAACCAAGTTTAAATCCGACGCTCATGGTATATATTCCACAACATATTTAGATGCCCACATTTTATACATTGTCATGATGCTCTGTCAACTATTTGGAAGGAAACACCTTGCACATTTCACAGTTGAATGGGTGTCTATAATCAATGAATTGGCCAAAGGCTATACTTTCAACTGAGAAAAAATGTTGTTGGATAACCTAGCTAAGGAGGTTTCCGAGTACAAATCATTGAAATCAAGAGGGAAACATGATCCTTTTTGCATGTCCACCTACACCATGGATTCCATTTGCTTCATGACTTCATTTCCCCTAATGAATTGGAGCTGGAACCCGACTAGTTCTGAGCCTATACATTTCTACCACTCCAAACTATGGGAATAAAATGCTAAAGATTTCTTTTATGATATCTGTCACAATGTAGTGGTTCCCGTTCATGTAGCTATCTATGGTCACCCTCCGCCCAGAATTTTAGAGCACATTATGGGGAACTTAGGCACAATTGCAGAATGGTACATTGAACATAACTTCTTTTACATCAGATTGTTCGACTACTTCGTTTCTCCCCATGCCCTCCCAAAATTCTTTCCTGATATGATGGTCTGCAAAGAAGTGGCATACCAAACAGTCATTGGAGGAATCGCCTAAGACTTGAAAGTGGCTCAAAAAAATGTATGGCCATATTTTCCCATACAGGTTGGCATGTTTACATTGTTGGATTTTGGTCATTCAAAAGTTGAGGCTGTAGCCTTGGAAGATGTCAAATTAGTTGACATTGAATTCAAAAAACATGATCCTCATAGAATGCTAGAGAATCATTTGGCCCAATTCAACATGAAAAGATATATACACGAAGACTCCCCTTATGACAATGTTTTTCGAGGAGGTAGATCCTATGAAGAATTCGAAAACATATTTCAGACTCTGCCTCCTGAAAAACATGCTGGTTTCCTCAGCTTTCAAAACCACAGAAGGAACAACTTGCCTAATATTTTTCAAGGAGATTCAAATCCAATTCCATCTTCACATGAAACTAGATCCACAGAACCCCAGTGGAGTAGCTCCACTGAGGGCAAAACTAAAGAAGTATTTAAAAACACACATGCATTATTTAAACATATAAAAGCATCAATGTTGGGCCTAAATGATCAAAAATTATTAGCTTCCCTCGAAGCCTTCATGAAAGATGGTCATGCTTCCTCCCCTTCATCAATAGTTACTACCATTGTTACTCCCAGTTTTACTAGTCTAGAAAAGTCTACTGCACTTATTTCCCCTATTCCTTTAGTAAATCCTTTATCAACCAGTTTTTAGGTTCCCAGTTCTGAAGTCATCCATATAGACAAACTCACTCCCATCTTGGCTGAAGAGATGCACCCATCAATTTTCTTTTTCAATAAAAAAAGAAAATCTATCATCAGAAAAGAATCTCACCAGAAGGAAGGAGTGACCACCAAGAGACATAGAATAGCATATGATGGACATGAAAAAAATGACCCTGAATTTGCCAAAGAGGTTGTGGATTCACTAGGAGTTTTTTCCACTACCAACCAATGGTCAGTGGGAAATCTTTCAAAGAAACTGCAAGAAAAGTCTCTCTTGGTTGAATGGTGTCAAAATGAAATGCAGAGCACAAAACAGGTTATCAAGAGAAGAATGAATTATGACATAGAACAAATCAAGTTGGCTTATAAACAACAGATGAAACAACTACAAGAAAAACAGGACATGACTATCCAAAATTTACAGATTAGTAATTCCATCATTACTCAACGAGACAGTTCAATACAATAGTTGTAGACCAGAATAGCTTCACTGGAAAAGGCAAACACAGATAATACTTCATTCCAAAAACAAGCATCTAAAATTAATGAAAAGTTGGAAGTTGTCAATCATGATCTATATCAAAAAATGGATACTATTCAGAAATACTATAAGGCAATAAATAATTCTCTAAAAAGTATTTATGAGAAAGAAAACGATGCTTGTATGGCCAGATCCAAATTTCAGGAATTCATTGTATGCAGGCAGAAAGCCAATATTCCTGGTCTCGTACCTTTTTCACAATTTGAATAGGTGAAAGTTGAAATGGCCTTGAAAGTTTGGGAGACGAACCTACAAGAAATCAAGAAGCTTGTTAGGGAGGAAAATGAGGCTTGTCTGAATACCCTGTCTGTTGTAGAGACAAAATTGGTTGAATTCAAAGGTAATGATATCTCTGAGACACTCGAGAAAATTGACATAGAAAAGAATAAAGAAATCTCCAGAAAGAATAAGGAAAGTATACAATCTATCATCCAACAGATGAACTAGATTGATTTTCTCAAGATCAATGAGTTGTTGGTAAAACCTAGTTTGCAACACCAAATTATAGCCCAGACAGTAATGAAGATCCAAGAGAAGCTACCACTAGTACAGAAGAAGGTATTTTCCTGCGAATTGAACGAGAACATTGAACCTTCAAGATTTGTCCTAGCATTGATGGAAATATGTACCCAGTTCAATGAACAAATGAAAGCAAGCACATCCAAGAGAAAATAAAAGAGCTTATGAAGCGCCAACACATCAAGCCATAACTCAGCAAAATCAACATTTTGTTTTTTTAATTTGGATTGTATTCTATATTTACAGTAGATATTGTGGAAAGTCTAACTACTTCTAGTTATGACAATTTTTTTATAAATACATATATCTTACATCTTTTCCAGGCTTCTTCTGGCTGAATGTAAAACAAAGAACTTATCGAATATTAATACAAGAGAAGACAAATATTCTAAGTCTCCTTTAATTTGAGTTTCCCTTTGTTTCCATTTCCTGTTCATGTTAGCTTCCTTTTGTACTTCTTCAAGATTGAATAATTAAAATTTAGTAATACATCTAGTGTGATCTTAATACATCAGAAGTCCATTTAGTTACGATTTTTACCTATGTTCCTACTGTGAGTAAAAACATGACCTATGATCTGTGTAAATTGTTGCATTCTTAATCATCTGTCAAATGCACATCTTCATTTTTTCTACTATTGCAAATGAGTGTAATTCATACCTTGTTTTATTTTAACAGTTTTGTCAATCATTTATGCATCACTTAAAATTAAATTTATGACTTAGCAAACGAGATATTGCCTTTGTATTGTATTATCATAAATTTAACTTAAAGTTACATCTTATAAGCACTATAAAAACGCACACCTCACACAAGACTCTGCCATTGAATTGGCCAGTCCATGCCATGCCAACGCAAAATTATTAGATAGTCATTAAAGCCATTAAAACCCTCCTTGCCAACCCTGCCATCTTGGCACTTTCAGATCAGAATTGGAACTTAAAACCCCTATTATTAAGAACCCCTTACATTAAATGCTAATGAATATGGCATTTCATGTCGCATATGCTGACAAAAATTCGATAAAACTGGTGAAGGAAATCAGAATCAAAGAATATATCAACTTGCCTCATGCCAAATCTCCCGAACTGTCGAATCGACAAATTTCGAGTATGCTATGGGGATCAATGGTTCCCACTCTCTTTCAATATCAATAGCTCATGGTTACTTTGGGCCTGCACACCTCTGCATTTATTCCCAATTCAACCCGACATGGACTACACTGCCATGCAACACTTGTTTTCATAGAAATTAAATCAGATATAACATATAAACAAGTTCTATATATACAAAATCCATTAAACATATTTCTTGATATTTTATTTTTACATACAATAAAATCAAATATATTAGATTAAATTATATATTATGTTAATTTTTACAAACTTATGATATGTTATTTTTATTATTACTAGAATATTTTTGTTATACTTATTGATTTTGTTTCGTCTACAATGAACACATAAATTAACAATCCTAGTTACAATAAATAAAATAAACATTAAAAAAAATATAAAAAAACAAACGTTTTGTTGAACATTAAAAAGTAACTATGTATATAACACTTGTTACATTAAATAACGATTCTATCAAATAAATAAAAATTAAATAAATAAAAAAATTTAAAAATCAAATAAAAAAAATTATTTAAAAAAAAACATGTGAACCTATTACCATGTATATAGAACCTATTACATCAAATTTTTAAACGTAAAACAATACAAATCTTAGTTAAAAAAAATACACAAAACAAATTAAAATAGAGAATGAACATTTTTTTTCATACACATAATGTGGCTCTTGACACTATAAACATTAATAACACGATCCTTTTTATTAATATTAATAATATTAATGTAGTGATTAATTATTTTGGAAATACATTTAATCACGTTAAAAAAATTATATAATAATAACTTAGATATAAATAATTTCTCTTTTATTGTTTGGATATTTTTAAAATGGTATTATTATCAATATGAAAAAGGTTGGAAAACTATGATATTTATAGAGATTTAGGAGACTAAATCTTGCTTTAGAAGAAGCATACAAGTTAGAATTCCATTTTCATCCAAAGTATTTGGCATTGAATGACTAAAATGATAAATTCTTTGAAAACATTTTGGTTTTGAATTTATAAAATAAGACAGTCTTGATTAGATTAAGTACCTACTCAAACACCATGAATTTATAAAATAAGACAATCTTGATTAAACTATGTACCTACCAGAACACCATATTATCAATAGTCAAAGCTACTATAAATAGCTTCCTTGGTGAATCAAGGCCCTTCAATAACAAAAATAATCTATCAATGAAACTACTAAAATAAATTCTAGCAGAAAATGAGAAATGACAGGAAACAAATAAGGACCATATCACTTGAGTTTAATAATTACTAGAGCTTGATAAAATGTTGCATTTGCTTGCTATGACCCCATGTATCCTTCACAATCTTTGGAGGAGGAACTTCTTTGTTTCTTTCCCTGAAACGCATTACCATCTTCTCCGTCTTCAATCATTCTGCAAATATGTTGAGTATCTCTTTGATATTCTTTCATATTGTTTTTCCATTTTATATTTACCTTCAATTTCACATTTTTATTGCCAACAGAGAAACTAATTTTACATTGTCTTGAATCTCCCATTTTTCTTTCCCAATAGAGAAACTAATCCTCCAAGTGATTCAAGAGTGCAACGAGAATCACCAACATATACCACCATGATGTCCAACCATCTCTTATCACAAAAATAATAATGGTTCTTGATATTTTCTCTAGAAAAACCAATAGATATTAGAATTAAAATAACAGGATGCTCCACTACTAAAGATTATACAACACAGAGGAAGCTCCCAAAATATTAATGACACATCTATAGGCATATATTTGTATACCTTTGACTGAAATTCTTTCAATTTAATTCATTATATCTTTCAATATATTTCCCTTTGAATATAGAGATATTGTTCATCTATTATTCCCATCAAATATCTGGAATACATTGACAATCATTATTGGTCATTTCATTTCATGATTCACACCCAATAAAATGCAATTTTCAAATAGAAAAGAAGAAAATACATGCCTAGATGCATATGCATTTATGAACTCATTTTCTAATCTTTTAGTACCATCAATAGTTTTATATCTTTTATCTTCACCTTCTCTAGGTAGTCTTTGAGCATCATTAGAGAAAGGGAATTCTTCATGCTTTTTACCTTTAGGATAGAAAGATGCATCATTTTGATGTGAGACAATCTCTCTTTTAAACTGTTCACAAACTAGACAATTATCTTATTGACCTACACGTCTAAGTTCTGAAGATGGAGTGACAAGTCTGGATTCAAAAGGTAAATTCATAATAACATTCCTTGTAGGAGGAGCCATGCTCCTTAGGTCAAACCTTGGATAAGTAGATGCACTTCCTTTATAGGATCCAAGGATTCTTTGTCTTGTAAATGACCGCTCGATCTAAGTCAAGTTCATAGAGAGGATATGATGTAACCAATAAAATTGGATTCATTCATAAGATCTAAAAACCATGCAAACACACGAGAATGGAAAATAAATCGTTTTTATTCCTTCTCCATCCTAACTATTACAATGGAAGTTCAACCCCTTATAACTACTATCTGAGATTTTCGAAAACAACTAATTTTAGAAAAACAACTAATTTTAGGAAAACAACTAATTTTAGAAAAACAACTAATTTTAGGAAATTCTTTCATCATTCTAAAACTGACCAATAACTAAGAGCTAACTAGAGTGACACTATTTTTCAACTCATGTTTTTAATCAAGTTCAGAAACTAAGAGATAATTGATAATTTAAAATTTAAAAATTCTCGTAAAAATAGTAAAACCCCAATTTGAGGCCTTATATGAAGGAATTTGGCCCCAGAAAAGTGTCGAAACGATGTTCGATTTGGAGTATCAAATTGATGTGGCAATGAACTTGTCGAGACACAACTCCCTGTAAAATTTCAGCCCAAATGGATAACCGAGTCAAAATTTATGGCCCTTGGAAAATCCCTGCATCAGGATATGTCTTGTAGATTCATCATCTTGTATTCTTAGAGGTTGAGATCGAGTAGGTCTAGAACGGGTTTGTTATATTTTCTTGTACTAGGTTACCCATTGGGAAGGAACATAGATATTTTAAAATTCCATTTGAGTAAGGTTCTCAATTCCTTCACCACTCACAACACTTTTGCTGCATTGAAATGCATGGAGAATAGCCAAGAAAATAGTACTAAAGAATTGAAAAAAACTTCAGGTCATTATAGAAACAGGTTGTGATCCATGCAGAGTCCACTGAGTTGGATAGAAAGATTCATAAATGAATTTATATGGGGATCTTTCAGGGAGATTGGAAAATTATGATAGATTGTCAGTCCAAATAGGTCTGTGAGATAAACCTTTGTTGAAAGAAACTAACCTACGTGCCTCCATTTCTGTGAAATTGACCATAGTCATCTGATATATGTTATTAACTTTGATTTTAGAAAGTTCCCATTGAGGTAGAGGATCAGTCTCTATAATCTCACTTGCTTAATATCATATTCATTTATGATAGGTATTTGATGGCCAGTTTCCAAAGCAGAGATTGGGATATTTGTTTCAACAAATCTAGTTACCTCTTTTGATATGAAATTGACCATAGACATTTGATATATCTTATCAACTTTGATTTTATGAAGTTTCCATTTAGGTAGAGGATCAATCTCTATAATCTCAAAACATTTTCATTGACTATGTCTCTATGAAAAAACAAATAGAAAATTTTATGTCAATGCCATCGAATTATGATGCTCACCACAAGAAGTAGGATTAGACATTGTTGCATTCAGTGTTAACGAAATCAATGAAGAGGTAGCTACAACTACTAGAAGGGCCCAATAGAGAAATTTGCCATCCATTTTAATGGATCAATCATGGATTTGTATGAGGGAAAAGTTCAAAGGAACAAAGCCTTGGGGATCCAACGAGATCGAGGTTGTGATGTGCAGATTAATATATATACAATAGATTGGATAGAGTAAATTATTTATCACCTACAAACAAACAAAAAATAAATCTTAATCTCTCACACACATATTTGAAATTAAGCCAAGCAATCACAAGCCTCTAACCATGTCTATTTAGAAGTTATAAATTAAAACCTATGTTTTCTTGGAGAAACAAGGATTTGATCCTTACCTACTCTATTTTAACATAAATTTACATTGGAAAAGTCAAACCTGTGACCAGAAACTTAGATCAAAGAACTTGAAATGAACTGGATCTATTTCTCTATTCATACTAATAAATATCAACAACATGAGCACAAACACTCGAAAATTAAATATTGCCAATAAAATTCACTCCTTCTTTCACGATATCTCCCCTTAATTGTTGTGTTTGACCAGGTGGAACTAATATTTAGTTGAGCATTGGGGACAATATTGAATCCTTTCCCTCAACCAAACAAACCCATTGGATTTCCTTGGGGAATAATAATAAAAGCTTCTAGTCGAGGAATCTAAACCATGACCTGCAGGAGGCAAACTAAACAGGAATTTTTTCATAAATTGTTACAACAAAATAAATATAAAATACATTAAAAAAAAAACAATAAAGGTGGAGGCCCTATCCCCTGAATTCGGTAGGTAAACCCTCCTGAAACCATGTCCCTGACTCAAAACAATGAAAGGCACCAATAATACAACAAAGAGATCAGTGAAATTAGGAAAATATTCTAAACAAACTTCAATCTGAATAGAATCCACAATCGTAGTATTTTACAATAATATTGGGAAAAGATTATAAAGAACCTTGACCACAATCATAGTCCTTTATCATTTAGCTTGTAAAATCCATAATCCAATGCAGAAACGTTTGCAAGGTCAAGACATTCATGTTTGCATTAATCCTCTGTAGGGTTTCAAAATCACTAAAATATTCCAATAATCGAGAAGACTTAAAGATAATGATGACCATCAGATTTCAAATATTTACGCCACAAGAACATGAAATATGAGCAAAGGAAGATTGGGAAAGAATTAGCGATAAATTGTTAGATCCAAATATTTGAGTGATTATTTATGTATAATCCAAGTGCTCCAAGTATTTTTCAACATGCTGAATCCATGGGAATTATGTAGCCTCCCTCCTAAGGAAGGAACTGAGGCACAACTATATAAAGGGTTTGATTTCTCTTGAAAATGACCTAGACATTAGGTCCTCTTCCCTAGCCAACACCATTCTGCATCTGGATTTAGGGTACATGAATTCCATGATTGTGGATATGGGGTTTTTGGTGGAGTCTCAAGACAAGGAAGAGCTCTTAGAGAGGATTTTAGAGGGTTGTTAGGGTTTCTTAGATGTAAATGGAGTTTTCTAGAAGGATTCATGTAGTTTTCACTGGGGAACAGTGTGGTGGAAAGCCATCAATTGAGAATTATCAGGGATCATGATTTTAGTGGAGTAAATTAGGGAGGGGTTTGTCACTTCTAAAGAATGCACATTCGTATAAAATGAAAGCTAAAGCTACTAATGAGGAAGAAGAATTCAAGAGAAAACATGTTACCATTGAGTTGAGGCCTCCATAGGGTTTCCACTACAAGATCATATATTTCCACTACAAAATCTCATATATGAAGCATTCAAGAACACTCAAATTATTTGTAAAGATAAAAACACATAAAAAAAACCTTAAAGGATGAAATGTAAAATTGTGGAGTAGTTGACTATACTTGATATCCTCCTCTGGTTTACTCTCTCCTGTATTTCTCAAATGGTGAAGTAAAGCTTACAAATTCCTAATCATTCCATTATATAACTAAATGTAACAACTTCATTCCACCCCATTCCACACCGTTCCAATTCTAGGACAGAGGAATGTGTAACTGCCCTGTTCTTCCCCCTTCCATTCTAGTTACAATAGGATTCAAAGATTGCATGAGGTGCAATTTGTTTTTTTATGACTAGCGAAATCAACAATTGTTCGGTCTCGTACTCGCATGACACAAGGTCGATTTCAACCGCTACCACTATAACCTCCAGGTGCCATACGTATGCCCCTTCTGCAGGAATGGGTAAGTCGGGGGGATTTGAACTCGGAACCTCATCGAACACAACACTTAATATAATGACACTTGCCAATTGAGTTGCCCCCCGGGGGCTATGAGGTGCAAAAATTTGAGTCTTTGGGTGATATTGAATAAAAAGGGTGTATTCTAATCCTTTCACAGTCTGCAGACAATGTAGAGAGATGATTCATCATGTGCAATTTAAAACTTAGGCCTAACAACTGAGTTTCCATGAATGTCAAAATATTTCAATAGTATTATGTATTGTTGCAAAATGCTAGAGTGAGTAACTGAGTTAACTTAAATGTGATGAAATAGGTGGTACATAAAAAAAACTCACATATAAATGTAAAACATGAAAACTTGAGTAGACAGATGACAACTAGATAACAATGAAGGACAACTTTGAAAAATAGTTAGACAACAATGAAAGGATATTTAGAAAAAAGGAAAACCAGAATGTTCATCCTAAGTCCAGTGGTTTAGGATGACCAAGTTTTAGACACACACCCTCCCTAAAAAAATGCCTTCAACATAATATGTGTGTATTAAGTTATGATAATATTGAAACAAACAAGTCAACCCTTTTTAAATATGGAAGAAGATGATAATTAAATTGGGTTTGATAATACTTGATTATTTGTTAACAAATTACATATCTTAATCTTAAAGATGAAATGAAAAAATAAGTATATTTAATCTTGAAGAATACGAAATGACAAAATGCATGGATACTTGATCTTAGAAGAAAATGAAATGACTAAAAGATATTGCATGTGTTTTGTGGTTTATTCCCTAACATGGCGGTTGAGTATTTAAGGAGATTTTTCTTTTGCAAGCATTGTTGCAATGACTAATGTTTATTTTATGGGTGGTCAAATTGGTGAAAAGAAATAAGCCTTGGTTGGTTCGCAACTTATATTGTTGGGTGCCATCTTTGATGGAGATTGTTTTTGTTTTTCTTAATTGAATTGATGTTGAAGAAGGTTTTGGTGTGTGTTGGAAATAATTGGAAAAGTGTTGACATTGGGTTTTTGAGTTGGGATAAGGAACTCTCATTCTTCTTAATTCTCCTTCAATCTCGAGTTCACAGTGATTATGATTGGATTTTCATTAACTCAAACGTTTGGTTTATCTCTTGCATTGTATGAGAAATCAAAGAGCATGAAATTGTTTAAATCCCTTTGATGTCAGAGTAGTCATTATGATTGGGTTTTCATTAACTCAAACATTTGGTTTATCTCTTGCATTGCATGGGAAATCAAAGAGCATGAAATTTTTTAAAGCCCTTTGAATTCAGAGTAATCACTTTGAGAGTGGTTGGTTCATTGAGTTAATAAAATCTTAGTAACACAAAGATCGACTAGTTCTCATTTCATGCAATATACTTTTTGTTTGAGTTCTTTTTCTTGCACCTGAAAGAGTTGAGGTTGGGTTTCAAATTGAACTTTGTTACTTGAATTTTGTCCACTTTGAAGTATTAATGCATGGGTTTTGTTGCGTTAGAATATTGTGTTATGAAGAAAAGTTAATGGATTTTTTTTTTGAGATATGTTTTAGGCGAATACCATGTATTGTGAATCAATGTGATGTCTAAATTGAATGTTTTACTTGGTTTCCTAGTTTTTACTATTTTGGATCTACAAGTGATTTTGAAACTTAAGAAGAATAGGCGAATGTTCCATTTATATGGAAACCTTGTATTTCTTGACATGGTGCTTTGGGTTTACAATTTGCACCATAATTCAATGTTTTATTGTAGTTGCATGGTTTTGCCTCTATATTAATGATGGAGGAAGGCATTGTAACTCTGTTGATGATGATGTATGAAATGTAAAGAGAATTGGTTTAGATTTTAGTTGAATAATATATTTCAATCTTGGTGCATGTTAAAATGAATGAAGTTGTTGTTGGATAATCCAGATATCTGAGATAACTAGCTAACCATATAACTAATTCTATATTGTCAGTACTCTGTAAAAATAAATTTTTTATACATAACTTATCTCTTTTATTTAAAGAATTAAAAGTAATATAATACTCTACAAACTTGCAAAGTTTATGGTTGAATACAACCTTATTTTTACAAATGAGTCTACTTTAATAAAATTAACCCAACATTTTACAATCATGAATATTGAACCCATTTTATTGTACTTATTTTTAATGGACAATGCACTTCTATTTGCATAGGTATACATAACACAATTAGAAGCATCAAATATAATAACATATTTCAATCTTAGGGTATGTGAAGAAGGAAGTTGGTGTTGGACTATCATATATATCCCATAGCTAATGGTATATTTATGTTTTTTTATGAAAATAATATGATTTTTTTATATGTTTTACTATTTTTTATTTAAAAAAAAAATATAATACTCTATAATCTTACAAAGTTCGGGGCCAAATACTCAATATAAATTAGTATATTTTAATACAAAATCAATCCAACATTTTATAACCAATATTTCATAATCGTCAATATTAAACTTCATTTTATTAGACTTGTTTTAATAAATAATATACTTATATTTACATAAACATAAACATTAAATATATAGAAACATGGACTAACCACTTTGCAGTCATTCCTTGTTAAATTACAATTAACACATTAACAATTAATTACACATTTAATTATGTTATTAAATTAAAAACATTTATCATTAATTAAGAGATTGTTTCTTCTTGCAAAGAGGATAAGACTGTCTTTGTCAAAGACATAATCACAGACGTTTTTGCTCTTAGCACAAATAACTGAACATGATCATATCCCATCTTGAACATAACTCAAATATGATATGCAAGGAGAGAATGTAAACCCATATCAAAGGGATTTAGATATATATTGCCATCTCCAAATCTAATTTTTATTGAAGTTTTTTGTCATAATAAAATTGAATTAAAAAAAGTACATAAATACTCTTGACTTTAAAAAAAAATTTAATATTGAGTTTTTTTTTATATTTTATTTAAAGTATTGAATCATTGTAGTGTATTATTCACTTTTATATAAACTTAAATAACAAATATTGTTTGTTTCCATATAGAAAACATAAGACTCAAAGACCTATATTTTCATTTTCCCTTTTTTAAAAGTCTATATTTGAATCTTTTTATGAAACCATCTAAAATTTTGTGACCTTAATTTGTTACATATTTATGGAAAAACCATTACAAGCAAGTTGTTAAGATAATGTTAAATTTATTTCATAAGTTAGATGACCCTAAATTTATCACTAATTAACAACTCCTAAGACTGATGATGTACTTTAACAAATTCCTTCTATTCCATAGTTATTAGAGTGAAGTGTCTTCCTTCTAAGTTACTCAACTAGAACAAATATGGGATGGGAGTGAGAATGATATGTTTGCTTTAGCTTGACATTTTTTAAAATTGATTTGAGAAAGTACATGGTCAAGCTAAATGGACTTTCATCTTTGGTATATTGCAGGACATTCATTTTGGCTTGTTCTTCATTCAAATGATCAAAATGTTGTTTTTGAATGCCTCCACATGCCTTAACATTAGTTGTGTTAAATATCAAGAGATCAAGTAATATAGGGCTACACACTAAGACTTTCCTTTGGAATAGAGTCCTTATGAGATGGTTGTCAAAGCTCTTCACTATCCACTTAGATAGAAGTATTTGGGGAGAATATTAGTGGTATCCCTCTTCTTAGATAATAATAATTTTAATAAATTATGAGGGATTTATTTGATAATTTTTTCCTTACTATTTAGAAATATGAAGCTTATTATGAAAACATTATTAAGTTTCATAGATATTTTTATCTATTTGAGAGACGTTTTGGGAGAAAATATTGGTGATATCCCTCTCCTTGGAAAATAATATTTTTAGTTAATCATTAGACATTTATTTGATAACCTTTTTCTCTCTATCTAGAAATATGAAACTGCTTGAACTGCTTGAAAAATCACCCTTTAGTAGGCTATAAACCTTTTTCTTGGCCTTTCACTCTAATATATGATGGAAAAAATTATATGATATCATTAGAGTGACAACCTTTTTTATGAATGGTTTGTTGATACAAAATGGGTCTAGATATAACCTAGGAAGCTATAAAATTTTCTTGGATAGAATCTTCCTTTCAAACCTCCATGAAGGAGCTATAACAATCTACCTTAAACAAACTTGAGGTGAAGTGGAAAAGTAGTTCACTAGACCTATGCCTTGGGCTTTTGAATGCCAAATATACACCAAGATATTTGCAATGACCCAGTTACACTTGTTAAGGCTTAGATCTTGAGTTATTACATTTCTTTTATTATATTAGTGTTGTCCTTATTGGTCGATTGGACCCTTTAATTGTAATTGTACCATTTTTCTCTTATATATACCAAGGAGACCTAGTTTTAGTGAGCATCTTGTCTTATACATCTGTTATATTGTAAAAGGGTGTTTCCCCCTTGAATATGCTTCTCATTTATTCTTCTCTCTCATTCTCAAGGTGTGGAGTTACTTTTGTTTCTCTTTTTATGGCATTTGGGTGTTTTGGTGCATAAAAATTGGCATAAGAGCATACAATCCTTGGGTTTGGCTCCCTCAAATGAATCATCATGGTATTTTCGCTATGATTTGTTTTTTGGATAGTTTCAAGCCATAAAATTTTTGGGAGCTTGAGGAGACATAGTAAGGTACTTGTAAAAAACAAAATAGGTTTTGTTTTACTATATTTTTGGAGATATAGCCTATGGAAAATAGGGCTTTTGAGTAGTCCTAAAATTAATTTTAAACGGGTCATCTTGGAATTTTCTATATAACATTTTGTTTTTTTATGGGATGTTTCAAATAGAATTTTTTTTGGAATGCATAGTGAAGTACATGTGGAAGAAAAATTAGGTTTTGGTTTGCTATAATTTCATAAATACAGGTTGTGGAAATCACAATTTTTTACTAGTCCTAAAACTAGTCTCAAATAGGAATTCTTGGTAAAACTGACATATCTGAAGCAAGAAAAGTCCAAATTGAGTGCTACCAATTCCAATAGAATTAATACATATCAAAGTATTTCAAGTCAAAATTTCAGAAGTATATCAAAAAAGTTGGACACATGTCATGACATACAAGTTCTCTCTCTTGAAAGAGAGAAAAACAACAAGTTTTGGGAAAGTTACCATAACCTTGTCTTGGTACATTGGAATTTGGTAAAACTTGTGGCATTGTAGAGAAGACATATCAGACAACTATAGATCAAAATTTTATACTCAGAGCAGAAAAAATTTAAGAGATAATTCAAGAGAAAGGTTGGCCAACAAAACATTCTACAAGCCAAGGTTTTTAAACGTATGTTAACTTGAAATTAGCATAACTTTTTATTTAATGATCTATTTTTAGTGATTAAAAAAAATGATAAAGAGAAACAAAGAGGAGCATTCTTATTTTCTCACATGGCAAAGGGTTCTCCAAAAAAATTTATTCTTGCTAAAACTACATAGAACTCATACATGACACCTAATAGTGAAGACTTAGGGTAGCGGGTATCCCTATTGAGGAACCAATTTAATGAAATAAGTGACATTGTGTTGAAAAGGTTTATTGACACATTTCAAATAATTACTTAAAAGGGAAATATATAAAAATATGGAACAATTACAAAATTCTATGGAAGCCATGCTCTTACACACCCTAGATGAGAGGTTCCCTAAAGGTGATATTGTGACGCAAGGAAATAATGAAAGTAGGGAGAACAAAATTGTTGAAACCCAACCACATATGGGGAATATCTTAACAAATGTGGAGAATACTAAGATTGAGTCCAAGAATCATGATTATTCATCACTCCAAGATCTGCATCATCGGGGGTTCAACTTGGCACCAAGGAACTACTAAATTCCCAAGGTTGATATGAGAAAATTTGATGGTAAAGATCCTATAACATGGATATTCCATATGGATCAACACTTGTATCTACACCAAGTGCCATTGTTACAAAAGGTAACTCTTGCATCCTTGTATTTAAAACATGATCAATTTGTTTAGTACCAAGGGATTTGTGAATGAACAAAAGATTCTATTGTCTCTTGGTCCATGTTTATGGATGAATTGATAGAGCATTATGGGGATGTTAATACCAACACATTCTTTAGCCAATTGATAAATCCTTGGTAGAGAGGTCCAATTACAAATCACATTCAACGATTCCAAATGCTAAATCTCAAGGTAAAGAACATTCCATAGGATAATTTGTTAGATCTCTTTATGAGCACTTTAAAGGAGAGCATTCAACATGAGTTGCATCTCTTCAAACCTAAATACTTGGAGCATTCTTTCAATGTGGTAGGGAAAGTGGAAAGTAAAAATATGACTAGTAGAAGGGTGGCCACTAACAACTATAGATAAAACCATGTTCCCTCTCCTAACCTCACTTAACCTACATAGTTTACACCTCAAAAAAAGGATGAAAGAAGAGAAAATGGACTATGTTTAAATTGTGAGAACAAGTATAGTAAGGGGCATAAATGCAGTGAGAGGAAATTATTAGACATATATTGTGAAGAGAAGAAGATCAAGAACTAGAACCATGGAAAGATATAGAATTGAATACTCCAACAATATCTTGTCATGCATTACCTGGCATCATCAGTCCTCAAGATCTCAAGATAGAAGGATATATAAAAAATAAAAGGTAAGTTTTGATTGATTTTGGCAGTACCCATAACTTCATTAATTGCAAATTAGACAAACTTCTCAATTGCTTTATATATCTAGCACCATAGTTTCAAATAATGATTGTAGATGGAGGCACGATAAATTGTTTGGGGAATTATAACAATATCAAGCTCACTATGGGAGAGTATTTATTGGATAGTCGAATGATTGCAATCCAAATGGGTGGAATTGATGTTGTATTAGGGATCCAATGGTTACAATCATAGGGGAAAATGGCTCTTAAGTTTCAATAGCTTGTCATTAAATTTTCCTCATAAGGAAAGGAAATTGAACTCATAGGTATCCAAGGGAAACCCTCTAATGTGATAATCTCTAACATCATGAAAAATTGCTAAACACATGACACCATGTTATAAACGTGCACAATTATGCTCACTAGATATTCAAACATCTAGACATTCTACTCCTCCGGATCTCCAAAAAGTTATCAACAATCATTCCAAGTTATTTGGAGAGATGCTTGATGGTCTTCCACCTATTCAATATCATGACCATGCTATGCATTTGAAATTGAGTAGTATATCACCTAACATTAGGCCTTCCAGGTACCCATATGCACAAAAGAGTGATATTGAGCATATGGTTCAAGACATGTTAGAGGATGGCATCATTCAACCTAGCCAAAGTTCTTTCTCTTCACCAATGGTGATGATTTACAAAAAGGAAGGTTCATGGAATATGCATCTAGATTATATAGATCTCAACAAAATGACCATTAAAGATAAGTTTCCTATTCCTATCATCGATGAATTGCAAGGAGAATTTTTTTTTACCAAGTTGGATCTCCACTTTGGACATCTCCAAAACAACCTGGTCAAAAATATTTTTGGTGATGTCGTTTGGCCTTACTAATGCACCTTCAACATTTCAAAGCTTGAATTCTATTTTCAAACCCTTGGTTTGAAAATTTGTGTTAGTATTTTTTGATGATATACTAATCTACAACAAATCTTGGGAAGAGCTTGTACAATAAATTGACATGGTCTTAAAACTATTGGAAGAGAACCAACTTTATGTGAATCTTACCAAGTGTGCCTTTGAGGTTTAGGAAGTGGAATATTTGGTTCATATTGTATCTCATGTGTTAAATTTTTTAATTAAAATAAAGTACCAAGGCAAGTGTTTCTCTTCCCTAGGCACCTAAGGGGGAGAAAGTGCCTAATGTGGGTCCTAGTCATTTAATTTGTGAGATGCAAATTAAAAGGTGACTTTATGACTAAAGTGAGGGTGAGTGAAGAGACACCAAATCTCAGCCACCCATCTAATATAATCTCAGCTGTTATATTAGAAAACCCCTCACCTTCCCTCATGAGGTAGACTAGGGAAAGAGGGCACACCCATTCTTGGGTAGTGGAAGCATTCTTGTTGAGAGAACAAGAGAGAGCAAGAGAGAGCAAGAGAGAGGTAGAGCTGAAGAAAAGAGACAGCATTTGCTGAAGGAGAGAATGCATCCCAAAGCAAAGAGCAGCATGTATTTCGAGGCAGTAGACAACAAGGAAGAACAGGTCGTATCGTATGGATTTGTGGAGGTCAAACAACATTTTATGTGCACAGAAATCGAGGAGGATAGAAGCTGCAATTTCTGAGATTATTGGCATGCATTCCAAGACTGTCGTACAACATTTATTGGCACAAAAATCGAGGTAACTGCTGTAATAAATTTCTGAGTGTATTTCCGTACAGTCCGTACAGTTTGGCACAAATTTTGAGGGCCATACAACATGGTTTACAAGGATTTTTTCAAGTTGGGTTTTCCACACAGTCTTAGCATAGTTTTGGCACGAATTTTGAGACATTCCATACAACATTAATTGTTGGGACAACCGTACAGTTGTATGGATTTCTGGTTCAAAAATGGAGGAGCAAAGCTACAGGAATGTCTAGAT
>ML776649.1:2462400-2534060 GCA_009831015.1 Picea engelmannii | reverse complement strand
ATGCTACTCTTCTTGCAGCCTATAATAAGAAGAGTATCAAGGCTAAGAGATTTATTCTTGATGCCATCAAGGATCATTTGATTCCTCACTTGAAGGGGAAGACTCATGCCTATGAGATGTGGGAGTCTTTGACTAAATTGTACTAGAGTACAAATGAGAACCGAAAGATGGTTTTGAGGGAAAAACTAAAGAGCATAAAAATGACCAAGGCTGAAAATGTGGTCACATACCTTACTAGATTGACTCAGGTGAGGGATGAGCTTGGATATGTGGGGGAAGCCATAGCTGACAGTGATCTTGTGAGAACAACATTGAATGGTGTTTTCAAACAATGGGTTGTTTTTGTGGAGGGCATTGTTGCTAGGAAGAAGCTTCCCGGTTGGGAACGTCTTTGGGATGACCTTGTTCAGGAGGAGACCCGGAGAGGTTATGTACATGGCAGTTCATCTACTGGTCATGAGGAGGAGAATGTGGCTCTTGCTACCACTAGCAAGAATAAGTTCAGAATGGGTCCAAAGGGAGGATAGAAGCCCAAGGGTGAAGGGAAGAAAGAAATGAGAAAAGTCAAGTGCTTTGTTTGCCATAAGTTTGGGCACTATGTAGGACAGTGTCCAAACAAGAAGAAGAAACAAACAATAGCTTCAACAGAGGTGGAAGAGTTTTCCACCAAGTTTGACAAGGAATTTTCCTTGATTGCGTGTCTATCCTCGAGGACCACTACTCCTGATACTTGGTATATTGACAGCGGTGCCTCTCTCCATATGACAACAGTTCGTGAGCACTTGACAGATCTTACCCAGTGTGGAGATGCAGAGGTGGTGGTTGGATATGATCGGGAGGTCAAGGTGGCTGGTTGTGGGACCGTATCATTTCAGAGGGAGTCTTTGCCTCCCATGACTTTGACAAAAGTTCTTTATGTTCCGGGCTTGAAGAAGAACTTAGTGTCAATTTCTACTATTGAGGAGAAGGGCTATGAGGTCTTGTTCCGTGATGGGTAGGTGCTTCTTTTCCCTAGAGGGTCTAGCATCACTTCGGCCAAAGTGATTGGTTCTAGACATGAGAGGATGTACAAGTTCTTGTTCCATCCAGTGCGAGCATTGATTCATTCTACCAGCAACAACAATGACCTATGTGAGATATGGCACATGAGGATGACACATTTTCATCATGGGGCTGTGAGAGTTCTAAGGGAGATGGTGACGGGAGTTCCATATTTCAATTCAGAGCACCATGAGTTGTGCAAGGGGTGTACCTTGGGAAAGTACACCAAGACTGCTTTTCCGAGCAGTGACAGTAGAGCAACAGGGATACTTGATCTTATACATTCAGATGTATGTGGCGTGATGTCTTCGGCATCATTGACTGGATCCTTGTACAATGTTGTATTCATTGATGAATTCTATCAAAAGTCCTGGATTTTCTTCACGAAGACCAAAAGACAGGTCTTCAGTCGGTTCCAAGAGTTCAAAGCTCTTGTGGAGAACCAAACAAGGAAGAAAATCAGAGTCCTGAGATCGAACAATGGGGGTGAGTATACCTCCAAGGAGTTTATGGATTTCTGTGCAGGAGAGGGCATCAGGAGGGAGTTGACTGTTCCTTACAACCCATAACAGAATGGGTTGTTGAGAGGAAAAGCTGGGTCATTGTTTGGGCTATGAGAGCCATGCTACATGATCAGGGGCTACCACTATTTCTATGGGTTGAGGCATGCTACACTGCAGTTTATCTACAGAACATGAGTCCTCACAGGGCAGTGGGGAGCATGACTCCTGAGGAGGCTTTCTCTGGGAAGAAGCCTGAGGTGGGGAACTTTTGGATTTTTGGGTGCATCACTTATTCATATGTCCCTTCTGAGAAGAGGACAAAGTTGGAACCCATGGCACCGGGAGGGATCTTTGTTGGGTACAGTGAGACTTCAAAGGCTTTCTGTATTTACCTTCCTTCCTTAGGGAAGACTGTCTTGAGGAGGGATGTTATATTTGAGGAGGACGAAGCCTTTAGGAATTCTAGAGGGATAGAGAGAGGTGAGAAGTCTTCATCTCAGATTCAGGTGAGCCCACAACAGACTACAGTGACACAGATTTCGGGGCCACCAGTTTCTGTGACTACGGGTTCATAGGTGACAGGGCCACAGAGTTTAGGTTCGTAGGCTACCAGTCCACAGATTTCAGGATCATGTACTTCAGGGTCTACTACAGGATCATTGTCTTCAGCAGATGGGTTTGAGCAGGGAGAGTCCCCTCCACAGGACACTACTTCAGAGAGGAGGAAGCCCAGGTGGTTTCAAGACATTTTGAGGGAGGCACAGGGTTCAGTGGGGAATCCCAAATAGGCAGTGAGGGAGAGTAAAGATCCCGAGAGGTTTTGCAACTACATCGCGATGGTGAGCAGGTGAGCCTTCCACTTTTGAGGAGGCCTCTAGTAGACAGGTATCAGGAGATGCCATGATGGAAGAGTACAATTCCATCATGAAGAACGATGTCTGGGAAGTTGTTCCTAGACCTGAGGGGAAGTCAGTGGTGACTTCCAGGTGGCTCTAGAAGCTAAAGCATGTTATGGATGGCAACATTGAGAAGTACAAAGCTCGCTTTGTGGCTCAAGGGTTTTCACAGGTTGAGGGAGTCGACTATGATGAGATATTTGTGTCGGTTTCTCGATACACTTCGATCAGGGCAGTGATCTCCATTGCAGCAGAGATGGGTTGGAAGATCCACCAGATGTATGTGAAGATTGCATTTCTGAATGGTCTTATTGAGGAGGAGGTATACATTGAGCAGCCATTAGGATTTGAGGTGCATGGGAGAGAGTCTCATGTGTGTAGACTGAAGAAGTCATTGAATAGGGGCAAGTTTGTATTTTTCAGGGACAAGCTTGGAGTGGTGAGTAACACTTTCCTCTGCATGAGGAAGTGTTAAATTTTTTAACTAAAATAAAGTACCAAGGAAAGTGTTTCTCTTCCCTAGGCACCTAAGGGGGAGAAAGTGCCTAATGTGGGTCCTAGTCATTTAATTTGTGAGATGCAAATTAAAAGGTGACTTTATGACTAAAGTGAGGGTGAATGAAGAGACACCAAATCTTAGCCACCCATCTAATATAATCTCAGACGTTAGATTAGAACACCCCTCACCTTCCCTCATGAGGTCGACTAGGGCAAGAGGGCGCACCCATTCTTGGGTAGTGGAAGCATTCTTGTTGAGAGAACAAGAGAGAACAAGAGAAAGCAAGAGAGAGGTAGAGATGAAGAAAAGAGACAACATTCGCTGAAGGAGATAATGCATCCCAAAGAAAAGAGAAGCACGGATTTCGAGGTAGAATACAACAAGGAAGAACATGTCGTATTGTATGGATTTGTGGAGGTCGTACAACATTTAATGTGCATAGAGATCGAGGAGGACAACAGCTGCAATTTCTAAGAATATTGGCATGCATTCCAAGGCTGCCGTACAACATTTATTGGCACAGAAATCGAGGTAACTGCTGTAATAAATTTCCTAGTGTATTTTCGTACAGTCCATACAGTTTGGCATGAATTTTGAGGGCCGTACAACACGGTTTACAAGGAGTTGTTCATGCTGGGTTTTCCGTATAGTCTTAGCAGAGTTTTGGCATGAATTTCGAGACATTCTGTATAGCATTAATTGCCGGGACAACCATACAGTTGTATGGATTTCTAGTTCAGAAATCGAGGAGCAAAGCTACAGGAATGTCCAGATAAGTTTGTGTAAATTTCTGAAGATGAATATGTTGTAAAAGAAATTTCTCAGAAGCTCATAAATAATAAAAATCCCTCTCTCACTAGTTTTCCCCTTGTGGGTTTTTCCAGGGTCGAAGTTAGACCAAAAATCTTTGTGTCTATATTTTATGAGTTTTGCATGCTGCTGATATTTTATTTCTACGTTGAAAATCATGTTCAGAATCCTCATGTTTCAGTTCTAAGGTTTATTTTCTGTTAAGTTTGTATATGCCGAAACAGTGTTGTAACATATGCTGAAATAGTGCTGAGACATATGCTGAAAAAGTGTTGAGACATATGCTGAAACAGTGCTGGAACATATGCTGAAACAGTGCTGAGACATATTCTGAAATAGTGCTAGAACATATGCTGAAACAGTGCTGAGACATATGCTGAAACAGTGCTGAGACATATGCTGAAACAGTGCTAGAACATATGCTGAAACAGTGCTAGAACATATGCTGAAACAGTGCTGAGACATATGTTGAAACAGTGTTGAGACATATGTTGAAACAGTGTTGGAACATATGCTGAAACAATGCTGTAACATATGCTGAAATAGTGTTGAAACTGGGTTTGGCATTTAACTTTGGCTGAAAAATCAGCGAGACTGAAACTGGGTTGGGGTCTGAAATTTTTACATCATGAAGGTGTGAAAGTGGACCCTAACAAAATCAAAGTTGTGATGAAATGTCCAATTCCCAAAACATTGAAGAATTTTAGAGGATTCTTGGGTTGATGGGAGATTACCTCATGTTCTTAAGGAATTATGGTCAAATAGAAGCACCTCTAATAGTGTTATTAAAAAGGAGACATTTTATTGGATTCAAGAAGCAACCAAATATTTTGAAAAACTTAAGGAGGCTATGTGTACAAATCCTATCCTAGCCATGCTTGACTTCACATAAACCTTTGTTGTGGAGTGTGATGCCTTAGGGAATGCCATTGGTGTAGTTTTAATGAAAGAAGGAAGGCCTCTTGCCTTTGAAAGTAACTGGTTTAAAGCAAATAACTTACTTAAACCCATTTATGAAAAGGATATGTTGGCCATATTACATGTAGTTAAGAAATGGTGCCCTTACCTAGTAGGAAGACACTTCAAGATAAAATAGATCATGATAGTTTGAAGTACTTCTTAGAACAACAATTATCTTCAGAAGAATAAAACAAATGGGTTGCAAACATACTAGGTTATGACTTTGAAATTATCTACAAAAATGAAAACATAATGTGGTGGAAAATGCACTTTCAAGGAAAGAAGAAGACAGAGAGGACTTACTGTGTGCTATTTCCATTCCACATGGTTCCAATGTATGACAAATCTGTTTATTTTTCTTGTATGAAAATTTTTCAATGTAGATTTTCTTTTAAATATCAACAATGCACTAACAATGATTGTAATCTAGAAATTTCATGGACATTGACTAGAGATGTGCAAGATGGTGGCCTTTACAGGTTACTTGTTGATATTATGGCTCTTGTAAATGCCAACAAGAAGTTGGGAATACCTTCTAGTTTTGAGGAACCATATGCAAAGAATGTATCACAAGATGCCATGGAGATAGGTTCAAACCTATTATGGAACCAATATTTGAATCCAATTTTGCACATGATGGGAGTATTAAGAAGTACAAAGATATGGTTATTGGATTTTCTTAGAAAGAGGGAATTGACCTTGTTGAAGATTTAGCTTTAGTTGCCAAAGGTTTTGAGGTGCATATATGAGATATCCATGATTATAGTTTGTTGAAATCCCTGTGTGGGATATTGTTTGCATTACAAAATTGGTATTTCATAAGGGATGAGACTTTTGGATATTTTATCTTTGGTTTATTACACTTGTCTTGGTATTGTGTAGTTGGGATTATCTTTGCAGGAATTTTGAATATCTTATAATGTGGTGTGAGAAACTTATGGCTTGTGAAGTTGAATTGAGGGGTTAGTGGAGTTTTGTAAGTTGTTACTGTAGGGTTATGTTTCATTCAAATTCACATGTGGTCAATGTTATTTGGAGGTTTGAGATGTAGTGATAGTACCTTGGTTTGTTCCAAAATATTTGGTAGCATCAATGATTGATTCTAAGACTGTATCATATTCACATTTGTAGAAGGCATGCTCAGTTGAGATTCAGGGGGAGAAGACTGGTGTTGGAGAAAGCATTTTCCTCACAAAGAGGGACTCTTAACATTTGGATTTATATGAAAGTGTTTACACCATGATAGGGGTGTGATTAATGCCATGTGGGATGCATGGTGAAACCTTAGCCCATTATTGTATCTTAGATTATTTCGGTTGATTGACATTTGAAGTTCTTATTATAGGTGGATTCCCATCTTTGAGATATCTGCTAAAGGAGGCACACTTATCATGGAGGTAATTATTTATGTCGCAAATGACATATTTTGCATGGATGCATGTGGAGGAGGATAGGTGCTTATCATAGAAGGTTGAGCTATACTATGGAGGAGAATTTGGCATGAGGAGGAAGGGCACTTAGGCCTAGGATCATGGGACCATATTGCACACAAGTGGAGCTAGAGTGCTTGCCTTGAGGGAGTCTCACTTGGAGGGGTGTTTCACTGAAGGTTTCTTGTGAACCCAATTACACATGTGGAGGAGGAGCATTGAGATTGTGATCCTATGTGGTGAACCAACCCAGTTCACTATGTAAATATCCAAAATACTTGGAATATAAAGATATCCATAAGGACAATAAATAATATAAATGTATATGAGAATAAATAAGATAGTATGAGATTATTACAAATGAGAACTGGGGGTTGTATATATATATATACCCACATAGGGGTGCCCTTTCATAATAGACATGACCTTTCATCAAGAAGGTGTCCCTTCATAACATATTTAGTTAGTTGAGTATTTACTTATTATTATTTAATAATTAATCTATTTATACGTACACGTGTGTTCATAACAACGTATTTTGGGGAGCATTCAGTCATATGATGAGGAGTCTTTAACATGTCAAGGTTGAGCTTAGAGAGAACTCCACTTGGGAGGTAGTACCCAACCACCTAGTGATATGTACTCTCTTGGTAGAGGAGTGCTCCACTTGTGGACCCAGTCTAGTGACTTAGACTAGGTTGTTTTGGACCTAGTCCACTTTTCTATTGTTGACCTCAATCTATCTCACATAAAGGGAGGAGAGAGACTTAATCATAACGAACTATTCATGTATGTACCTACAATCTTGATGTACTTGTCTTGGATTCTTTATGATTGTGTGATACAAGAGATGGAAAGGGAATCTCTCCTTCCTCTATTTACATGAGAGATAAGGGAGGACAACAATATAAATTAGACCTAGTCTACTACAAGCAAACTAACTATAGACAAGTAGCCTCAAATGTGGAGCGCTCCCTTTATAAGTGACACATGTCAAGCTCCAAGGTAAATATGTCCAACAAGAAAGGTCCAAGGAATGAGTGATCCATGAGATGTGTCCAATGCTCCACCTCCTCAAGCCTCCAAAGCTCCAACACTCCTGCTAATCCATGTGCTCCTCTAGGTCTATCCCACCTACATGATCACTCTCTCAACCCAAGCATCCTCAAGTCAATCACAAGCCTCCATCCAAGAAACCAAGTGTCCCCATGTCATCTAGGTCACAACGCCCTCTTCCAAGATGCCCAATGCTCCTCCAAAGAAAATCGTTCTCCTAAGAAAACAACTAACCTCCATGTGTGCAATGCATGAAGGAGTCACTAACCTATCTAGGTATCCAATGCTACAAGGAATAATGCCACATAATCATCCATACAATGTCAAGCAAACGATGAGAAATTCATCTCCACTATGTATTTCCATCACGACACGACCAAGGGTCATCCATTGATTCAAATTATATTGAGAATGACATGAAGGCAGAGATATAACATAGATATAACAAGGAAATACACAGAGATATTGCGAGGAACACAATTATACAAAAAAAATCAGATTCTATTAATGATTTTTTGGAATACAAAAGATTGTAAAATGCAAATCACACAAGCTAGCTAGAATGGTGGTAACTTATCTCTGAAGAGAGAGATGTGTTGGCTACACTCATTCAGAAGAAGTTGATTACAAAGAGACCAGAAAGGCCTTTTAACATAAATCATCAATGATAAAATGCTAAACATCAAAAACCCTAAGCGCATAAGATGAAAATCCAAAAGGTTCATGTGCCCCAATGTGGTTAGTTGATACATCAGGTTCCCCCGGAGAAATTTTTTTGCATACAATATTTGCTTGGGGAGCTTGGTACATTGTTGAAAAGGTATAGCCAAGTGTTGGTGGGTGAAATTGACCGTCCATCAACTGGAAGAACGAGTCTGGTCCAAGTTTGTCTAAGTAAACCAAGACGTTTGGTGTAACTCGTTCTGACGAGTTTAATGGATCCGTTAGCCAATCTAAAATCCTAAAAGAAAAACAAAAAAAAGAAAGAAATAACTAATTAATTGCTAAACACTATATTATATATGTACATATACTCTAATAGAACTATTGTAGGTGCATTTAAGAAGAAAATATACAAATCTCACTTATGTACATCATTTACAAACTGCAAGTTTTAATCGAAACTTACGAAATCAATGTGAAAATAATTTCTTTTAAGGAGAAGATAAAGAAAGAACATTTAAATCTTTTCTGTTTACTTTTATAAGTCTAACTAATCTTGAAATGAATAAACTATGAAACAGAGACATGTGGGTAGTCAAAAGCTAAGCCATTCATTTTGATTTCATTAATATGTAAATGATAGAATTGAGAAATACAAAGGAACTAACCTGTTTGTTAGTTAGTGAGGTGTATCCAAGTGTCTATATGAGTGAAGAACATCTAACTGCCACATCCAAGAGATAAATCTGCAATGAACTTTATGACTGTTCTAAATAAATTCAAAACGTGTATTGGCAGCTTAGGTTTAATGACAGAGGAGGAAACACAAATATAACCCTGTGATCTTATAATTTCACATAATTACAGCAAGATAAATCTGAAAGTAACTTATGCATTTCATCATTCAATTAAAATTCAAAGATAAATCCTATCATTCTAATTGGAGATGTGATCGCAGTATTTATACCTACAACAATAAATTGTAGATGGTATTTATAATATAAATATTCCAAACATAATATATGATTAAGTCTAAAGCTATCAGACCTATTAATGGATTAGGATTAACAAAAACATAAATGAAAACATCATTAACAAAAGGCTAAGGCGAAAATGCATATATGTTGTTTCATTAAGTCTTGGAATCACTCATCCATCTTCTGCTCTCTGCCAGGATGGTCTCCTCTCCAAAATATAAAGTATTTAAAGAGTTTATGAAAACTAAACCTCCTATCTTCTAAGATAGTATCAGATCTGAAAAAGATCTAAACATTGCAAATATAGAGGGCCTAGAGCCACTCATGATCAAACTATATCTCCAAAATTTATGAACATTTTCTTCTATTAACAAAATGAACAAAATGAGATAACTAATCAACTAAGTTGAGCATGCTCCATCCCATAATATCAGCAACAGATACACCCTGTCCTGAAAAAACAAAATGTGAGCAAGTTAAATATTTTATTAACTAACAATTTCTAAATTTTAATTGAAAATTGACTTGGCTAGAGAATCTCTCGATTCTGTAGCCAGTCATATTATTGGTAACATAAATCCAAATTTATCAAAATTGAAAAAAATAAATAAAGCATGACTGTAATAAAATTCAATCTTACCATTTACCTAATAACAAAAATTGGATCACGATATCTCACAATTTATCACGGCCTTTACATTGTTAACATTTTTTATAACAATATTGCATGTCCTTTTTAGATGCTTTACTTTTCTCTGTGCATTGGCCTTGAGTTCATGGTTTTCGTTTGCCAACGACTCGTTGCGTGTCGTGAGAGCTTTGATCCTTGCTTGGAGAATGGGGATGTATGTATAGTATTTCCCTATCCAATGCAAATAGACCTCACAATGCACAACAGGGGCGATCTGTTGAGGGAGCATGTAATTGGGCACTAAAACATCAATGTTATCCATTTTCGACCTTTGACTGAGATTAATACTTATAAACCCCTTGCTATATTTTAAACACGGTGGGATATTATCGACATAATCAAATGGTTGATTAGGATCTGGTTTGGAACAATTCAGATCTTCCTCTGCTAGAAACCTTTCAATATCATAGTCTGAATCCTCATGGATCTCAATCAAATCAATCGATCTTACATGAGGATTGGATTGATTTCGCAGATTCCTTGAAATGATTCGCCCAGTCCTCTTATTACGAAACCCTATCATTGCTTGATTCTTATTTGACAGCTCGCGAGGGTTTTTATCATCGGATTTTACATTAGGGTTAGGGAAAACAATTGGTTCATGCACAGGGGTTTTAATAAGTTCAAAACTAACATCATGTCGCTTTCATAATAACTGATCGGGTAATGCCTCTTCACGAGGATTTTTATCCAACAAAACTGGCTTGCCATTTGAGAAATTGAGAGGTTTTTCTATCATAGGCTTATCCATCATGAGAGTTTCATCAGGTTTTGTTGTTACGAAACCATTTCGAACTAAGAAACCGTCCCAATCATCACCCAGTGTTTTCAAATGATGAACTAACAGTAATTTAATCAAACCATGGTGAAAGAGGTTGGAATCTAGGTTCTTCTTCTTGTATCTCTTTGACATTTTATACAAACTCCTTAGCATGTAAAACGACATGTTTAAATCCAATCCAATAAAATGCATGAGCAATCGTACGTGGTAAAGGAAAACCAAGCCAAAACAACTGTCACAGGTAATAAATTGTCTTAACACTACCAACAAACCATGCCATCTAACCTTAAGCAGGGAGACCGAAATACATTTGTCACAACAATGAATCTTTCTGGAGGTGACGAACAAACTCCAGGGCACTTCATCCAATTTCAAATTTTTAAACCACTTTTGACCAGTGAGAGGGAGCCCTGTTGCTTCACTCAGAAATTCTTTGGTGATCTCCAACTGAATATCACCCACCTTGGCTCTACATCCATCAAATGTAAGGGTGAATTCTTTGGCCACTCACAAGTTATAACCCTGTAATTTCTTAATAAACATATCCCAACCCTGGCTCTTAAGATCCTCACTTGCATCATCATACAACAACGAATTTTTGGATCCATTTAGCGCAAATTGGATGATAGGGGCCATAAGGGTTTGAACAGATGATCAAAAGGGTGACCCGAAATCACTGAGGTCTTAGGAGGTAGCAGTGAAAGAGGAAATCCTGAGCTAAAATGATGGAAACAAAACTAGGAACACACCAGTGCAACCATAACATAACCAATAAGGGTTTCAGTCACGAAATTTGGGTGTTTATGGTAATGAACGTTTTGAGTACATAGCATAACTCAAGACCCTAGCTCATAATGAGAGGTATGTCAATTCAACCTGCCATCTAAAATGAAGTACAAGGTATGTTCCAGGTGTGTTTAATTTCCACGACATGTAATGGATATACTCATTTTACAAAGGTTAGGAATGGGTAAGTTTTTACAAACCAAAAGCAAATTGATTTTTGGTATATTTACAAAGGATTGAAAAGATTAGCTTACAGTCCAAGAGCAACTCAACATAAGTATTTCATTGGTATATGATAAGCTCATAAAAATCATTAAAATGCGGTAGATGTAAGCCCATTGATCTTTAAAAACCAAGCCTTGGATATAATTATAATGTGAAATCAAATTTTCATGCTTGATTCATGCTTACAGTCATGAATCAAGCATGAAAACACAAGATAAAAATAAAACGAGAATAATCAAATATTTTTTTTATAACCCAACAATCACCCTTAGATAGTGATATTTATAGGGTGAGGTGATGGTAGCTACATGAGGTGTTATTTGTCTTTCAAAAAAGAAAAAGCATGTAGGGATGCCAACAGTGGCGACTTATTGGGAGAAGCAGTTATTTCTGCATCACCAATGAGTTAATGTCAGGATTGATTGAGAATGATTAAAGATTAAAGAACAGTTGAATGAAATCAAGCATCTAAATCAAATTCCAATAATCATCATACCGTTCAGTTTCAGATGTATTTATGTTCAAATGAAATCTGGTGACAAATTTTAATTATGAGAGCAATGATATTCAAGCCAATGGTTCCGATACTGTTGATAGGGCCACTGCTGCCAGCAGGTGCCCATAGCCTTGGCAGGGATGTCAATTAACCCACTCTGATGCCTCTACCTTGTCCAAGAATTTTCAATTCAAAATGAAGGGAATTTACGATCAATATCAAAATTTATACCTAATAATTTTCTTGAACTCGACATTCCTTCGCTGTCAGCAAGCCTATTTAGTACCCCAACGAAGTTGTATTGGCATCATGCATGCATTTACCCGCTGCTAGCAGACCTATTTAGTATCTCGGTCGGTTTACAGACACTTCCCACAACTCTCTAGAAATTATTAACAAACTGACATAAATTTGATGATATTCAGAAAAGCTGGGTGATGCTGAAAATTTCAGTTTTCAGAACACTTGATATTTTCCAACCTTTAATTTTTCGCTTGATAACCTTCATTGTGATCTGAAATTAGTTTTCTAATGAAACTGATTTTTTGAGGACAGGAAGGCATACTTGAGTTTCTTTCTTTAAAATAAGGGACATCGTAAAAATCTTTGAAGATGGTCATGTCTACTCATAATTATAAAGTGAAACTAGGAAAACTGCTTCGAACAGGAAGTTTCTTTAGCTAGTCTGTGTTTCAACAATTTACAACATTGATGCTCTGAAAATACCCTAATTTTTTCTTCATAATGAGTCATTCTGGTTTCCCTTCATGAAATAAAAGGTGACATAGACATAATTTTAACCAGAAAGCAGTGAAAACAAGCAAAATGAAAAGAACCAAAATCAGAAAACAAAAGTAAATCAAAACAGAAAAATATGTACAAAAGGTGGATCTGGAATTATCAAGAAAATACCTTTTGAGAGCTTGGCCATTCACCGAGAAGGTGCCTGGCTATCCCTCCAAACTATGTAGATGGAAAGAGCTAAGACCTATTTTTTCAGCGATTACAAAAGGTCCCAACCACAGGTTCTGGAACTTGGTGTGTTCCCCTTTTCCTTCGTGAGGTTTATCCCATTTGAGAACTAGGTCTCCTGCCTCAAAGTTTCTATCCGAAGAAGATTTTGAATCAAACCAGCCTTTCACAATCTATTGATGCTGATCCAGCCTCTCCTTTACTTGTGCTCTTACTTCTGCTAGTTTCAATAATGCATTAATTCGACTTTCAAGAGGAGGGCATTCCTCTTCTTGAACTTTCTGCGATAATTGCAGAGAGGGAAGCAAAACATGTGGGGGGAGAATCGCTTCTCTTCCATAGACAATAAATAAAGGGGAATTTCCAACAGAGGGTTTTGGTTTCACCCTATCATCCTAGAGTGCATTAAAAAGCATGTTGTGCCAATTTTTGTGGTTTTCAAAAACTGTCCTTTTGATCATTTTTATCAAATTTTTATTTGTAGATTTTGCTAGGACATTTCCTTGGGGGTAGTAGCTGGTAGAATATTTCAGTTTGATCCATTTTTATTAAGAAAAAACACTCATATCGAGGGATGAAAAGTAAGAATCATTATCAAAGACCAAACATTCGGGGGTGTTGAATCTAGTAATGATATTCGTGTTAAGGAAAGATACTACCTGATTAGTGTTTACCACTTTCAGAGGTGCAGCCTCAGATCATCTGGTAAAATAGCTCATTGTTGTAATGATGTATTTATGCTATTGTTAAGAAGTGGGGTTAATTTTCCCTATGATGTTGAGACCCCACTGCTGAAAAGGTGAATCCACTGAAACAGACTGCAATGGGAATGCTGCCTTTTTCACTCTTCCAGCAGCCTTTTGGAAGATTATGCATTTATGACATAATGCATGGGGATATTTAAACAAAGTGGGCCAATAGTACCCAAATCTTAATACTTTGTGAGTGGTGGTGTCTGCACCAAAGTGCCCACTAGATTCCCCTACATAAAGTTCAGATAGTACTTTCTTTGCTTCATCCTTTTCCAAACAACGCATGAGAACACTATAAAAATTCTTTCGGAATAATACGTCATTTATCAACTAGAAAGGTGCAGATTTTAGTCTTAATGCTCTTCTCTTTTTTGGGTCAAGATGGCGAGGAGAAGAAACATGTGTTAAATAAAATTTAATATCATCAAACCAAAAATTAGCAACAACTTGTGTACAACTGATTTGTTTTATGTCATGTTGGTTTATAGTTAAGGAATTGATTTGACTTTCTTGTTGTTTAACTGAGTCAACAACTAGTTTACATAGGCCTTGACCTCTGACAATATGTGCAGGGGTTATTTCGAGATCATACTCTTGCAATGATGTCATCCAGTTTGTTCATTTTTCACCCAATTCCTTTTGTACTAACAAGTTTCCAACAGCAGGGTAATGCACAATGACTTTAGTTTTGGATTTTAGTAAATATGATGGGAAATGTTTCACTGCTTTAAAAACTGCATAAGCTTGTTGATCGACAACTGGATAATTCATCTCTGCCCCTTTGATAGCTGAGCTCATGAAGGCAATGGGGATTTCATTACTTTCAGCGTTCTTTTGGGTCAAGACAACAACATAAGATTGGTCGGAGGCGAAAGTGTAAAGAGTGAAATCTTGCGAGAAATCATGACTCATTAAGGAAGGGGCTTCCACTATGGATTTTTTATGGAATCAAATGTTTGATTTTCCTGTGGTCCCCAATGATACTGAATATCTTTTTTAATTAAATTCTTCAATGGTCTTACCATTTCTGAGAAACTTGGGACAAACCTTCTGACAAAGTTAATCTTGCCTAAAAATGTCTGCATGGATTTTTTGGAAGAGGGAGGGGAAAGTTTGGAAATATCTTGGGTTCTTTCAGGATCGATAATCATTCCATATTTGGATACTATGAACCCAAGTAATTTGTCTTGCTCAATTGCAAATACTGATTTCTTAGGGTTAAGAGATATGCCATACTTGCGGCATCGTTCTAGGACTGTCCTAAGGTGAGACAAATGATCTTTCTTGCTTTTAGAGAAAACGGTTAAATCATCAAGATAGACCACTACCGATTGATTTAGGAGACCATGAAAAGCAATGTCCATTGCTCACTGGAAAGCGGCCCCGACATTTATAAGCCCAAAGGGCATCTTTCTATAGGCATAAGTACCCCACGGGGTATGAAAAGTGGTTTTGAGTTGGTCTGAGGGCGACATGAGGACTTGGTTGTATCCCGAAAAAGCATCTAATAAAGATAGTCTTTCGACACTGGAAACTTGTTGAAGTATCTATTCCATTGGAGGAACGAGATAATTATCTTTGTCTGACGCTTGATTTAGGTTACGAAAGTCGACACAGAGTCAAATTTCGCCACTTTTATTCCTATCAGTGACTAGATTAGATACCCACTGTGTGTGTCTCACTGGGAAAATTATCTTTGCATTCAATAATTTATTTAGTTCTTTGTTGACAGTGGGTTCCAACTTAGGGTGCATCTTCCTTATCTTTTTCTAAAAAGGTTGGGTATGGGGTTTCATGGGAATGACATGTTGTATGATATTAGGATCAAATGTTTTCAAATCATCATATGTCCATGCAAAAACGTCTTTAAATTCTTTAAACAATTTTATAAAGGGAGACCGTTCTTGCTCGAAACATCCCGTTCCCAAATTAATGTTTTACGGATTTTCCTTAGTCCCTAGGTTGATTGTTTCATAAATCAAGGAAGAACTATTCGTTTTACAATTTACTGACCCTCTAAATTTATCATGTAGGTCATAAAACTTTTCTAGTCTAAAAATAGATCTGGGGATAGAGTTTACCAGGTCATATGTCGATTCACAAGATCTAGGATCTAATATTACTGTGAAGTTGTGGAGGTTTTCATCGTGAGTGCCTTCATCGATAATTGAACCCTAAAAAGTGTCCTCCATATGCAATAAGTTAATGATCTACTGATCATCGTCGAACACTCTCCAATTGGTGATGTTATCCGGGATTGACGGCCTGAACAACAATTCAATCGAAAATGCATTCAAAGACATACCTTCTGCAGGAAAAAGTTTAGAAGCGACATTAGCCAATAAATCAACCTCTGAATTACTTAGTCTAGGAATGGAATTGATGTTAAATGCTGGAAATTTTCATATCAAACTCCATACCTCGGTTTGGTAACTTTTCAGATGTGGTGACAAACAGTGTATGGAGTTTCTTACTTGCCTGACCATGATTTCCAAATCACCGAACACTATTAATTTTCTTATGTCCATATCCAAAGCTTTCTTAATCCCTTGCAGAAGTGCTTCATATTCGGCAGTGTTATTAATGCATTCGAACTCTAATCGACAAGCAATGAAAGTCTTATTACCTGCAGGGTCAATGAGTAAACATCTTGCACCGGCTCCTTCTTTGGATTTGGATTCGTTGAAGTATAGTGACCATATCTAAGCTTCGTCAATAGTGTTTGGCACATTTTGCAAAGCAGGTGACTGAGTACAAGTAATGAGTTATGATTCTTGCCCAGGATCGGTGATGGGGGAAATTTCAGTGACGAAGTTATCAAAGAAGGTGTGCATTTCCTGCATTTCAAGTGAATTAGTAGATGCAGTAAAAGGTTTGTTTGGATCATTTAGATCTTTGACGGTGTGCTTGAGATAGCATTCACAGTTAATCTTAATTCTATTTGGCTGTCCATTTTTTGGCAGCCACAAATGAGACCAATCTGTTGCAAAGTACCCATGCAGTTGTTTGGACCAATTCCTGCTCAAGAACAAACCATAGACTTCAGGTATGTCAACAAAAATGATGTCAATAATTTGGTGAACCTTAGGATTAGAAGATAGCCTAACCAACACATTCTTAAGTTCATCGATTACCTCAATGTTCGTCCGATCAAGCTGAATGATTTTGAGACTAGAAGGCTGAACTTCTGCATTAATTTTTTGGAAAACAGATAAAGGCATAACATTTGATGATGCGTCAGAATCTACCATGCAATTATGTACATTTCTATTGAAAATTTCGAAAGTCAATAAGAAAGGTGGGACATTTTTATGAGTATTAACAACAAAATTCTGTTGATTTTTTGTCGTTGTCCCTGAAAGAATTTTATCTACATTTGTTACAGTTTTTTAGATGAATCCCTTTTATCAGGAAGTTTGGGTGTGGTTTTAGTAGGGATATTTTTTTCTATTTTAGAAATGATTTTTGCAGTTTTCTTGCTGCTAGAATCGTTGTTCTTGCTATTTTCTGCGATATTTTGAAGCATTTTCTGCAGAACTAAAGGAAATTTCAAAAGCTCATAAACATAAATATTAGCTCTTAGTTTTTTCAGATCTTCAATCAAGTCATATTCTAAAACTAAAGCTGCTAAACTCTATTTTATCTTAGCTTGTTTAGGCTGTTTTGGAGGCACATTATTACTCATTTCGGAAGATGGTTTACTCTGTGTTTTGCTCCTTGTGTTGTAAGGGTGGACAGTTTCAAAGTTTGCTTAGAAAATACTATCATAAAGGTGTCCAGAGATATTGGGATATGACTCCTCTTCTTCAGCTACTTCTTCCTCAACTACATCTTTAGAACTCTCAGGAGGGGCAGAGTTATCATGTGCTTCAATAATAGTTTGCAAAGCGTATTGTAAGCTTTCGAAATTAAGACCTTCAGTGGTCGTATTTGGTCGATTGGGAGGGAAAGGTTTTCTGAAAGGAGGTTTAAAACTTGCTTTTCTTGAGGATGCCACTTCGGCCGATCTCTTCAATTCTATTACTTGATTTGATAATTTTTGGAAATCCTTTAGCAAGCTTTCTAAGTCTAAAGTTTCTGGTTGGCTTTTGGCTTGGGGAGGCCTGGTAAGGATTTCTATTTTCTTTTTAGAGGATGAAGTTGTTTCAGCTTCACTATTAAGATTGTCTTTTAATCTTAGTATATCCTTTTCGATTTGACTTGCCTCCTTGAAAGCTTCCAGTAGTATAGAATTTTTAGACCTTTTAACCCAAATTGCTATATTATTATGCAGAGCTTTAGTGTAATATGCAACAATAAGACTTTCAGCAAGCATTGAATCATTGGGAATTTGATTTTTCAACGTAAGGAACCTTTGGTTAAAATCCTTTACTTTCTCCTTAGGGTTCATTTTTAGGCTGGAGAGTTCCATAACTAAAACTTCAGGAGATTTGTCATCTCCAAATTTCTCTAAGAAACATGTTTCGAATTTGTCCCAAGAGACAATGGTTTGTGGTTGTTGGAAAAAATACCATGTAGAGGCATTTCCCTTGAACATATAAGGAAAGAGTCTACATACTACATCTTCATGTTCTACACTTTGGAGTCTAATGGCCAACATAAACTTCTTTATGTGGTCTTCAACAGATTATTTAGAATCCAGGTCAAATTTAGGTAACCATTTCTCTGGGTGCTTTGGTAATCGGTGTTGGGGTCTAGGTACAACCATGACATCTTGATCGAGCCAAGGTCTGGTGGGATTGTTTTGGTTTTCCATGGGTGTAGGTGGTGTCGAAGGCTGAGATGGTTCAGATGAGGAACTTCCTTCATTAGAGGATTCTCCTCCTGAAGAGGATGGAGATGAGTGAGGTGGGGAAGGTGGAATACCAGATACCTTAGCTCCGAGAACAGGTGTCTCAGTAGGATTGGTAGTATTATCTCCTAAAGGGTTTAAACGCAGACCAGTGCCTTCAAGATATTCTCTGATATCAGAGAAATCTAAAGGTTGATTAAGAGGCCTACCAGGTTGCCTGATACGGGCCAAGGCACTATGTGTCCTTATGAGTGACTGACAAACAATTTCTTGTATGTTGTCCCCTTGAGGATTTGGTGTTACTGGTTCAACGGGAATTCGAGGATTTTCGTTCAAGGTAGTTGTTGTTTCATAAGTAACGTTGTTGTCAAAGAGACTATGTGTTACTATAGGGGAGCGAGTGTGTGGGGGAGGAGTCTTATGACTTCCACGTGCCATCAATTGTATTCAGGCCCTCCTTCTAGCGCCATTTGTTGGCAGACAAAATTGACCATCTGTCAATTGGAAGAACGAGTCTAGTCCGGGGTTGTCTAAGTAACCCAATCCGTTTGGTGTAACTCGTTCTGACGGGTTTAATGGCTCTGTTAGCCAATCTAAAATCCTAAAATAAAAACAAAAAAAAGAAAGAAATAACTAATTAATTGCTAAACGCTATATTATATATGTACATATGCTCTAATAGAACTACTGTAGGTGCATTTAAGAAGAAAATATACAAATATCACTTATGTACACCATTTACAAACTGCAAGTTTTAATCGAAACTTATGAAATCAATGTGAAAATAATTGCTTTTAAGGAGCAGATAAAGAAAGCACATTTAAATTTTTTTTGTTTTCTTTTATAAATCTAACTAATCTTGAATTGAATAAACTATGAAACGTAGACATTCGGGTAGTCAAAAGTTGAACCATACATTCTGGTTTCATTAATATGTAAATGACAGAATTGAGAAATACAAAGGAACTAACCTGTTTGTTAGTTAGTGAGGTGTATCCAAGCGTCTGTATGAGTGAAGAACATCTAACTGCCACGTCCAAGAGAGAAATATGCAATGAAATTTATGATTGTTCTAAATAAATTCAAAACGTGTATGGGCAGCTTTGGTTTAATGACAGAGGAGGAAACAAAAATATAACCCTGTGATCTTATAATTGCACATAATTACAGCGAGATAAATCCAAAAGTAACTTATGCATTTCATCATTCAATTAAAATTCAAAGATAAATCCTATCATTCTAATTGGAGATGTGATCGCAGTATTTATATCTGGAGCAGTAAATTATAGACGATATTTATAATATAAATATCCCAAACATAATAGATCATTAAGTCTAAATCTATCAGACCTATTAATGTATTAGGATTAACAAAAACATAAATGAAAACATCATCAACAAAAGGATAAAGCCAAAATGCATATATGTTGTTTCATTAACTCTTGGAATCACTCGTTCATATTCTTCTCTCTACCAGGATCATCTCCTTTCCAAAATATAGAGTATTTAAAGAGTTTATAAAAACTAAACCTCCTATCTTCTAAGATAGGATCAGATCTGAAAAAGATCTAAACATTACAAATATAGAGGGCCTAAAGCCACTCATGATCAAACTGTATCTCCAAAACTTATGAAAGTTTTCTTCTATTAACAAAATAAACAAAATGAGATAGCTAATCAACTAAGTCGAGCATGCTCCATCCCATAAGATCAACACCAGATACACCCTGTCTTGAAAAAATGAAATGTGAGCTAGTTAAATATTTTATTAACTAACAATTTCTAAATTTTAATTGAAATCCAAATATAACCAAATTGAAAACAACAAATAAAGCATGACTATAATAAAAATCAATCTTACCATTTAACTAATAACAAAAATTGGATCATGATATCTCAGAATTTATCATGGCCTTTACATTGTCAACATTTTTTATAACAATATTGCCTGTCCTTTTTAGACGCTTTACTTGTCTTTGTGCATTGGCCTTGAGTTCATGGTTTTTGTTTGCCAGTGACTCATTGAGAGTCATGAGAGCTTTGATCCTTTCTTGGAGAATGGGGATGTTTGTATAGTACTACCCTATCCAATGCAAACAAACCTCACAATGCACAACAGGGGCAATCTATTGAGGGAGCATGCAATTGGGCACTAAAACATCAACTCTATCCATTGTTGGCATTTGACTGAGCTTAATACCTATAAACCCTTTGCTATCTTTTAAACATGGTGGGATATTATCGATGTAATCGAATGGTTGATTACGATCTAGTTTGGAACAATTCAGAGCTTCCTCTGCTAGAACCTTTCAATATCAGAGTCAGAATCCTCATGGATCTCGATCGAATTGATCGATCTCACATGAGGATTGGATCGATTTCATATATTCCTTGAAATGAGTCGCCCACCCCTCTTATTATGAAACCCTATCATTTCTTGATTCCTTTTTTAATTCTCGCGAGGGTTTTTATCGTCGGATTTTACTATAGGGTTAGGGAAAACACTTGGTTCATGCAGGGTTTTAATAAGTTCTGAACTAACATCCTGTCACTTACATAATAACTGATCGGGTAATGCCTCTTCATGAGGATTTTTATCCAGCAAAACTGGCTTGCCATTTGAGAAATTGAGAGGTTTTTCTATCATAGGCTTATCCATCATGGGAGTTTCATAAGGTTTTGTTGTTATGAAACCATTTCGAACTAAGAAATCATCCCAATCATCACCCAGTGTTTTCAAATGATGAACTAACAATAATTTAATCAAATTATGGTGAAAGAGGCTGGAATCTAGGTTCTACTTCTTGTATCTCTTTGACATTTTATACAAAATCCTTAGCAGGTAAAACAACATGTTTAAATGGAAGCCAATAAAATGCATGAGCAAACATATGTGGTAAAGGAAAACCAAGCCAAAACGACCTTCACAGGTAATAAATTGTCTTAACACTGCCAACAAACCATGCCATCTAACCTTAAGCAGGGAGACCAGAATACCTTTTTCACAGCAGTGAATCTTTCTGGAGGTGACAAACAAACTCCAGGGGACTTCATCCAATTTCGAATTTTTAAACCACTTTTGACCAATGAGAGGGATCCATGTTGCTTCACTCAAAAATTCTTCGGTGATATCCTACTGAATATCACCCACCTTGGCTCTGCATCCATCAAATGTAAGGGAAAATTCTTTGGACACTCACAAGTTATAACCCTGGAATTTCTTAATAAACATATCCCAACCCTAGCTCTTAAGATCCTCACTCACATCATCATACAAAAACAAATTTTGGGAGCCATTTGTCTCAAATTGGATGACAGGGTCCATAAGGGTTTGAACAGATGGTAACAAGGGCGACCCAAAATCATTGAGGTCTTAGGAGGTAGCAGTGAAAGAGGCAAGATCGAGATAAAATGATGGAAACAAAACTAGGAACACACCATCACAACCATAACATAAGCAATAAGGGTTTCATTCACAAAATTCGGGTGTTTCTGGTAATGAACGTTTTAAGTACAGAGCATAACTCAAGACCCTGGCTCGTAATGAGAGGTCTGTTAATTCAACCTGCCAGCTAAAACAAAGTACAAGGTACGATCCAGGAGTGTTTAATTTCCATGACATGTAATGGATATACTCGTTTTGCAAAGGTTAGGAATGGGTAAGTTTTTACAAAACAAAAGAAAATCAATTTTTTGTATATTTACAAAGGATCCAAAATCTTATCTTACAGTCCAAGAGGAACTCAACATAAGTAATTCATTGGTATATGATAAGCTCAGAAAAATCATTAAAATGCGGTAGATGTAAGCCTATTGATATTTAAAAACCAAGCCTTGGATAGAATTATAATGCGAAATCAAATTTTCATGCTTGATTCATGCTTACAGTCATGAATCAAGCATGAAAACACAAGATAAAATCAAAACAATAATAATTGAATATATTTTTGATAGCCCAACAATCACCCTCAGATAGTGATATTTACAGGGTGAGGTGATGGTAGCTACAAGAGGTGTTATTTGTCTTTCAAAAAAGCAAAAACATGTAGGGATGCCAACACCAAGCAATACACATTTCGTTCATCCTATCATCTGCATTTGTCTACATGTTAGACGTTGTTGTGCCAAAAAAAATGTTGTTTAGGGTCTCAAAATGGCCCTAAAAGTTTGGGACCCAAAAAAATGTATAAAAATTGTCAAGATGTGGAACCATTCTAAATTAGTGGAACATGTGGGTGGCCACTAGTATCCACCTAGATTATTCCTTCCCCCTCAGGAATAAATGGTCCCCATTGCATCAATTTCCTCCATCACATGGGGAAAATTTTATTGAATCTGACTCTTGGTGAGCCACTTTCCCTAGTGAATAAATTTCCCTACTTTGATGACCCGATAGAGTTGGATGTTTTGTTGGTGGGTGCCCTTCATATTAGTGTCCATGATCCAATCAACTATCACCTATCTAATGAAGCCAAGATTTATTTTTGTAGGGTTCAAGTACTCAGACATGTTCAAAGTGTCTAGAAGAGGTAGAAAATATGGTCGAAGCAGTTCCATAATAAATACCGAGTGCAAGCCAAGGAAAGGAGGAATAATTAATTCAAAATCATTCTCATCCATAGCCTTGGTTATGGTGTAATCCCCATATTCAAGTGGGATTAGCTTCTAATGGGGTCTTACGACATTCTCTTTCTGCAAATGCAACCATACCTTATCTCCCACCTAAAACTTGTATGGTACTCGATGCTAATCATGGCATTGATTTTACTTGGCATTGGATTTCTAGAAAATATCATGAACCCTTTTTATTGACTCAACAAATTTGGTTACTCGATCAGCCTAATTCTGCGCATGGGAGGACTCTTCCTTTGTAGTTGCAATGGGAAGAGCTACATCAATGGGGGCCAATGGTTGGAACCCCAAGCACACCTAAAAAGGGGCGTGGCCAATAGAGATGTGGATGGATCTATTGTATCTATGTTGAACATAAGGAATCTCTCATCCCATGTGCATGGATGTTTGGAATTGTACAACCTCATGATATGAACAATCATTTTTTTGACTACCTCTATTTGTCCATCAATCTGTGGGTGGAAGGAAGTCAATTTGGTCAGGTTGGTGTCCATCATTGACCATAGGTTGGACCAAAAATTACTCAAGAACCTACTCTCTCGATCTAAAATAATGGTTCGTGGGAGTCCAAAATGAACCCAAACACATTCAAATAATATCTTGGTAGTGACATTGGTTGTGATGCTCTTCTTGCAGGATGCCAAAAATACCATCTTAGAGAATCGATCAATGACCATGAAGGCATAGTCATTCTCATGCTTGGTTGAAGGTAGACCAAACATGTAATCCATAGAGATGGACTCCCAAGGCCCATATGAAGTAGGAAGAAGGGTTTGTAGCCCCTATTTATTGATGGAAGGCTTAGAAATGGTGCAGGAAGTGTAGGATATGATGCACTTGCAAACATCTTATCAAAGTTTATACAATAAAAATGCTTTTGTAGTACTGCCACTAATTTGTCCACACCAAAGTGTCATGTTGTTCGACTGTAATGAGTTTCCCAAATAAGTTTTTCACACTTGCTTGAAGGAACACAAAGATGGCTTAGCTAGAATAGTAGTCCATCCTGGATATGAAAGTATGGAATTGGTTTGCTTGCACTCAATGTCTAATAAGTAGAAGAAAATTTAGAGTGACTTTTGTATAATTGTGGCCACCTGAATGTCTCTTTCCCACAAGAGTTAAGAAATGTTCTTAGCATCAAAACCAGGGGTTGACTAAGGAAATTTGTGACATGGTTGGTGTTTCCCTTCTTGTACTTGATGTTCAAGTGGAATTGGTGTAGTTACGTGGACCACTTATGATGGTGATCATTATGTAGCTTTCCTTCTATCTACATGAATTGCAGAAGCCTACGATTAGTGTGGATGATCGTTTCTTTCCCCATAATGCAATGCTTCCACTTTTGACATGCCAACATAATGGAGTACATCTCTTTGTCGTAGGTGGGTTATCTACAAATAACATCATATAGTGTTTCACTGTGATAGGCCACCAAATTCCCATGCTAAGTGAGGACTACACCAATATCATAATTTGAAGCATCTATGTCAATCTCAAATGGTTGTTGTAGGTATGGAATAATAAGGATTGGTGTTGAGCAGAGGTGAAGTTTCAAATCCTAGAATGATTTATATTGGGAGGAAACCCAAACAAACTTGTCCTTCACTCCACCCTTGGTCACCTGGATTAGGGCCCAATCGATATGTGAGAACCCCAACACAAACCTACAGTAGAAGCTGCCAAGGCCCAAGAAGCTGCAAAGCTCATTCAATGTCTTTGAGGATATCCAATCATGGATGACTTGGATCTTCGTTGGATCCACATGCACACCCTACTCATCCATGATGTATCCAAGATATTAGATTCTCTGCATGTCGAAGGAAATCTTCTCCAAATTGGAATATAACTTGTGTTGTCATAGGGTGCCCAAGACCTGTTGAATGTGCTTCAAATATTCCTCCTAGGTTTTGTTAAATATGAGGATGTCATTTATATATACGACCAAAAAGGAGTTTGTGAATGGATGCAATATATCATCCATCATTCGCATGAATTTGGTTGGGCCATTAGTCAAGACGAAAGGCATGGCCAGCCACTTCAAGATACCTTCTCTAGACTTGAAGGTTACCTTCCATACATCAGTTAGCTTAATCGACACATGGTGGTAGCCTGACTTAATATCAATCTTACTGAAAATTTGGTTCCCTTGAGTTGATCTAGAAGACCATAAATTTGGGGGATTGGGTATCGATTCTTGAAAGTGTTCTTGTTCAGGGCTCTGTAATCAATACAAAGTTGACATGTCCCATCCTTCTTTTGTACTAGAGAAATTGGGATCCCTCAAGGTGAGGAGATTGGTTTGATGTGGTCATTCAGAATTAGTTCTTGGATCTAGCATTTGATTTCTTCATACTACATAATATAATGTTTGTATATAGGTTAGTTAGGAAGAGAAGCACCAGGTGTCAAATAAATTGAGTTCTTTACCGAATAGTGCAAAGGCACCCCAGTAGGTGAGGAAAAGATGTATTTGTGCTCTTCTACTATCTTGTCCACTTGTTTCTATTGTGTAGAGAGAACCCATGAAAAGGTTTTGGTAGTTGCAGTGACCTTCCATTCACATTTTTACCGAACCATAAAGAGGACAAATATCCTAGTCTAAGAGACCACCTTTCTACATTGCTTCATGGATATCAAAGAGACCACAATAGTTTAGATTGCCTCCAGTACCTTGTGGAGATGACCTCCTAAAGTAATAATGAAACTATGGGGCTCTAGATTCATAAACAACATGATGCTTCCACATATATGGTTATCCTAATAAAACATTGAAAAAAATTCAATGGGGGAAATTTCACACAACACATCATATTTTAAGGGTTTGATGTCATAGTGTAGGCGACATTATTGGCTGACGTGGATGTCTCATCCTTGGATGAGACAACCAATGGTGTCTGGTTGAGGATGTGGCATCATTGTTAGGTTCAGCCTCTTGATATGTTGATATTAGGTTATTTTAGCTACCATTGTTAACAATGAAATGGATTGGGGTCCGCTTCACACACATTTGTGAGTGGAAGATAAGCTCCCCTTATTCAGGCTCCTTTGGTTTATCTAGGTGGAATTTGTGGTACTGATGGTGACACTGATTTCTACGTCAATGATTCATTTTTCCTTTTTCTGTTCTGAATCAGATTTTGAGTCAGCATCTAACCCTAAGGCTTTTGTCTTAGCCATCAATGACTGTTTGGAGTGACATTCATCAATATTGTGCCAAGGAACTTGCACCACTTTCCAGTGTCCTTCTTTGACTTCCCATTACCCTTGTTTGTTGGTGGCTTGGATTGGTTGTCCTAGGGCTAGCCATCCTTTCTTTTTCCTTTTCTCTGGGAGTAAGGGACACCTTTAGAGTGCTTTTGTTGCGATGGGTTTGTAGAACCGAAGTCCCACTTATTATTTTTCTTGAACTTCCACTTGATCTTGACAACATATTGGTAAGTGGCTCCGAGTGAGGAGATGTCCAAAAAATCCATATCTATTTGGATGTACCTATGTAGGCCATTGTGGTACTTCAAAACTAGGTGTTTCTTGGAGTCTTTAATACCCAACTTTGTGTGCAAGGTATGGAATATGTTGGTGTACTCTGGCATCGTCTGGTCTCTCTCTTGATGTAGAGTTGTTCATTTTGTGTACTATTCATAATAGTTTCCAACATGGTACTATTGATCCTTGAAGGCATCAAACAAATCTTCCCAAGTGGGTCTTGGCTCAAACATTGTAGACTCATCTTCAACATGTTTCTCATAGTAAGTCTCCCACCAATATTTGACATGGGGAAGGGACTTAAGGAGCATGAAGGTGATTTTTTCACTATTGGAAAAATTTTGGACTGAGAAATAACCCTCTAGCAGACTTAACATTTTTCCAAAGTGTTGGAATCTATCTGGCATTCAAATAAAGTAATATCAAAGTTAACTTGTAACTTATAGGGAATCGCACCTCCGAAGTGACTACTGGTTGACGTTTCCTCCATTGTTGTTGGTAACTATTGAAGGATCTAGAAAAAATTATCCATCATCTCGTTCCTTTTTTATGCGAGGGTTTCCTCGAGCAACAATTTGATAGGATCTCCTACTCTGTTGTCTCTCTTTTCTTATACCATAGGAGGCTTCCTGGGTCAGCGGGAACATTCTTCCCCAATCTCAACTAGTTCAAGACCCAACTCTCAGTAGCCTGACCTCATCAGGGACATGCACATAGAAACAATAAAGAGTAGATATCTTGGATACCACTGATCCAGATTATATTGAGAACGACATGAAGGAAGAGATATAATAGATATATAATAAGGAAATATGTAGAGATATTGCAAGGAACACAGTAATAAAAAAAAAAATCAAATTCTAATAATGATTGTCTAGAATAAAAAAGATTGTAAAATGCAAAGCACACAAGCTAGAGAGAATGGTGGTAGCTTATATTTGAAGGGAGAGATGTGTCGGCTATGCTCATTCACAAGAAGTTGATTACAAAGAGGTCGAAAAGGCCAAGCATATATGAGAAAACCTTAATAATATAAATCCCTAACCCCAGAAGATGAAACTCCAAAAGGTTTGTGGGCCCTGATGTTGTTAGTTGATACGGCAACTTCCCGTGGGCATAAGTTTTGCATATGATCTTCGTTTGAGGTGTTCGGTACATCGTCAGAAAGGTCTAGCCAAGGAATACACATTTTGTTCATCCTAACATTTACCTTCTCATACATGTTAGGTACGGTAGATGAGGAATCCACATTTTTTTCGACCTAGCATATACCTTTTCCTACATGTTAGGTGCTACCGTGCCAAAAAACATTGTTTAGGGCCTTAAAACGGCCCCAGAAATTTGGGACCCGAAAAATTGTAGAAATACTGCCAAGATGTAGAAACATTATGAATTAGTGAATCGGGTGGGTGACCACCAGTATCCCCCTAGATCATCCATACACCATGCACCACACATCACATGAAGCACCCCCAAGCATAGTGTAAGCACTTTCAAAGTAACCTCAAAAGCTAACACAAAATTTATAATTTTTCTAAATACAATTACTAAATCCATCAAAATCCTTACCTTAAACACATGTGCCAACAAAAATACCTATGTGGATGTATTAGGTGTTTGAATCCACCCTATGTACAAGGACAATCAAAATTAAAATATGAAGAGAAAGACTCCGCCCAAAAATTCAACCAAAGACAGGTTTCCTGTCATCACACAGACACTTAACAGTCACTACAGAGACCCAAGAAGACTCAACAATCATCAAAACCTACCGAGCAACCACCAAACCCAGCAAACAAGAAAAATAGGTTGATGTACACGATTGTTCAAGAGAACAATGTGTATGTACGCATCTTGCAGAAGAACAACACGCGTATATACATGACTGTCAAGCAAAAGCCCGCATATATGTTTCAAAAACATAGTTAGACAAAGGAGAAGGCTGAAAGAATCAGACCCAAAGTGAACAGAGGTTATCAAGCAATGATACAATAATAAATGCTATAGGAACGAGATAAATATAAGGAGAAAAACACTCCAAACCTCAAGAAAGAAGATTCACTCCCCAGTATGGTTACCAATTCTGTTACGAGGAAAATATTTCTATGGCTAGGGGAAAACCACAATAGACAGAAATGACTGCATAAATCAAATCTATTCTCAAGTATGCTATATAAAAAAATATGCTAGCAATACAAGACAAAAGGCCTACCTCATCCAGATGTTTGATGAATCCCACCATTGAGCACTTGACCCAAAGCAATATACCTGCAACTAGTCCTCAACAACCAAGCAAAGCAAGCATATGGTGTTAATATATGATGTTATCACATTCAATAGAATAATCCATTAATATACATAACAAATACACCCATGAAATAATAATTCAAATATTTGCAAGATATCAATTGGATGAGAAAAGAATATTTCTATTAATATATGATTAGCAGAAGTGAAAAAGTTACAAACTTCCATGTCGGCATGGTTCGGAACTGAGAAGCTAAGTTCCTTCCAGCTGGGCCTCCACCACTTCAATCCTCCACCAAATGCAAGCTCATAGAAGAGAGAAAATGAAGTTCTCAATCAATAAGGAAAGATCTTGGGGGCTAAACACTGTGTTCAAACTTAAAGGATAAAGGGATGTAGACTCAATGTGAAGTAAATAATTCCTCCAGAGTAACTTTGCTCTCAAAGTTGAATTCTTTCTCCTCCTTTCCATAGCTTCGAATTGGCCCATTTATATCCTTCAAATGGAACTGAAGGGCCAATTCGGAACATTTCCAGTATATGGAAGGCCAAGGATCATTGATCTCCTATCATGACATGGAAACCCGACACCATTTTGCAATTCTGGGAACATTTCTTGATGTACGCGGGATGTAGTTGTGCGACCTATGTATACACATGATGTATAGCAGGCAAGGTGCGTATATGTGGAAAAAATGTATTTTTAGCTCTAGGATTTGTAAAAAGGGATGAAAAGTCTACATAAGGAAATGGAAAAAGGCCTTCTATGCAAGATTGCATAGGGTGAGGCAAATCTTTCTATAATAGGGGGCGTAAGAACAATATTTTATTAAGTGGAAGATGATTATAATGGGGATACCGACAACAATGAAAAAATGATTCCTTGATCCACCTCTTCATCTAGCTCAACCTTTTAAGCCACTTATCTTTTCCTTCTTAAGAAATTAGTGTGATTTTGATGCATGGAGATCCTCCCAAGCAAGTGGAGCAAGTGAAATAGTGAATCTCTTTGTAATAAAGTAGCATATTGATGCATAAAATGTATGTTATCAAACCATACCCCGAACCCTTTATTTATGTGCTTTTTGGAGCATTAATATTTTAGGTGGGGATATCAATGAGGGTCACAACCATCCTAAGATGATCTTTTGTGATGACCAACCTAAATAAGACCATATGAGGTCAGAATGGGTGAAAATGCATGTGTGGTATTTTTTGATGGGACCTAAATACCTTGACTCAATAGTAGGAACCAAACCCACCACCGAGGTCCAATTAGAATATACATCATTTAATATGGAATGGTTCTCCAGATCTTGTGATCCGGCTAATTTATCGTTGGGCTTTATGTTTTCTTACGAAGGCTCTTCATTCAATTAGGATGGTTCCTTTTTTTGTATTTTCTCTTGAGTGGGGCTGGTGTGAGAGATCCAAGCCAGTATAAACCAACTTGACAAATAACAGGACAAAGTTTTAACTATTGGGAAAAGGTTGAGATTGGGATAACCCGCTTCTCAAGCATGAAGATAGTGATTCTATGCCAAGTGGCCTAGTACTAATACTTTAACCAAATGTACATCCAATTACTGTCTGAGAAAGACTAACTAAAAGTAATAAAACACATATGTAATCAAGGCCATGGTAAGAAAAGTAAGTCATCTACCATACCATTCATCACATAACCACACAATGAATTATCCTCATCAATTAAATCAAAGAACATCAAAACATTGCACTAGATAACTTGACAACATAATTAATTGCTCTTACTCATTTACTACATCATTCATGGAGCAGGAAAGGAAGTAATTCTTCTTCAACTCCAATCACATACACTTGATGAAAATAACTTGTCTCTAGTCCAAAAGGACTTCTCAATTCATAGAAGTCTCAAAATAGTTATCAACAACCCAAAGAAAGAGTTCTTACAACAACCATTGACGCTGGTCCATTGGTCGATGTCTTTATTTATAATATAAGGTTTTAACCATAATTAACGACTAGATGTAGTTTAAGCCAAACAAAAATCACCATGTGGCGTGATCATTTAACAGTTTCTTTATTAGTCCACCCGAGATGCCTCTTGAAAAGGGTGACTTCTTTCATATTCGGACCAGCTGATAAACAACTCTTCACAAGTTTGAGCCCATGGGAACTTGTGTTGTTCCATAGGGGCTACATATACTCCTCTGATATCTACCGCATGCGCTTGATACTTCGCCAAACTAAAGTTCAGTTGTTGTATCATGACCTAGGATTTGATCGGGTGTTCCGTGAATTGTTGTACTTGCCCTAGTTTTCCGTCGGTAACTTTTGTGCACTCTTCGACCCATAGAGATTCTTGTTCGACATGTTTCTTGACCACTTCGCTTAGGTCCATAAATTCATCAGGGGTACCGAACTCGGGAAGACTGACATCCTTCATCACTTTGTTAACTTTACCCCAGTGTTTCTGGCATTTGGACCACTGCTTCTGGACTTCTCGGTGTGGGTCTTGAGACATCTTAGCCCAATATTCAGTAGATCTCCTCATACGGTCAATACTACTTTTTCCTATCAGCCAGATACCATGTCTTTCCTTTTCTTGACCCAGCTGAACTGCTTCAATATATTCGATTATCTCTACCATTTGTTGTGCCTTTTCATGCCATCTCTCCATATCTTTGCACATTGCAAGCGCCATAAGAGTGTCCTCCTGGAACTCGACTATGTTTGTGGTTAACATATGTCTTTCTTTCTTGAACTCATCATAAAATCCATTGAACTCACTTTTCAGATACATTGAAATCTGCGTAGCATTCTTGTAATACTCGACCAGATGGCGAATTTGTTTGAGCTTCTTTAGGGTAGCGGCTAATTCTTTTTCATCCCTCCTGGCTCTATCTTGGGCGGCATCAGAGATGGATTTTCCCATGCCAATTATTTCATACGCCCAAGAATCTTTCGTGTTGAATAAGATTTCCTCTGTGGTTACTAAGATGGAGTGATCCAAGGTGATCCTTCTCTTTTTCACCATCCTTTGAACGATGGCCTTTCTCTTTTGATCATAGGAGATAGCATAGAGGTCCTCTACCTCATCTACCAGGTCTGGTATCTGCTGATCACCCTAGGTGAGGTTATTTCTTAGGTTGCCCACAGTGTATATTTGTTCGAGAGGGGGCTCTCTAACTTCCTTGTTCAACCTTGCGAATCCGACCTCTACTTATTGTTCATCAGTGGTTTGAATGTTGGGTAGAGTAGAGACATCGGGTATAGACTTATCACTTACTTGCTTGTCGGCCATAGAATTGTCGACTTCCTTTTGCGAAGGTTCATCACTTGAGCCTATGTCTGTTTCTGGTTCATCGGATTCCCTTGTGTCGAGGTCACCTTCAGCTTTCGTTTCCTTTTGTGGGACCTCCTTGTCATGACCTTCGGGCCCAAGGGAAGAGACCTTTTCAGGACATGGAGAAAGAGTTTTTTTGGGGCCTTCTTCTTCTTGAACATGTACCGAGGTACCACGAGAGGGTTTTGGGCTCTCGTCATTGCTATATATATGTATAAGTGTGCTTAAGGGATTGGGCGCTTGTGTTTCTATCGACACCTGACCCGTCTCTGGTTGAGTCATTTCTCTTTCCAGGGGGTCGATCGACGATGTCATGGATTCAGGATTTCCTGGCCCATTGGTGTTATTGAGACCTATGAGACTAGGAGCACTTGTCTTTGTTGGGATTCTTTGGACGATGATTGAAAGCATGGGTCTTATGACAAGGTATGGATCATCTTGCATCTGCTTCATCAGTAGTTGGGTTTGCTGGTGTAAAAGTGCGCCTCTTTTCTGTGCAATTTGGTCTTTAGGGGGATCTTCAATTCATACCCAAGATTCCTGATTTTCTCCTACAGGCTCAGCGTCTTCTTGGGAATCTCTTATTTCTTCATTCAACTCATATGTTTCTCCCTCTTTGGGGCATCGACTAATTCCTTGAACCACCTGCTCCAAGTAAGTTGCCTGTCCTTCAAAGTTCATAGCTTTAAACCTGGTTCCCCTCGGATCGGCCTTCCTGGATATCACCTCATCCCAATCTTGAGGATTCTCGATAAAAATATCATCTTCTAACTAGTCATGGGCATAGGGCCAACATGACGATATCTATGACGCATGTGGTAGGACCAATCCTTTGGGATAATGCTTGCGAAATCGGCTATTTTGGAACCAAAATTCCAACTGACCTAGCCCAAGTTGTTTAGAATGAGTGGTGTCCTTGACCATGTAGAAGTCGATATGGAACCCATATTGTATGAAAGCCTGCTTCTTGTCTTTTACTAAAGTCGCCTTGTATCCTCGAAGGATGGTTTGATAGCAGATTTCACATAGTACTAGCTGGTCGGGAACATAAATGGGCAATAAGTGGGGTGCTCCTGTGGCACCAAAAATCCTGATGTAGGTTTCTCGTTCATCTAAATACCAGTGACCAATTTTGTCTACAACCTTCTTTGCTTCATCTAATAATCTAGGGCATTATTTCCTGAAGAGAAAGAAGTAAATGTGTGCAATAAACTAATCACAGATAACAACATAGGATTTCTTGTACCTGTTTTCCCATAGGATCCCAAAGTACACATGGACTGCTAGCTCCGAAGGGTGCCAACTGAGATTCATTCCAGCAAAAGCATTTCTGGCACAAACGACGTCTAGTAGATACGAGGCCATGTAGAAGACCGGGGTCTCTCCCTCCTTCGATGCCTGAGCCTGTTCTATGCAGGTGCTCAACTGTTTGGAGATGATAGCACTCCAAGTGAAACCCATGCTTGAAATGGTGACTGTAAAAGCTAGAGGCATCCAAGCTTCTGAGAACTGGGAGAAATCCTTCTCTCCATGCAATCTACAGGGAAGAGCCATGAGATAGATGTATGGTTCCCTAAGATTGGTCATTGGGTACCAACCGGTAGTCTGATTTATAAACTTTTTATGTTCCCTCCATCAAGACGCCATGATTTTGCTGGTATCATGTGATGAATAGAAACCCAGAACGAAATCGTTGTTCAAATTTTTTCCATGCTCATTGAGTTTATAGTATCTATGAACCTTTGATAGTAGGAAAGACCTGACGCATTCACCATTATCATCATTAATCAAACACTTATGTGCATTGGTGTGGTCAATAAGTCACTTTAGGAGCTCAATGTAAGGAAACACTGGAGACCAACTTTCCACCATGTGTAGATAATCCCTGCAAATATTTGGGAGGACCTCGTCATCGAGCTTCCTAGTATCAGGATCACTGTGTGGGGTATATTCAAGGGGTTCTTCCTTCTTGATTTTCTTGAACACTTCTTCCCAGCAAGGAAAGGTTGTCTTTGCTCCAACATTCACCTCTGTATCTTCAAAGGCTGGGGCCTATAAGAAGGGCTCCTTGGTGATCTCCTTAATGACAGACATTGGCTTGGGATCGAACTCTAATTTTCTTCCAACTGTAGGGGAAGATCCCTCTCCTACTTCTTCTTCTTTCAGCTTGGGCACTCTTGGCAATTTCCTAGTGGAAGGATTCTTTAGAGGCATTGTTCCTGCAATGAAGACTGCCCTTTAAACATGTATACAGAGCAATGTTGGGTGAATATATATAATAATATAAATGTAAAACCGTAAGAAGATCCATACCTGTAATGCTTGCTAAGATAATTTTTTAGTACTCACTGGACTTTGGAAACCTTCTCTGGACTTGATAGCTTCGTTCTCCTGTTTGTTGTGAATTACTTGCTATGTAGAATGGGATCATACATAATGACTTGAATAGAACACAACTGGGGGAATACTATCAGTCATGTCAATCATTTAATACGGGTAATGAATGCGAATTTAAAAATAAATGAGTTATATGATCTCTATGGATAGATCCTAACTGGTGGATGGCAGAGGCGCGGATGGAGGTGTATTATATCGATGAGTTTAACAATTCCTTTTGATTCATGCACGAGTTAGCAACTAATGCGTGTTCAGAGAATTAATTAATGTCTTTGAATGCGATGTACTTGAAAGTGTCTCGTCATGTCACATCACTCCGACATGAAGATCGGGGATTGGCTATTATCAGAGTGTACACTAATATTTCTATTTTCCTAATAAAATTCCCGACGTCGATGTTATTGGGTGTCGATGATCAGGGTGTCATTCTTCCTTTTGCGGGGTGCATACCCTTACATATTTTTGTCAAAGCCAAAAGGATCGGTCTTCGGAAAAATCCCCACCGTGGATTTATTTGTAGGAAAGAAACGTTCTCATCGACCGATGCCGATGAAAGTTGGCACTCAGCTATCCTAACTTTCGAAATGATTTTCACCACCTCAATTTTTTGTCGATGCCGAACTTCTCTTTGTGAGTCGGGGAAGATCTGGGTCATTGATTAATTGTTAATTCTCTTTAGATTCAATTGAACTTTAAATAACACATGAAATACATAAGACAAATGAAGTGTCAGTTTCATGCCGAGGCGAAAAATATTCAAAAGTAAAAAATAAAGGGTGGTACCCAAAAGGAAATGGTCACGGAACTTTTAGGGTTTGTTGAGTACTCAACAATATTATCACTTTCAAAAATCAACAAGTATTGTTGATTTGACTACATAGAAACAATGACGTCAAGTGGAAAAACATGGATAATTTTAATAATTAAACCATTTTAACCATTAGGGGGCATAATTATTTCCTTTTTTAAGTCATTCCTTAAGGTTCTCTGTGTTGTAATAGCCATCAATGTATTTTCATTGGTGAGTTTAATATTGGACGAGATTTCGTCACTATGTGACTACTTTGGTGGTCTAACAGGTGCCCACTAATGTATTGAGGCTAGGAGAACAACATATGGATGAAATACATCAACTATTTTCATTATATCACTAGAGAATAGGGAGAGAGAGGACCACAAAATACATTTCCAGAAGAAGGAGAGGGAGGGGAACCACCTACAATAAAGCGTTAGTAGTCACCAAAAATGTGGAAATTCCTCATAATTTAGGCATACCCATGCTGGAGCGAGGAATGAGTCTATTGAGATGTCTCTTGTATGATACTAACAAAGTATAATAACATGGTTCTAGCTTTGAACATGCTAAGTAATACACATTATCATGCAACACACCTTCCTATGACATCATTGTGTGGAAACAAGTACTGGGAGAGTTGAGGTCTTGGACAATGTGTAGAGTGGTCAACAATGCAAAATCAATGGCACCAACCATAACAAATTAGTCTTTAATAATAATATTCAACATCGCCACATATTATGACTCATCACCATGTGAATAAATGAGTTAAAGTAGAGCATGGGCGAAAATTATCAATTAACAATCAATAACAAGAATCACTATGAACCAGGAGGAGACCCGTCGATGAGGATAATGGGGACCAAGGTGTTGATATTATGGTATTTGTGGGAGGTATTAACCTCCATGTGTAACCTTTGGCTAGAATAGAATATTCCAGAATCAAGAGAAACCCTAAACATATATGTAAAAACCCTAGAAGACAAGTCGACTTAGTAAAATAATTAATATTAAAGTATTACCCTCCAAAAAGATAAGTCGACCTAGACAGGTGACAAGGAGCACTATAAATAAAGGTCACTTGAGCTCATTTGTACAGACTCACCTCACTCACTCTCTCAAGTATAACACAAGTTTGGAGCTGCAGTTGCAAGAATGGAAGGTGAATCCTCTGGGGTGATTATTGGTCTCTCTCTCTAGCACTATCTAGCCTAATATATGCCCCTTACCTTCTAGTATATCTCGGTGCTATTCTTGGTGAAATTCTTGGTGGTATTATGATATTATTCATGGTGTTCTTGGTAAGTGCAACTAAAACTGCTACAACTAATTATTGTTCTTTTTCTGTGGCTTTGGAACTTTCTATCTAGTAAGCTATCTTTGGAGAAAGATGCGATCTCTTGGTTATATATTGGTTCTAGTGCTACTTCCATAATCATTTTATCTAGCAAAGGTTATGGTGCTCAAGGGTTGTTGTGTGCCTATGGTTGGGTGAAAATACTGATATTGTTTATGGTAAAACGAGCACATCAAATATTTTAACACAAGGTTCATGTATGATTCTCCTAAGTGTGAACAAATGTGTTGAAGTTGAACACGAGAGAAACCATCCATTCATGAGTCAATCAGGATGGATCACTTTTGAATGCAAGGAACCTTCTTAAAGGTAAATTTAGGTCCCAAGGTACTGTATACCCCTAATTCTTACTCTCGAAGTAGATTGTGTTATGGTCAATAATAGAAAACTCATCTAATCAGTAAAGACAATGGTGATTCCTTCCAATCAAAAGCAAGGGAAAATCATAATAGTATGACTATAGCCACAACACTGAATATATACTTGAATCAAGGAATTACAAGATAATGAGTAACAAAGACTTCCCTTGACATCGAATATATAGTTGGTTGGTGTGGGTAGGGGCACAAACAACTAGATCATGGGTAGTTAAATCAATGGGGGATAGACTCAAGTTGCACTAATTGCATTGATAATCAAGTATATCAATGAAAAGGGTTTTGACACAAGTAGTAGTGATGAACAAAACTTAAGACCATGATGACTCAATTTTTGAAAATAGACTAAAATGAAAATGTTGTAATTAAGGGAAATATTGATAGATGTCCATTTCATACTCATAAAAAACATAGTGATTATCCTACTCCCCTTTTTTGGTTTTTGGTGTTTTATGATGTTTTTGTTTTTTGTAACAAATGGTAAAAAGAATCAATAAATCATAGATGGTACATAGAGGATTTGAGTTCATGTATGCAAGTGATTGGTTCCACAGGGAACAAAATGACAACAATAAGAAGTACAAAAAAATATTTCACAAACCCTAGGGGTTAGCTCAACTAGTTGTTGCCATTTTGGGGGATTTCGATAGTTTCATGCCAATAGGTTCCTAGTCGAATCCCCTATGTTATATGCACTAAGATACACCAATGGTTTTACTAGATATCCCATCCACGAATGTGGGGAAGTATGCACTAGGTTCCTAGCAAATGTTTCCTTGGAAAAATAAAAATAAAATGGGCCACAAAATTAGGGAACATCCAAATATGTGCCTCAACTAATGGTGATGGTTTATAAATAGGTGTTATGGTAAATACCAAGAAAATAAAGTGAAAAAAAAGGCCAAATAAATGGATCAAATCTTTTGTGGAAATGGCCAAAAAGAGATGAGAAAGGAGAACATGGTTCACAATGCACATTCAATCTAAATGGGCTCTTGGTATTTCAAAAAATTATTTGGATGGGGCCATAATCAAAGTTGTACTATAAAAATGAAAACCATCATAAGAAATATCAATCATTTTATGAATGCATAGGTAAAGAAGCATAAAGGGCTAACATACCAATGTCCAATGGGGTGGATACCATGGAAAATTCAATACCAAAAGGTTTAGATGCAATGTTGTAGAGGGAAATCCTAGTCCTATATCTCAATTCAAGCATATATTTTACTGAGACAACCAAGATGAAGAGAATGGACCAATGACACCAAAAAGTTTAGTCCAAGGTATTGTATCTATGAAAAAACCACTTAAAATACTTGTCAAATATTGTGTGAGCTATAAAGATTGGAAGAATTGTTAAATAGGATCTAAGACTTATGCTTAGTGGAGGAGAGATTACACAAATGGTGGAAATCGTTACACAAGACATTTTCGAAGGAGGGGATGAAGGTAGTGGGATCAACGATGGAAAGTTCCTACCCGTGAAGGGAGTCAATGGGAGAGAAAGGATAGAGGTCATCCCATGGAATGTTTAGGATGGTCAGGGCTTCTATGAATTAGTAATTGGTAGGAAGATAATGGAAAAAGAGGGATGCAGATGAGAGTGAAAAATCTTGCATGGGGAGGAGGATGACTTCAACATTCTCATAGGCCAAGAGAAAAAATGGTAGACCTCCTATATAGAAAACATGAAGGGGGTGTGATCGTTCCTATGGGATAGGAAAAATAAAAAAACATTCTAGTAGAAGGAAATGGAAACGTGTTCCATAATTCCCAAGGGTGTGGAAGTAAAGGCATGTCGAACAAGGGAAGGGGAAATGTGTTCTAGTAATTCTAAATATATGGGGACAATTGCAATGTGAAGCGCACTCCAGTACAAGCATAGAGAAACAAACTAATTTAAAAAGGTACTCTGACAAAGGGAAGGGGAAAATATCTCTTTAATTCCTAACATTATAGAGGAAAACTAATGGAAGGGGTACTTGGTGAAGGAAAACGAAATCTTAGTGAAAGCACTCAAACAAAGGAAAACTGGGGCCAAGTGAAACAACTCTGGAAAAACACATAAACAAAGGAAAGGGGAATGTGTTCTAGTGCTTCTAAAGGCACCAGATTAAGGGCATGTCATCCAATGGAAAGGGGAATGAGTTCCAATGTTCCCACATATAAGGCCATGAGAGTACTCCAACAAAGGAAATCAAATATGTGAAAGGCGTGACTCTGAAAAAGGTAAACAAAGGCATGGTGAAAGGAACTTCCATAAAGGTAAACAATGGCATTTCAATAGAAGGAAAATGAAGGCATGGTGAAAGGAACTCTAACAAAAAAACAAAGGTAAAAATAATCTAAAATGGGTACTCTAGAAAATGGAAGGGGAATTGTGTTCATCAATCCCTAATATTACAAGAACAAAATAATCCAAGTCACACTATGGAAAATGCAAAGGGAGGATAAGTGAAAGAATTACAACAAAGATAAACAAATGTTAAATGAAAGCACCCCGAGCAATTAATGGGAAATTAGTTCTACTTCTTCTGAGGCCATGGGAGTAAGAACATGTTGGTCGTGGAAGGGGAAATGTGTTATACTACTTCCAAAGGCATGAGGGCAAGGGAATGTCAATTGAGAGAAATGGAAATGTGTTCCATCATTCCTACATATAAGGTGGCAAGAGAACTTTGAAAAACAAAAACAAAGGCAAAATTAAAGGCACCATGACAAAGGAATATGGAGGCTAAGTGAAAACACTCCTACAAATGCACATTGAGCTAGGAAGGGAAATGTTTTTTATAGCTTTCGAAGTCAAGAGGTAAGGGTGCACCACTTGGGGAAGGGAAAATGTGCTCCATTGATTCCAAAGCCATGAAATCAAGGGCGTGTTGAACAAGGGAAAGGAAAATGTGTTCCATGATTCTCATAGATAAGGTGGCTAGAGCACTTTGACAAAGAAAAATAAAGGAAAATTTAAAGGGACTTTGGCAAAGGCAAACATAGGCATGATGAAAGGAACTCTAGAAAAGAAAAATACAAGCACAGTGAAAGGAACTCCAACAAATCCAAGTAGAAGCATGGTGAAAGACACTCCAACAAAGATAAATAGAGGCATGGTGAAAGGCACAGTAGCAAAGGAAAACATTGGCATGGTGAAAGGAACTCTGACAAAAGCAAAGAAGAGAAAAACAATATAAAAAGGGCATAAGGTAATCTAAATGGACTATTGGATAAGGAAGGAGAGTTAAAATCCATAGTTCTCAATCACAAGGAGGAGACTTGATAAGCATACCATTATATGGTGACAGAGGGTGGCTCAAGGGCCCTTATATTTAATAGAAATCGATCAACCTCTAAGATTGATTGGACAGAAGGTGATTCAAAATCCAAATTCTAGTGCTTTGTGGGAGCATAGGTGTTATAGATGGTAGAAGTGTTTACAATGCTTAACTCCTAAAAAATTCAACCTCAATAGAAGGTGATGGCTCTAGCACATGGAGGACATACTCGTCCATGTATGGTGGGGAGGTGTAGTAGGCAATGGGCCTCTAGAAGTGGATGGGGTTCCCTCGTGTTGTGGTGATTCTCATGTGGCAATGGGGTAGAGGTGTTGGAGGCATAGGTCACTTAAGTGGTGAGCACTGCAATAATTAAAGTTTGTGGAATTTAAATATTGACAACATTGGGTTTTTTTCTTCATGTAACATATCTTGGGGAAACCACCTGAGCACTTCCCATGATTTCGAGGATGTTACCCAATGTAAAACCTGTATTCTTGAGTTCATGAGATGAGGTAAAAAACTCATGAATATATCATATATATCTCATCAACAATCGGCTCACTAAGAGCAAACATGTCACAAAGTGGGATTTGAACCTAGGTGGGAAGTGTAACATCCTTTCCTCACAACCACACAAGCTATACCTAATTGAAAAACATAGTGGGGTTATGTTGAGGGGTAGGTAGTTGCAAAGAAGTAGAGGAAACATCATTGGATGCAAAGGAGTGTCAACCCAACTCACAAAACTTGGGGAGTTTCAAAGAATAGTGAGTATAATGACCTGCTACTCCTTTAGATTGCACAAGGGTGGTTAGTCTTGATTATGTTACTCATTATTTCCCTAGGTTGTGAGAGAAATTGTTTGGTAGAGGGTTCATGTTGATGGAGGGGTGGTAATGAGGTAGAAGATGGAGTATCACCCTAATTCTCTCCTTCATGACATTTGAGTGAGCATAGTTGAAAAACATCATAAATTAGTTATAACTCATACAACACAATCAATTGCAAGTTTCATGAGCTATTTATGTGTTATCAAGCAATGTGTAATCATCAAAGGACAATTCTCATGAATCATGTAGGTGATCCCTTGATACTTGTATGATTTGCATGGAAGAAATCTCAATAGTCGTGTGACCCTGCGAAATTCAAAAAACTATGTTTCTTGTGGCACATAAATGTCAAGGGACAAAGGTCAAAAAATGAGGTGGTGGTGTGTTTCCTACATGAACTCTTGAAAATACCATTCAAATTAATGAACCATCTATCATGGTCATAAAATCACATACCCCCAACCCCCCTTTCTCTCCACCCCCAACTCTTAATGGCCATTCATTGGTGGTTGGTGACAAGTAGAGGACCTCCAACAACCTAAAAATAGATGGTTTTGATCATACAATTGAGGAAGAAAAATCTACCATCTTGCAGAGTTATTCCATTGAATTCATACATAGAGAAATCAAAGAACATTAATCTCTCATGTTGAGGTGAGGAATGGTTATATCCTCACTCAAGCATTTTCGAATCGCATTACGCTAGATGAGATAGGAAGGAATGTTACCCTGGGCTTATAACATGTTCAAAAATATCAATAGACGCTCAAGAAATAAGTTCTTGGGCCTGATTCTATTATCACATTTGTATGCTTTATTGAAAATAAAGCTTAAATCTCTTGAATAAGAACATTTCGAGTGGATGGAGCCACTTTGGATTTTGTCCACAATGGCTAGGGTTCAACCTTGGATTCTCATGACCCCTGTGTACTGACTCTGGTGGCATTTATCCAGCCTCCTTCGATGACCATGGAGGTGGAATCCACAACTGTTGCTAGTGCCCCAGTTCATGGGGTCATTCCTTCCATATTTGAGCTCAAGTCAGGTTCTATTTTGCAGTCTAGTGCTTATTTTCATGATATTGTTTAGAAGGTTTATGTTCCCTCATCTTCATCTTTTTTGGTTTAGGAAACCCCATCCCTTGTCATTCCCATGGGACAAGATGCTAAAAAAGAGGAGAAATATTACAAATCCATGAGTTTGGTGTATCGCTTCAATTTTTTTTGACCAAAGTTAGTAGATATTAACAACTGGATATCTGCTACCTAGATCCCTGTCATGCAAAAACAAGCTTTCATTCATCCTTGTGAAAAAGGTTTTTTCATAGTCGAGATTGACATTCAGGAAGATCGTGATCTGATCTTCAACTCATCCCTGTGGTTTTGGGGAAACTGAGGTTTGTTCATGAAACACTGGTATCCTTCTTTCAATCCAGCTATTGGCATTCTCTCGTCAACCCCATTTTGGGTGAGAATTCCTAATATACCCCTACATTTTTGGGGTTTTCCCTCTCTCAAAGTCATTGGATTGACATTAGGAAAGTTCCACTTCACAATTCATGAAACTATAAGGCTCAAAACCTCTAATTATACCCGTATTTTAGTGGAAATGGACTTCAGTAAAGGATTCCTAGCTGGAGTTATTCTTACTGGTAAAAATTACTCTTGGCCTCAGAAACTTGACTATGAGAGAGTCTCCTTGCATTTCAGATCTTATTTTGAAATAGGTCATATTGCATCCCATTGTCCCAAAGGGTCCAAAAATATAAAAAAGCATCGGAAATCCACTTGGTGGGTTGGATCTAACAACGACCATCACGTAATTTCAAAATCCTACAAAGAGCCTCCACAATACAATGAAAAGACTCCTCAATCAGATCCTCCTATTCAAGACACTTCGTTATCTCAAGACTCATGCCAGAACTCCACTGAGAAGCCAGAGAAAGAGGCATCTACCCTTCATGAATCAAACAAGGGACTTCAGATACAACAATCCCCTTAGCCATCAACAAGATGGGAAGATCAAGTTGATGTTGCCGAGGTTTCAGATCAAGAAAATCAAGAAGCTTCAGATCAAGAAAATCTAGGTATCATAGACATTACAAATGGTCCAACATATGCAAATGAAGTTTGGACGGTAGTCAGAAAGAATGAGAAAGTACATGTAACATCACATCCAATGGTAACACGAAGTCAGGCCCACAAGTCAGGAAAAAAAACTTGCTCTTCCCCATCAAGTTAATTTAGATGTAATGTCTCTTCATGTTTATCCTCAAAGTCTTTTTCCGAGTGTATTTAGTAATGTTGCTCTATGTGAAGATTTCATTTGAGTATTTGAAAAAGTCATCAGTAGTTTGTAGTATTTGTCTATTTGAGACCCCGAGTTGGCTCAAAATTTTCAAGATTTTGTAACTCCTTCACGGTCTCGACCACACCCTTTTTATTATAAAATTTCCAAGTTCCTATTAAAAAAAATAGAAAATAAAACTTAAAAAATAGAAAAGTTCTTGTAAATGAAGTTGATAAGAATTTAAATGAATAAACACAAGAACACATACATCTAAAAAATAATAAAACACAATTCTCAAATTGAGAAGAAACCAGAAAAATATTTTATTAGTGTCTTTTTCTGAGCTACAACCAAGTTCCTCTTTACAAACCCTGCAAGGGTTTGGACCAGAATCAGACTTAGAAGTATGGAATGTAATTTTGAATCATACAAAGACAACTAGTCTCTGAAATAGAAAAATACCTAGACTTAAATAAACTGGATCAATCCAAGCTACAAGCACATCATAGTCTTGACTATGCAAAATATCCTTAATCAACACTGAAAATGAATTCAGAAATTCCAATCAAACTAAATAGACTGCCAAGATAAATGAATGAACTTCTAAAGTATGTCAAAATTCTATGCTTCCCAATCCTTTCTTTTTGACACCTTTAGAGTAATCTTTCTATCAACAAGAGGACCTAGCTCTGATGAAACCCATAAATTAAAGAATGAATATCAAAAATATCACTTGAAACAAGAGAAAATCTTATCAGAAGTATCTCTCTCTATTTTCTCATGTCCTTCTTTGTCCTTTCTCTCTTCGTTTTATTCTCCAATAAGTAGTTCAAATACCTTTTGTTACTAAAGTTTGATAACTTTAGTAAATAATAGGACAACTTTATTTATGATAAGGGTAAATAATAATAATATATAATAATTAATAGATGGGGCCAAAATATTCCTTTATTTGCTTGATTTTCAACATTATCGTGTTCCTCCATAATTTACTCATATACCATGCATACATCATCATAAAAATATATATCAAGCAACCAAATTAATCATACCACATCATTATAAACACTTTTATCTCCCAAAATACTTTAAAGGCATGACATAAGTTTCTCAAAAAATAATAATCATTTCAGCTGTCCAAAATATGTGCCTCGAATGTCAAACTGATATGTCATAATGAAAATAAAAATAAAGTCAAAAATACTATTTTTTGTTGGAGGTAGACTCTCTTTGTCTACTTCCTTCTGAAAATGCTACCCTATGCTTGAGTAAATCTGCATCAATAGACTTCTTCTCTTCAACCTTTGACACTTCCAGGTGCATATCATCAAATGTGATTTTTCTTACACCATCCTCAAGTTTGGTAGGTAAGGACTTGATGGTGTAGGAGGATGTCTCTGATGAATATGAACTGACACAAATGGAAAACTGCTTTCCTCTACTTGGCTCTATCTCAATAGCTAAAGCTTTATAATTATTTGGAAGCTTAAAATAATGTACATGTGAGGCAACAAAAGAAACATGTTGAGCAGGTTGTAAAGGAGGAGGAGGGGGGAGTGGAAGTGACATAGTGGGCCAATTAATTACACCAGAGGGAGGATCAACATGAACATTATCCCAACCATTATTGGTTGGCGGCACATACGGCTTCATATGGGTTTTTTTTTAGAATGTCTGCAATACTAAGGTAAGGTTGAATGGGAGGTCTAACTGGTGGCTGGAAGGCAGGGTGACCTGCAAGGTTCAAATAACCAATTTGGACCAACTAGTTAGACTCCTCAGAATTAGCATTAAAATGGATGGAAAACCTCATCCTTTTATTTCTACCTCTCTGCCCAAATGCATTGGATATTTTTCCTTTGTTTCCCCTATTTCCTTTGTTTCCATAGCGGTTACTTCATCTACTAAAGAAACTCATCTAAATATTCACTAATGATCAAATTAGTATACACAAGTCACAATACCGGATGATCCTCTTCTTCTGGATGATTGATTTCTGAAGTACATAAAGGATCTCTTGAGATGGATGTTGAGAACTCCTCAATCCGAGGTCTTAATCATTGCTCTCCACTGGATGTAGTCCATAATGTTTCATCTTCCTTTGCATTTTGGCAAGGAAAATCATTTTGTAGCTCATAGGACCTTGATTATTCTAATATTTCTAGAGAGGTATTCAAGTTCTTGGCTATTGTCAAGATGTGTTCTTCCTGAGAAGAAGAGATCCCAACTACTGCTAGGATTTGAGAGAGTTATTCCAAACTGATGGTCACCTTCAAATTCATTCTCCTAGTGGTGGTAAGAAAACAAAGGTTGTGTTGGTTGGCTCTGCAGAGGGCTCGAGTGGCCTTGCCTCATGTCCCACTATTACTGATGCTTCAACTTTTGTTCTATAGTGCTCCCTGTTTTAGTCTCTTCAGAGACTTATTTATCTCTTTGGGTTGAGCTAGCTCTTGTTTTTCGGTATCGGTCTATGAAGTTTATGAGTGGAATGTTCCTTCCCCCAAAAAGGTTGGAAGGAGACATAATTATCCTTTATATTATGTTCATTTATATCTTTATTATTTTATTTTATGCAATGATGGAGACATGGAAAGACAAATTTCTAATCCAGAGGTTGATGTTTATAACTTGGAGGAAAACAAAACAATCCCTGAAGAAGACAAAACAGTGATGATACAATCTGATGAACCAAAATAACCTCTGTGGAGTTTAGACTTTGATGGTGTTGTTAGTAAGGAAGGATCATGAGTTGGGGTGTCAATTTCAAATCCAAAAACAAGACATACAGAAATCCATTCCTACAAATTGAATTTTCAGTGTACCAACAATATAGCTCAGTATGAAGCCTTAATGCTAGGTTTGAAATGATTAAAAAATCTTGGTGCTAAGAGAATTTAAACAAGGGATGATTCTGAACTCATAATAAAGAATATGAAAGGTGAATACTTTGCTAAACACCTAAGACAAAGATCCTACAAAATGTTGTTCTAGATTTCCTACAGTGCTTTACTGAATATGATTTGCAGGCTATTCCCAGAGACAAAAACATTCTTGTTGATGGTCTAGTTACCTTAGCAGCTACTTGTAAGATACCATTTCATCCCAATTGCTAGTATACAATGGAAGTGAAGTGGTGACCTATTGTCCCAGACAACATCAGGTATTGGCAAGTTTTTGGAAATGATAAACAAATAGAAAATGTTTTGCAATCAAAGAATGAGTTTGAATGTGCCAATATAGATGTTGATAGTGATGATGAAAAATAAAGTGTAAATAAGATAGGTTTAGAAGAAATAAAAAAAAAAAGAAAAAAAAGACCTGGACATTTTCCAATTAAAGGATAATATCTTGCCTAGAGGATTAGTCCCTTTGGAAGAGTTGTTTGATTTTGATGATGTATCTAAAAAACCAAAAATTGAACCTACTAGAAAGGAAGTTGAAGACTGTAACATTGGAACGGAAAAAGAACCAAAGATTATTAAATTGTCAAAATCTTTACCTCCTGCTCAAAAAAAAAAATACATAGAGTTGTTCAAAGAATTTATAGATTTTTTTGCATGGAGCTATGAAGATCTAAAATCTTATGATACTAGCATTATACAACACAAAATTCCCATAAAAGAAGATCAAAATCATTTCAAACAAAAACTTAGGAGAATTAACCCAAAGTTGATGCCTCTGGTTGAAAAGGAAATAAAAAATATGTATGATGCTAAAATCATTGTCCCATTAAGATTTTCCAAATGGGTGTCCAATTTAGTTCCAACCAGGATGAAGAGTGCAGAAATCAGAGTGTGCATTGATTTCAGAAACCTCAATAAAGTCTCCCTCAAAGACAACTATCCCTTGCCCAAAATGGACCATATTTTGCATTAGGTAGTTGGATCTAGTAGAATTTCTTTGTTAGATGAATTTTCTGGTTACAGCCAAGTTTTAGTCCACCCTGATGATAAAGAGAAAACAACATTTACTACACCTTGGGGAACTTTCATGTATGTGAAAATGCCTTTCGGTTTAATGAACGCTAGGGCCACATTTTAAAGAGCAATGGATATTGATTTTGTGGATGAACTTGGAAGATTCATCGTTATATACCTGGATGACATAACTTTTTTTTCAAAAATAGATGAATAACAATTACTCCATCTTAGAGGAGTTTTTGAAAAATGCAGGAGATTTGGAATTTCACTGAATCCAAAGAAAACATTGTTTGTTATAGAAGAAGGTAAACTATTAGGACACATCATATCCAAGGATGGAATTAAAATCGATCCTAGCATAATTGAATCCATTCAAAAAATAGATCATCCTAGAAACATAAAAGAATTACAGTCTTTCATAAGAAAAATAAACTTTCTAAGAAGATTTATCCCTAACTTGGTAGAACTTCTCAAAAATATAACAAATATGTTGAAAAAAGACACAAAAATAAAATGGACCATAGAAGAAAAAAATTCCTTTGATCAGGTGAAACAAGCCTTGACACAAGCCCATGTTCTTATCAGCCCTGATTACACACAAGATTTCCTCCTACTCTCTTTTGCCTTTGAGCATACTATTGCAGCAGTTCTTTTGCAGAAGAACAATGAAGGCCATGAAGAACCTATTTATTTCTTCAGTAAATCCTTAAGAGATGTTGCATTGAATTATAACATCATGGAAAAGCAAACTTTTTCTTTGGTGAAAACAATCAAATATTTCAGAGTATATATTCTCCACTCACACATTATTACTTATGTCCCAAATTCTGTGGTGAAAGATATCCTGACCCAAGATAGCCCTGATGGAAAAAGAGGTAAATGGATTGTTGTTATCCTTTAATATGACATTGAGATAAAACCAACTAAGATTATCAAGGGTCAAGGATTAGCTAAATTCATGGCTAAGTCCAATTTTCATGCTTTGGATATTAATTTTCTAGCTGCAGTTGATGAACTAGAAGAGAAAATGAATCCACAAGTTAAATAGGTTTTCTCAACCTCTCCCTAGTATGTAGACCTTATTTTTGTTTTACATCACTTACAAGCTCCTCCTGGTTTAACCAAAACTAAAGCTAGATTTTTGAAACTCAAAGCTATGAAGTATTGTATTTTAAATGACAATTTGTATTGGAAAGATGCTGGAGGGATTCTACTAAATTGTTTGTTGAAAGATGAGGCTGATAAAGATTTGCAGGAATTTCATGAAGGAGATTGTGGTGGACATATGAACTGGAATACCACTGCCAATAAAATTCTAAGAGTTGGTTTCTACATGCCAACTTTATTTGCAAATGTCCACAAGAAAGTGACCTCCTGTCATAAATGTCAAATATTTGAAGGAAAAAGGAAAATTCTTCCTTTACCCTTAAAGCCAATTTTAGTTGAAGCTACTTTTCAACAATGGGGTTTGTATTTCATTGGAGAAATCCATCCCCCATCATCAGGCCAACACAAATGGATTCTCACAGCCACTGATTATTTCACCAAGTGGATTAAAGTTGTACCCACCAGGCAAGCCATTGATGTTGTGATCATTAAGTTTTTGGAAACTAACATTCTTTCTAGATTTGGATGTCCTAGGAAGATTCTCACTGAAAATGCAGCAACGTTCAAATAAAAGAATATGATAGAGTTCTGCAACAAATATCAGATCACCTTAGGATACTCTACTGCCTATTACCCTCAATGGAATGGATTAGCAGAGTCTTCAAACAAGATTCTAGTCAACATCATCAAGAAGTTGTTGCAGGACAATAAAAATTCATGGCACAATAAGTTGGTAAATGCACTATGGGAAGATAGAATTACTACAAAGAGGTGAATTGGCATGTCCCCATACCAGTTGGTCTATGGAAAGGATGTTGTCTTTCCCACTTTTTTAGGTCTCACTGTCTTGAAATTATTGCAAGAATTAAAGGTTGAACCAAATGACATCCAGAGGAGAATTTATCAAACCATACAGCTGCAATAGTCCAGAGAAGAGATCTACAACCAAACACAAGTGATTCAGGAAAATATCAAAAAGATCTATGACGAACGGACCAAGGCTAATGTCTTTTGAATAGGAGACAAAGTACTGAAATGAAATTCAAGGAATGAAGAAAAGGGAAAACATGGTAAATTTGAGAATCAATGGAAAGGTCCATTCACAATACATTCCTATAGAGCAAGTAATGCATTTTGTATCAAGGATATGGATGGAGAAGATCTGCCAAGAGGACCTGTCAATGGCAGAATGCTCAAGCACTATGTTTCATAGGAATGAAAGTTTTTCTCACTCATTTCATTGTAAATACCATTTACTTTTTATGTCATGTGTGGGTGACTTTTATCACTGGTTGAAGCCCGAAGTGAAGGCACTAAGCCCCTGAACAGTGTCAATAGATTTTTGTTTACAATAAAAATAATCAGAAAGTAGAAGGTATTGGAGAAGAGGATTCAAGGAAATAGGTAGTTGGTTCTTGGCACCTCACAAGGAGAGCACAATCCCCAATTGGAGCCACTGTTATAACCCTATATTTCATAGTATCACCAGGTGATTGAAATTTCTTCCTCTAGTCATATTTCATTGTAAATAATATTTTATTTTGCAAATGATTTACAAAAAGAAAAGAAAAGAAAAAGAAAAAGAAAATAAAAAACAAAACAAAAAGAAAAGAAAAGGATAAAAATAGAAAAAATGAAAAGAGGGTATAAAAAATAATAAAAGACAAAACAAAAAAGAGAAAAAATATAAAACCCCATCAAAAATAAATTTAGTTTGAATCATACTGTATAATCATGATCTAACTTGTTGAGTTTATGTTGATAGGTTAGAGAATAAGCTTGGTCAAAATGTTTAATCTTGGCCAAGTTAGCCAGGTTAGATTAATAATTAATCCAACATTCTAAGGGGGATTAATATGTTAGATGACTAGGTTATGAGATAGGTTAGTGATTTTGTTTTCAATAAAAGTTGAAAAGGGTTGTCAAACACCCTTTGATTGATTAAATTTTATTATTGTAGCCTTAGGAAAATAAGACCATGGTGTAAAGGGGTAAAAATTAAGCTTAGCGCTACCCAACGCATATTTTTTATCCTAAGTTACTAATGGAAAAGACCTTTTGTCATGTAGTGGGTAATTCTCACACATATTGTCAGTGGTGACATCCATCACCTTACAGATCGATGGTCCTTAGTGCTTTCCAAACCCCCTCGAACTTTATTCCTTTAACAGTAAGGGGTGGGGGTTTGGAAAAGTGGTTTCCCCTGCGTCGGCCCCAGTTAACGTGGTGCTCTCATAGTATTTCGGACCCCCCCCCTCTCAAATCCACTTACCATGTACCCCCCCCCTTTGGAATCCTTCCAAACTACTACCTAATACCACTCACCTCACTCTTCCACCGTACCCGACTCCCACTTGCCATATGTCCCATCCTACATACCAGTTACCCAATCAAATCACTCCCTGTGACCGTTAATTGCCCCGTCATCACCCTGTTCCATAACAAATACCTCCAACACTCTATAAAACCTCGTTTCATCACCTTGTAATTCCATTTGTCAATACAGACACTGTGGACACCATGCCAAAACAAGATGTCAAGCCAACTGCCACAACTGCTCATTGTCAACAGGATCATTTTACCCGGGTAATCAGAGTTCCACCATTGATTTACCTTAAACTCTCATTAATCATGGCCCCCAAGGCCAAATCTGTTGATACATCTGAGAATCCAATCCTCCCTCCTCCTATTGACCTTGACCATATGCCCTTGGCGGATAAGGACTATATAATCATAGAGCTGAGGTGTGAATTTGACTTTTTTGAATTGCACGCCTGGCTAAAAGACGCATTCCTGGACCAGAGTGATGAAATTGGACTCTGGGAGTCCAAAATACCTCTGTATATGTTCCCCCAAACTTACCATTTCCACAAATTAACCCTCAAATGCCAAGCTTGTTATTCACCCGGCCAAAGGGCCATTGTTTCCTCCTCTGGCGAAACCCTGTTCAAAATTACCCATGAATAAATTGATCATATATTGCAAATCTATAGAAATGATGCAACCATCCCATTTTCCATTGAATCCCTGAATGACCTATACCAGAAGCTCACTTTCCCCCAAAGAGCCCAAAGTTTTGAGATTTTTCTACTAGAGGACGCCCAATTGCCGAAGAAAAATCCCCCTTATTGATCCTCTATCTTCAATATCAAAGCCAATAATATTATTTTTACACTTTCTTACCTGTTAGGATATTTCTCAGATGAATGGGTAGATGAAACTATCCTAGGATTTTTATCCATTTTTTCCACATAAGAAAGAGCCACAATTAAATTTAATTTCAGTCAGTTTCTAGCTGATAATATTCATGATCATCTTTTCAGGTTTCCAATTGAAGGAATGTTCAGATATTCCTTAGTCCCTGTGTATATGTTCTTGTTTTTTCAGTCAGATAGGTTTCCATGTGCTTTTCAGAAATTAAACTAGGAAGGAAACCCACAGTCAGTGACCTCATGGACCTCATTGGCGAGGAAAAATTTAGCAGAGTACAATTTCAAGGACTTCATAGACCATTTTTATCACCCAGTGGTTTGCATGCTGAACAGCAGCGCAGAGCCAAGGATCAATGAATAAATTCATAGAATTCTTCACCTCTCTAATCTAGCCAAGACATGGGATTGGTATTTATACCAAAACCACACAGAGATAAGAGTGTATGGATGTGAGCTGCCACCTTATAGATTTCCCAAATACCTCCCTGTGAGGATATTTTCACTAGAATACATAAGACATATGGTGAATTTAGATGAAATCCATTTTGTTGCAGTCAAGAAGAAACAACAACTCAAAATCAAGACTCAAATTGTCCCTTTCATCTGCAACAACGGATCATCAGGAGAAGAGGCAGATAACCTCTTCAAACAGATGAGGTTTACTCAGAGTTCCACTTAGGATTATGACCCATTTGGTGTCATCTCAGAGATCAGAGTCAAACAAAGGAGCACTCCTTATGCCCACATATAGAAGCCAGAAGTGGAGAAGTATATGAACCAGGCAGAATGGTAGAAAAACACATTGCTAGAAACAAAGGAACAACTTGCCCCTATCACTGCTTCACATACCAACACACCTCAAAAGAAAATAGAGAAGAGAGAAAGAAAGGAGGTTTCTCCTTCAGTGATAGAGGTATCATTCGAGGACTTCGAAGTGTACAGAAAGAGAGCCAAGACTATTCATGCACCAGACTTGCTCAAGGAAGGAGAAATGCATTCCACCATAGTCATGGAGGCACCCTACTCTTCAAATTTCTCAGATATTCAGTTCATAGTGTCCACTTCATCACCATCATATCAAAGACAAACATACACTACTCTAACAACCAAATCATCTCATGATAAAACATAGTGAAACATATTTGACAAGTACAAACAAATCAAACAAATAAATGAGCTCCTCAATAGCACAACTTATGCCCAGTTCTGGAAGAAGAACTCCACTGCTCAACACAGGCAGCTTTCATCATTTGAAAGAGAGAGTAGAAGAATGAAAATGGCATCCTCACAAGCACAAGTTCCTCATCCTAACATAGTTGCAGACTACAAGAAGATTGCCTTTGAGTTTGATGTAAAGGATGTCCATCCAGTGGACCAGATGGATATGCATAGGTAGATAGGAGAGATGATATTCTCTACCTTGGAAAACACCTCAATGCCTACTTCAAAGTTGCAGTTGTCCCTGAACAACATTAAGTCCCAATTGAAGCTGGAGAAAATCTCTTCTTTGGCCAAAGACAACAAAATCAAATCACTAGAACAATTGGTGTTGAATATTGGGTATGACCCAACAAATGTCAAGGAAACATAAGAGTTATTGAAGAAGAAGAATGTTGATATAGCATCTGTAAGAAAGCAACTGAAGCTTCTAGCTATAGAATATTCACAAGCCAAAGAAGTGGTTGAGACTGAAGGCCAAAAAGAATAAATGTTGAAGCTTATCATGGAAAATAATGCACAGATAAGAGAAATGGAAGCAGAAATGAATAAAATGATAAAGGAAAAGGAATAGAATGTGCAGATGGACATGATCCCACTGGAGGCAGTCCCTCTGATAGTAATTAGAATAGCATAAGAATCTACATCAATAGAAATTCCATCAGAAATTTTAGCACGAGTTTCATATGCATCTAACAAACTTGTAAAATCCATGGAGGACATGTCCATTCAAGGAGAAGAGATCAAGAAACTACAGGAAGAGGTAAAGAATTTACAGGAGATGAAGTCTATGTTCTAGGCCAGTCACCAGGAAAAGATGCATAAGTCTCAAAGGCTTAGTCAACAATTACAACAACTACAGAAAGAGACTGTCATGGAAAAAACCTTAGCCCAAGCTAAGGAAACTATTTGGGTAGATATCAACAAGTCATTGTCAGAAATCTGGCCATCCATACAAATCATCTTTGATTAGCATGAATTGGTACAGAAGGCCAGAGGAGAAATTGAGATCATCAAGGAAGAGTTAGGAGAAAGACCCACAGAGGCCAGTGAACTTATTAGATTTCTGAACTCCAAAAACAAGAAGTAGTTAGAAGAACTAGAAATTGAGGACATAACAGATACCATCCTTGCCATTAACAATGTATTGACCAAGAAAGGATTGATATTGTAGCTAGAATAAAAGGCTCAAGTGATGGACATAGGTGTGTAGAGATTTTTCAGTAAGTTTAAAGCACTACAAAAGAAAGGTCTTCCTGTATTATTAGTGCTCAATGACAAGCTGATCACTCTATCTTATTACAAACAGAAAATCAGTGCAGTGGCAAAGGACAGTTCAGAGTTTGCAAGGATACAGATTTTACCCATGATTTTGGTCATCTTGATGGTGTATTGATGATGCTGAACTCAGGCTCCTAACAAGAACTTTCTCCTGAGAAAAGTGACATTCATCCCTTCCCAGAAAGCATATTTTTGAAGAGAGTTCACAGGTTGCTTATATCCTAGGGTGCGAGAATGACCCATTCTCGTAGGCTGCCTTCAGCTAGGGTGCGAAATTCTTGCACTGTTCTACATAGCTAGGGTGTGAACTTTTTCCCAAGCTTGGAAAAAGATGAAGTCTCGATGGTTCTAGAAGGGAATCTTCTAGAGAATGGGTTGGCATTCAAATGGTTATCATTTTACTAGTTTCCCTGATATTGTGGGATCATTCTCATCCAAGTAACCATCTCATCCTCTCCTATATATTGATGGGATTCTCATGGAAAAGGTTAAGCAAGATTAATTGGAGGATTGGTGAAGGAATTGTGTGAAGGACCTAGCTTGAACAGGAGCTTGGAGAATCTAGCAAGTCTATCAAGAGGAATTGGATATTCTTCATACAAGGATCGAGCAGGTGTGTGTGTTGGAACCAAGAGTCACCAAAAGGAAGCTTGCGACATCAAGGCGATCAGGTTGTATCTTCTACTTTCGATTAAAATGATACAGTGGCATGTACTTTTCCCATAAAGTCATTCTTACTTTATTGTGTAATTCCTTGATCATACACATAAGTTGACGATTGAATATATTTTTCTATCTTTAGTTTGGTTGGTTTGTGTTGTCTTGGTCTTGACCTCACGAGAGCACCAGAGCAAAGTGGGAGCAAAAAAGACCCTGGGAAGAGATACAAAGGTATGTCACTTGTTCCTTCCTACTAGCTAATTAAATGGTCATAACTTAGGGAAAGAGTCATGTCCTGTCCTGTTTTGTTCTAGATCTAGGTGGATCTAGGGAGATCTGTTAGTGTCCACACCTACTGATTAGTCCGATAACAAAATTGGCGACTTCACTAGGGATGCAACCCGTTTTCTTTGTGGTTTTCGGTTTTTTTCCTTGGCCATTTTATCTTGCCTTACCTTTCTCCATTCCTATCAATCTCTAAGTCTTCAGGACACCCTGATAGACCCTCTGGGTCCAGAAGTCCCTTCAAATTTTTTTTCTTTTTCCAAAAATTTGCTTAGTTTCAGACATTCTCGCACTGAACCCCACAGTGGCCTGTGAGAATACTTTGTGTTCACACTTTTCTTTTAGGTCCAGTGCGAGGTTCTCTCACTCTGCTCAAATCTAGTCTGCGAGAATGACCCATTCTCGCACTGTGTAACACTAATAGCCTGTGAACCCTCTTTTCAAAATTTTGGAGTTAAGATTTTTGCATGTTCAGCTGCCCAGATCAGTATAGGTGTCTGAAAAGAACTTCTTGGACTATTGGTTGATGTTTTCTTGTCTTCAAATTTTGTGCACGATCAGTCTTTGGAAATCAAAGGCTCTTCCTGTCCATCTTTTTCTCGACTTTCATCTCTTATTTTTTCTTAGAAAAGATATACTCTATGATTTTGGAATCTAAGTGCTTGTTTGATTAAGAACCGACGATCGGTTGAAAGTTGGGATTCTTTGTCTCTCTCATTTTATCATTAGTTGGAAGATTATTTTTCTCATGCAATTGAAAAGACTAGTTTTGTCTGCTTGTCATTTTTGTTTCCATTGAAAGATTGGTTTGGGTTTTTTTTTATTGCTTGTTCATTAGTTTTTGGTTTTCCTCACTTTCACCATCATGGTGTAGGTCCTTTTTGAAAAGTGAAACAGAGTTTTTCTTTCAAAATCATTTTCGTCTTTGAAACTATTGAAAATCAACTGTTGAAATTATTGAAAAAGAAACAATAGAGAATTGTCATTATTGCGTGATTCGTTGAAATTGCATTTTAAAGGAAATTGTGCATCGTAGTTCAAGATTGGTCCGGAAAATTTCTCTTTCCCTCCCATACATAGGATTCATTGAAAGAAAATTGATATATTTCATTCCTATCTATGCATCGTTGGGTCAGAGTCTCATACAACATTAGTTTCACCTCCATTTCCTTTGAGTAACAACAACCCTTAATAACATTGAGCAATTGTAAAATTTAACTAGTAACGTTTTTCTAGGGCTCTATCACACCAACATTTAGCTAGGCTAGCGCTTTGGAATAGGTAGAGAGATACACTCTCCAAAGCACAAAACACACAATAGCATCTTGTGTTAAGGAGTGTCAAATTCCATTTACAACATTTTGTCCTGGGAAGCCCTTTTCACACAAGGGTCAAACATGAGGTCGCATTGATATTGACAGAGTTACTCACCCTGCTTTGTTGGTGTCGGTGTAGAGATTGCACATATTATGGGGGTCACTTGGAGGTATACCCACAATGATGAGTGGAAGCCTCTTGAGTTGATTTCGGGCTAGACACCCTGCCCTTGCGTGTGGATCGGACTGTCGACTGTCACCCCAGGCTTTATTGTTGTCAGTGGTAACCTTAGAGGCTTATCTTTCTAGGGTCTTACACAAGGTGAATATGAAGGGGCAAGTCTTCATGGTACCTAGAATTGACGTTGGCCAAACTCACTCGGGCTCCTTGGAGGGTATACCCACGATTATGTGTGGGAGCTTGCACCAGGGTGTAAGTCCGTTAAGCAGGTCGTCAGCATAAATTTTCCACCCTAGCCCAGCCCCTTCTCATCTCATTGTTGCGATGCTGGATTTCATCACCAACTAGTGACTTCGAAATTAGAAGGTCTTGTTTGCTTGGTATTGTTTCCTAATTTTGTTTACTAGCGCGTGTTGTTTGTTTACCCAAGTTGACTATAAGATTTTCTTCGTAAGTTTGTAACTCGTTCACAATAGATCCTCCACATTGTTCACGTAGAATGCAGGGTTTATCTCTAGAACATATGGAAGGTTCTCAACCCCTGCCTACAAGCTCACCTGAGGGCTCTCCTCAACAGAGTGAAGTCCATGACGTTACCATGCCACAAGTGGAACGAACCGACTCTCTAGAAAATTTCTGAATTACCAATACTTGAGAGAACTTTCGACTTCACCCTAATTCTGAGAGACAGATTATGTGAGTGAATTCTTTTGGAGACTTAGTTGTTGTGTCTTCTGGATCACCGATTGGACCCTTTCTAGGAATAAAGGGCCAAGATTCTTTTTGGTCTACGGGTGTTTTTAGATGGGACCTTTTTGGTGCAGGATCAGGCATTGAAATCACCGTCTCACCTGTGCTCTCCGAAACGTCTAACCTAGACACAGTACCGTTTACTACTTCCTATTATTTTCTTGGTATGGATGCCCCGCGATCTGACCACATCTTGACCATCCCTATAGAAATGTTTCATTACAAAAATACTATGAGTATTCACAACGGGATTACTGCGGTTAGTCAAGCCCCCATCGACACACTGCTCATGCCCAGTGTCACCCCGACACTACCGCCCAGAAACCATGTGTTGAATGCTTCCATTCCCACTCTTACGCAAACCCCATCTGGCACTCCTGGTGGTCCCTCTTCTTCTGGGCACTCTCTTCCCAGTTTCATTCTGACACTTCCTCAGCCTCCTTTTGGAGGAACTTTCTCGTCCTCCACTGGTAGTATTAATCCTAGTGGTACTATTCCATCATTCACACCAAATTACCAGATTCCTGTTGGTGGACAATTTCACCAAGGAGGTTTGACTCAACCCCCTCTTGGTGAGCAAATTCCTATTGGAATGAAAATCCCAATTGGAACACAACCCCCAATTGGAACACTGCTCCCAATTGGAACACAACCCTCGATTGGAGGACAAACCCCACCGTCCCCACCTTATGGACAAAACATACCTCCATCCTTGGCCCAATATTGGAATCATCTGATACAACATACTCCTCAATCGACTGGGGGGAAACAGCTTCGAGCTGCATCCGTTATACCCCCTAGTATAGGCCGACCATATCTAGGTACATCCAATCCTATTTGGGGCTCAAATGCTCAAACTCACGTCCCTGTTCAAGGATACAATCCCATGAGCTACTTTCCTCTACAACCACCACTGAATCTTCCTGGGTCTTCACATTATATGCAGACTGCTTATGGTCCTACTGGTTTACTGATGGGCCTTCCTCCCCAAAGTCACCAGTACCCACATGTGAATCGATAGTTACCCTTCTTGGCCACTTTGGATCTCCCGGACTTGTCGAGGATTTTAAATGATCCAATTCGTCACTCTCCCCAATGGCCCGCTATACCAACCAAGCTACCATCGAACATCCCTAAATTCGACGGCAAAGTGGGAGAGGACCTGAACAATCATGTTAATACTTTTCACCTCTGGTGTTCATCCAACTCATTGATGGATGACTCTATTCGTTTACGTCTTTTTCAATGGACCCTCACGGGTTCTGCTGCGAAGTGGTATATAGAATTACCACGAGGTTTCTTTGCTAACTTCAACACCCTAGCTATGGCCTTCCTCACCCATTACCAGTTACCGATCCGTTATGAAACGGGGACCGAGATTTTGAGTTCTTTCAAACAAAACAAAGGCACTCATATATCTGATCACATTCATGAGTGGCGACAGAGACGACGTCTCATCAAACTCGAACTCCCCGATCAATTGCTGGTAGAGTGGTTCACAAAATCATTTGTGAATGAAATCGGTCATGACATCGCCATGGGTGGAGTGGTCACGGAAGAGCAGGCCATAAGTCGTGCTCAATACCTTGACCTTGTTTACTCACAAATGGGTACCCTTTACGACTTACTACCTGACGCACCTCGTCCTTCCACTTCTTCCACTTCAGCTACTCCATCTTCTTTTCATGTAGCTGACGGTGTGATTGGCACTTTCCATGCCCAACCACATTCCGCCTCAAGCACCAACCCCAAACCTGCTTCTTCTAATGTTCAAAATGCTCTGTCTCCTGCCCCTCCCACCGGAAAGACTTTTGAGGTAAATGCAGTTCAATCTACCCCAGCCGGTAAAAACAAATCCAAAAAGGGAAGGGGAAAGAATAAGGAGGACAAAAATACTTCTCAAGCATAGTGAACCAAAACTCCACCTGTTGACGATAGGGATAAGCGCAAACCTCGATATGCTTGTCTTATCTATGATGATGATCACTACACAAAGGATTGTCCACGCCGCGTCGAGGTCACTAAGTTCCTTCAAGGAACCCCAAAACCACCTGCTCCAACCATTTTGTCCCAACCCTTCCTATCTCAACAACGGGCCCAATTGGTCATTCATGACCAACACTCACCTTCTAATACATCTTATGTATTGATGTGTATAGGCGATTCAAAGCATAACGACATTACGCTCTCCACTCGAGCCAAAGATTATTCTCCCTCTAAAGAGAAGGTTGATGACCCACCTCCTTCATTGGTACAACCCTCTCCCGTGACTCCACCTACCAACGATCCTCTTCATATCGAATCACTGAGCCTTGACACAATTCTTCGACCCCCCCCAAAGGGCGTCGTTCGGAAATTGGATTTCAATCCTCATGCTCGTGCTGCCCAGAACTACAACATTGTTGAAGATCTAGCCCAAGAAGCTTCTGCAATGTCAGCCCTCGAAGTCCTTCAAAGTTGTCCCACACAACGGAAGGCACTGTTGAAAGCTATCGGTGGAATCGACCCGACGGATACAAATTTAATAATTTTTGACTTGGAAGATCATATTCCGAGGTTACCCCCTCAACTCGCGTTCCAGATCCAAGTGATTGTCTTTGAAAAAAACATTTGTCGAACCATTATCAACGAGGGTGCCTCGACGTGTGTCATGTCTCTTACTTGCTGGAAAGCCATTGGATCTCCCTCTTTGAATGAATCCCAGAACACTCTCAAAGCCTTCAATGGATCTGGTTTTAATCCCTACAATGTCTTTCCTTCGTTTCCCATCACATTATAAGGAAAAACGGGCCAAGTCAAAGTGGAAGTCTTTAACGCTCCTCTTGATTACAATCTTCTGTTTGGCCGCAGCTGGATCGATTCCATGCATGTAGTTGTGTCGACCATTTTTTGTGTGGTACGTTTCCCACATCAAGGGAAGGTAGTCACCGTCAACCAATTAGCCTTCTTTAACTCATATACCCGTACTGGCAATGTACTATTCATCGCTAAAACCCCACCGAGTTATGAGAATGTCAGTGTAGGCCTTCTCAAAGACTCTTCGTTAATGGGTACTTTCCCCATTCCACCACCCGATGTTGCACACTCATCCATTGCTTCAATCAACATGATCTCCACCTCGATTCATGGAACTCTTGCGTCTCACGATCCATGGATGGTAGCTGACCCTGGAGATCATCTTCATTATGGCGAAGAAATGCCATTAAGTCCGGTCGAATCCACCTATCAGGCCATTCAATCGACAACCCCTTCTACCCCCTCTCTTGGTGAGTTATCTCCAGATCCTTTCCATGTCATTTTTCCCACAGACGAGATGATCATGTCTGTCATGGGGGACACCCCTTGGGACGATGGACATCATCGTTCCATCCTCTTTCTAGAGAAACATACCATCAAAAACTACCAATGGATCTCGACCCCGTCGACCGTTGTCATCATCTCAACCATTCCCGAGTCCACACATGATGTGTTTTCCAAAGGGAACTTAAGAAATATCTCACCCACTATTTCCCTCGACATATCCATCAAACTTGGAATTGTCGAAAATGTGCATATCGGAGCTTCGTGTTCCCCTACCGAAATCGTCACCTACAAATCCCTTTTCAAAGAGTTTCGTGACATCTTCGCCTAGAGCTACAAAGAAATGTTGGGTATTGACCCTGACATTATGATACATGAGATCAAGACATACCCTGACGCTAAACCCATCCGGCAATGCCTTCGTCCAGTTCACCCATGTAAAGCAGCTGCTATCAAGCTCGAAGTCGAGAAACTTCTCAAAGCCAGCTTTATTTACCCGGTGGCCCTCACAGACTGGGTTTCCAATCTTGTCCCATTCGACAAGAAACAAGGCACAATCCGTGTATGCATTGATTATAGGAATATCAACAAAGCTTGTCCCAAAGACAAATTTCCTACCCCCTTTGTCGATCAGATTGTCAACGATTGCGTCGAAAGTGAAATCATCTCTCTGATGGATGGTTTCTTCAGGTATAATCAAATCAACATTGTTCCCGAGGATCAACATAAGACTTATTTTATTTGTCCTTGGTGCACTTTTGCCTATCGAAAACTCCCCTTTGGTCTCAAGAACGTTGGTGCCACTTTTCAATGCGCTATGTCTTATGCCTTCCATGATATCAAGCACATCATGCAACCATATCTGGATGATTTACCCGCTCACTCTATGCGTCGATTTGATCATCCAATCTACCTCTGAGCCATTTTCGTCCACTGTCGATTTTACCGCATACACCTAAATCCTCACAAGTGTGTTTTCTGCGTGGATTCCGGCCGACTTCTAGGCTTTATTGTTTCACATCAAGGGATCAGGGTAGATCCTTTAAAGGTAGAGGTGATCCTTAATCTCCCTCCTCCTTCTACACTTTTCCAGTTACAAAGTTTGTAGGGGAAAGAAAACTTTCTTCGTCGTTTCATACCAAATTACGCCGAGATAACTCGTGGATTTACGCAGCTCCTAAAAAAGGGGTATGAGTTCATAGGGATACCATTGCAAACAAAGCCTTCGAAGCTTTGAAATTGTCCCTAACACGTGCTCCACTTCTCTTTCCCCCCGATTACAGTCATGATTATTTCCTCTACCTTGCAGCCTCGGATTACACCATTGGTATGGTTCTCATCCAAGAGGATGATGCTAACGATGAACATGTTATCTATTACTTGAGTCAAATTCTAACACCTACTGAAACCAAGTATTTACATGTCAAAAAACTGGCTTTGGCAGTCGTCCAAGCCGGCCAACGCTTCTGGCACTATATCCTCTCTCACAAGACTACAGTGATTTCTAAATGCAACCCTATGCAACACATTCTCACATGTCAATTTCTAGGGGGAAAATACTCCAAATGGATCGTGATACTTCAGGAGTTTGACTTGGAATTTGAACGCGCCAAGTCCAAGAAGTACTTAGTATTTGCTGAGTTGATATACGACTTTCCCTTTTCTGAAACGGAAAATGTAGTATCTGATTCATTACCCGATGAATCCCTTTTCCTCATTAGCTCTAATGATCTTTGGTATGGCGATATCATCATATATCTCCAAACCCAGACTTTCCAGCCAATTTTTTCTAGTACTGACCGACGTCGAATACGCTACCAAGACTGTCAATATATTATCCTTGGGGATACTCTTTATCGTTGAGGGATTGACTCAGTTTTTCGATGCTGCCTGACGTTCGATGAAGCCGAGAAAGCCTTGAATGACTGCCATTCTGGAGCCTATGGTGGTCATATGTCTGGGTATGCTACTGCCTAGAAGATCTTATGAGCAGGGTATTTTTGGCCTTCTTTATTTAACAGCTGCATAATCACCATCCAAAAATACCATGCTTGCCAGACCTATAATCATAAGATACGGTCACATCCCGCTCCTCTTCACCCTGTGGTCTCCGTTGGTCCCTTTGCAAAATGGGGCATCGATTTCATGACATGTCACCCCCACTCGGTCGGGGGGCATGGATACGTTATTGTAGTCGTATATTACTTTACGAAATGGGTCGAGGCGATGCCGACATTTGACAACACTAGAAAGACCGCAACATTATTCATTTTTAATCACATCATAGCCCATTTTGGTGTTCCTCAGGCTATCATCACTGATCACGGTAGCCACTTTAGAAACTTCATGATGTCTGAACTCACTGAAAAGTTGGGTCTTCACCATGAAAACTCAACGCCCTATTACCCACAAGCTAAAGGCCAAGTCGAAGCAATTAAGAAAGTTCTCATAACTATGCTCTGACGAATGATAGGGATTCACAAAACAAGTTGGCACACAATGTTGTTCTTGGCATTGTGGGCTTACTGGACATCTGTCAAGTCCGCTACTAGGTTTACACCTTTCCGGTTAGTCTATGGTTTGGAATCCATTCTTCCGATTGAATGCGAGATACCCTCTTTAAAACTAGATGTTGAACTCCTACCAAACACTTCTGCTGATGAAGAACATCTATTGTATCTTATGCAATTAGACGAAACTCGACGCGATGCTACCCTAGTCATAGAAGCTCAGAAAAAATGTGTTAAGGCCCAATACGACAAACATGTCAAGCCTCACATTTTCTCTGAAGGAGATCTCGTTCTCCTCTATGAACAAGATCGAGATATGCTAGGAACTGGAAAATTCGAAGCCATGTGGTGAGGTCCTTATATCATTAGACGAGTTTTGGAAAAAGGGGCTTATGAGTTAGTAGATTACGATGGTATCTCTTTAAGTGAACCCATAAATGGGTTGTACTTGAAGAAGTACTATGCATAAGATCACCTATGCACGAGTACCTGTATTTTTATTGTATCATACTTCTTGTGTGTTATTGTAGCTTGCTTTTGTCGTTATCTAGTCTCTGCCCTTATGTGACATTGTGTTTGATTTCTAGATGTCAGAGTCTTCACTACCCTACATTGGCTTCACTGATGGCGCTAGCCATAGTACTCAGAACCTTGCTTCCACTGCATGAGCAATTTACGCCCCTAAAAACGAACTTGTCTCCTTACGAGGTGTGTGCCTCGGTTGTGCGACCAACAATATTGCAATGTATAGCGTCGTTATTGAATTGTTGATTGATGCTATCTCGCTCGAAATCCATCATTTGGTTGTGCGACTTGATTTGCAGCTCGTAGTACTACAGTTAAGTAATGTCTATACTATTTGAAGTCCTACTTTGTTACGGGTGTATTTGTGAATTCTCCTCTTGGAACGTTATTTTGATTATATTGAATATCAACATATTCATAGACGTCTAAATACATTAACTGATGCATTAGCTAACTATGTATTAGACAGACATTTGGGTCATTTATAAATAAATCACATCAATTTTCACATAACACAAGATAAACTGGTAGAAGTTGTATGTATATATAACGATCAAAAGAGTTTTTACAAAAAAAGTTTTGTCTGAGGACCAAAATTTCAAAATCTGAAGCTTATAGATTCTACAAAGTGACGCCATGGATGACATTCACGGTAACACATGACTTCCCGAGAAACCCTATGAAGCAGTTGACCAATGGAATCTGACACTCCTACTGTATGACGCTGATAACATCATGGAACCTCTCCAAGGGGCATGTCCAGAATGTCTGTTGTCAAACCCTCCTGGTTTTGTTCCACCACTTCATAATCTTCGACATCTCAGCATGGCACTAGAGCCACCTCTTCTCGTCATTGAATAGGAGAAGTACCAGGAGGTCGGTAAGACCCCACGTCTGTGTCATCAAAAAATAATTTTGTATTTAGATCTCGGATGAACATATAAAAAAAACATTTGCATATGATAAAATTCACAAAAACATTTAAAAAATAAAAATTTGTACTTTTTACCAAGATCCCCCCATTGAGCACCCTCGGGCAGGACCAAGTCCGGATCTCCTCAGAAATCCAACCCGGCATAAGCATAATCATCAACCATCAGCATCTGTGGTCGCAACCAGTTGAAGAAGATATCATTATATTTGATAATTGGTCCAGATACATGTCGGGCCATGAGTTGACACCACCTCAGCATTCTTGGATCCGTTGGAGCCGGTAAATCCCACTCAACCTGCAGCCTCAGCAAGGGAACCCTCTCAAGGAAGAAGGACACTAACAAAGACCCATACCCGAATTGCTTCAGGTCGCCTTGCCTGCATTTGGTCAACTGCCTCTTCATGCTACGAAGCACTACGTCTACCCAGTTAAAAACCTGAGGCCCAGTACACTCTATGGAATACTAAAAGTAGATCTGGAGAGAAATGTGAGGAGCAGCGCTCCCAGCCATATGAGCAATGGTGAACAAAATAGTGTGGAGGGCCAAATCCCACACTCCCCAAATGGCTACTTTCACTTTGCTCCTCTCTGCTTCTGGAACACAGTGCAAGTGGAAGTACTCACTCATGGGCAGCCCACCACCTCTGCTACCAATCAGGCTCGCATGATACCCATGCTGTGATAGTCCTGTCAAGAAGTAAATGTCCTCAATATCCAAGGACAATGTGTGGACCCCTACATGGAATACTTACTGGTCGGGATCCCACATATGCACAAGGTACTCCAATAACCTGACTTGGTCCCTCATACCTAGGATACGAAATAATTTCAGAAGGCCACAGTCTCATAAAGCGACAATGGTGGCCAGATGATTTTCGACAATGGCATCATCTTCTTCATGCTGTCTTTCACGCCATTCCAGAACCATGGTGATGGCCAAATACCTACATAAGAAGCATAAGAAGAAGATTAGTAACTCTATTCAACACTTGATATCTTTTTCATTGAGCAAAACTTTTAAAAAAAATTCTACTTTGCAGTTCTCGCATGTGCCCTTTAGGCACAGTGCAAGATTCTCACAGGTGCCTTTGGGGTCACCTGTGATAATGAGGCATTCTCGCAGGTCCCGTGTGGATGGCCTATGAGAATGGCTGAGCGCAACTTTAACCCCTAAAACAAACTCAAAACTATGTTTTTTCCAATGAAAATGAAAAATCAAACCATGAAAAGGTAGAGGACAAAGAGCTTACCTCACTGCCAGAGACGGTTCGTCGAATGGATGCTTGCAACTCCTGTAATCGAGTGTCGAAATTCAAGGGCAAAAGAGGGGTTTTGGGCTCAAATATTGGTAAATTTAAAATGATTATGGTAAAAAGAACTTTTACCCCTTTATATTTACGTTTACCATTGGTTATTAGATTTTATAATTGTTTATTTATTAAAACCTAATGCCTAATGCCCTTTTGAGTGCGACTTTTGCAGGCGTAATGACTTCGATGTTCATGCACAGGGATGCAGATATTTTTTCTTCTTCATCACATGTTTTGATTGTTTTTTATGGTTTTTGTACAAAACCTCTAGCTTGGTCTTTGTCCGTTCTCACGCTCGAAAACACATGAGAATGCAATCGAGCACACTTTTATCACTTTTTCGAGCTCAACAAGGTTATACGAAAAAGAAACCCCCCTTGAGTCTCCTTTAAGCTCTTTTCAGACTCTCTAAACATGAAAATATTGTCGAGCAACCTTGCTATTTTCACGCTCATTAAATTATTTGAAGAAATCGTATGTTGGGCGATAATTTATCTCTTTTTCGGTCTCATCAGAATATTTTATGAAAAAGGAACTGAGAGATTTCTCTTTTAAGTGTTTTTCCAGACTCTATAATCATGAAAAACCTTCGAGTTTTCTCTCTTTGGACTCATTAAACAAACATCGACATACCCGTAATGGGACCGAACCACTCCTTCCTAGGGTTCATTAAACATACTCTGAAGGACTTATCTGAAGGATGAGCTTATATCAACAATCATATGTTATCCTCCTCAAGCTTGCATAAAAATAAAGAGGTACTCGCCAGAAATGGTGGGGAAAAATTTGGGAAAGGGATGTGTTCTCGTCTTCATATTAATTGGCAGTAAGTGTCGCTCTTGAACATGACAAGCCCCTATTCGTTATTTGAAGATGGATTGGGAAATCCATTTGTCTCTCATTCGATTTGCTACAAGGTCATACCCTGCGTTGTCTCTGAGTCAATGCTACCAAATCATTGGTCGTGTCATTCATATGTTCAAGAGAAGTTCATCTGAAACCTCTATTGAGTTGGCCATCTATAGTTGTCCATTCTCTCCGTGTTAGCCTTCCCTATGTCCAATCCAACTTATATCATACTCTGTTTCACCTTCAAAATCTGCTACTCATATCGTGTCATTGATGGGGGATACATCAAGGCCCTCTTGTGATGAGTTTTGTTCCGTTGACTTCAGCTCATTATTTGGAAACAAGACTTAGAAATTCTTTGGTACCTTGGAACTTGCATGCCTCAATGGTAGGTTTCCTCACTTTCGACAGTGGGTTTACATCATTGACCCCTGATCGAAAGATTCTGTCGGATGTTTGACCTTAACTCATTCATTCACATTCGGTGGATTGTACTAGTGTACCTTGGGAGTCATTGACACTAATGGTGATTTCCCTCACACTTGTTAACGGTTTCATCATTGACCGGTAATCAAGTTGCTTCTACCATGTTCGACTTCAACACATGTAATCACATGGTTAGATTCATACTTTCGGGCAACGATTGAAGACCCTAGATCTCATCTCTTTGTCCAGGTTGTGATGGAATATGTATAATTTGCAACACATAGATCCACTTTGTATGTCTCATGGCTATGTCGTCTCAATTTGAATTTTCTTGCATAGATCCACAGTGTATTCCTGGTGGCTATGCTATATTTTGATGGCATGGATCCACAGTGTATGATTGGTGGCCATGACCTATGCTTATAATGTCATCTGTTTGTGATTTTAGTATGGGAATTCATACCTCAGAACTAGTATGATTCTGTAGATGCTTGGTTGTTTGTAGGTTTCCAACTAGGTGTGCTCCTGGTTTCCGACACACACACACAGTCTACAAAGTATTTCAGCTGTCACTGATTCTGGCCTCATACTTTGGGGGGCTTTCTGTTACCCATGATTTTTGTCATCTTGATGGTGTATTGATGATGGTGAACTTGGGTTCCTAACAAGAACTTTCTCCTAAGAAAAGTGACATTCATCTCTTCCCAGAAAGCATATTTTTGAAGAGAGTTCGCAGGTTGCTTATATCCTAGGGTGTGAGAATGACCCATTCTCGCAGGCTGCCTTCATCTAGGGTGAAAAATTCTCACATTGTGCTACATAGCTAGAGTGCAAACTTGTTCCCAAGCTTGGAAAAAGATGAAGTCTCGATGGTTATAGAAGGGAATCTTCTAGAGAATGGGTTGGCAGTTGAATGGTTATCATTTTACTGGTTTCCCTGATATTGTGGGATCATTCTCATCCAAGTAACCATCTCATTCTCTCCTATATATTGATGGGATTCTCATGGAAAAGGTTAAGCAAGATTAATTGGAGGATTGGTGAAGGAATTGTGTGAAGGACCTAGCTTGAACAGGATCTTGGAGACTCTAGCAAGTCTATCAAGAGGAATTGGATCTTCTTCATACAAGGATCGAGCAGGTGTGTGTGTTGGAACCAAGAGTCATCGAAAGGAATCTTCTGACATCAACGTGATTAGGTTGTATCTTCTACTTTTGATTAATATGATACAGTGGCATGTCCTTTTCCCATAAAGTCATTCTTACTTTATTATGTAATTCCTTGATCATACACATAAGTTGACGATTGAATATATTTTTCTATCTTCACTTTGGTTGGTTTGTGTTGTCTTGTTCTTGACCTCACGAGAGCACCAGAGTGAAGTGAGAGAAACAGAGACCCTGGGAAGTGATACAAAGGTATCTCACTTGTTCCTCCCTACTAGCTAATTCAATGGTCATAACTTAGCGAAAGAGTCATGTCATGTCCTATTTTGTTCTAGATCCAGGTGGATCTAGGGAGATTTGTTAGTGTCTGTACCTACTGATTAGTCCGATAACAACAGAGAAGTATTACTAGTAAAGATTTCCTCAAGACACTAAAATTGGACTTGAATATTCAGCATGAGATTAAAAATATCTTCATCACCAAGCCTACTTTTGCTAAGTATACTGAAATGGATGAGATATACAGGAAATTAATAAATATTTCCATCCCAGGTAAAAAGAGGTGGGAAGACTTATGTGCACTACTTGAGTAAGAGACAATTTTAGTGTTCTAGTCAACATGGAGCAGCCAACCAAATTCAAAGAGATGAGTCACCAACCACTTCCACCAAATCAACACAAAGGATCCGAGCAAGTCAACAAATCCCTATATTTTTTTATTTTAGAGATCTAGTTAGTTAGATATTCCTCCATAATATCATGATCATTTATGACAGGATCTGATGTAAATAGTTTTGTAAATACATCTCCCTTCGAAGTATTATGGGTTGATTTTTGCACCGAGGAGCTATTGTGTAATTTTTCAAAGGATCGACCAGTAATTAAAAAGGCTTATTCAAAGGATTCTTGTGTCAGATTGTTGGTGATGTTTTTCTCTCTTTGTCAAATTTTTTCTTATGTTCTGTAATCATTTCATGTATTTCCAATTCTAACCATTAAAATAAATTCAAAAGAACATAATTTATTTCAGATGCTCTGTCTCTAGTTTTCTAATGATTTGTATGTTTTCCATCTGAAACTGAGTGAAGGAATTCTTAGCTGCTCCTTTGCTTTAGTGGGTTTTCCCCTCTTTTCCCTCTTATTCATTCCATTTAATCTGAATAGATCCAACTATCTCACTACCCTTCCCTATGGAGAAAACCTTATAAAAGTTTGAATATGATCCTCATCTTTAAATACATACCCCATAACCTAATGGAAAATTAAGCATTCTTCCATCCAATTATTTCAAACAAACAAACAAAATTCAAACTATCATAACTAGACTAATATTTAAAACTCAAACAAATCTAAATATGATAGAGAGATCCCTCTCTGAAGATGGAAGGGCTAGATACCATCTTCCAATGTGGTTTGGTAGTTACCTCTATCAATTTCTTCTACAACCTCTTTAAATTACAGAGTGATAACAAAAGGGAAAAGTGGTTTTAACAAGAAACCCTTAAAATAAGGAAATATGTTACCTATAATTAGTATATAAACACCTCAAGGAGTCTCTCATAAGTACACTCGCACACTTACAATAAATATCTATCTAGTGTTTGTTATGGTTTAGTATTGTGATATTTTGGCAAGTTTGTGATGGCATTTTTCTGAGGTTACGAAGGAAGGTTGAAGGTGAAAGTCTCAGGGTTACAACAAGCTTAAGTAACCCTAGTTTTTGAGGTATTTGTGAGTTAAAGGTTAGCAGAGTGTGGATGTACGCAGGTTGCAGTGGAGGAAAGCACAGATATCTGTGGGCTATAGAAGAGAAACTTGCGTATATGTAAAAGGACTTGTAAAAGGTTGTGAAGGGATGTTTGTACCAGGTTGCTAAGGATTGTGGAAGAGTTACAAGTCAGTATTATAGAGTATTAGGTCATCTACATGATCAGAGGTAAGTTTTAAGAGTTACATTTATGTGATTGTATCTTATGCTTGGTGATGGTATGGTACATTCTTGAGAGGCATGTCTTGCTGATGTATGATACATATTGGTGATCATATGATACATTGTTAGTGGTACATTCTTGGCTGGTTGGTATCTGGTTTGGTATGGTACATTGTGTTATGAGGTTGCATATTGGTGATATTGAGGATCATGCTTGATGCATGTGTTTTAGGGCCTTGGTATACAACTTGAGACACATCATTTGACACATGGTGTATGTTGGTTGAGGCCTACTTGTTCAGATACATTGCTAGTACATTTCTCAGTTTATTGGCTTGGTACATGGTATGGTACAGGTGTTGATGTACATGATTGATGTTCATGGTTGGCACATGGTATAGTACAGGTGTTGATGGTTGATGTATATGATTGAGGTGCATGGTTGGCACATGATGTGATATAGGTATGGTATTGATGTACATGGTTGGTGGTTGAGGAATATGGTACAGGTTATGGTGCATGGTTGATGCACGATTTGGTACAGGTGTTGGTGCATGGTTGATGCATGGTTTGGTACAGGTGTTGGTGCATGGTTGATGCACAATGTGGTACAGGTTGTAGTACACGATTGATGTTTGGTATGGTACAAGTTGATGGTTTGGTACATGATTTGGTACATGGTTGTGACACATAACTTGTGATGGTATGTTGGTGATCTTGGTACATGCTTGGTAGAGGCATGTGTTGGTGATGTTGGACATCTATTTGAGAGGTTTCCTTGGTGTATGATCCATGTGAGAGGATATGGTTAAGTATCGGTGATAGTGATAGGTTGGATAGGTTGATCAGTGATAGGTTTATTAGTGACAGGTTTATGTGATAGGTTGGATACAATGATAGGTTGATAGTAACAGGTTGGATAGAGTGACATGTTGATAGCTCACAGGTTGATGTGACAATGGAAGTGACAGTGATAGTGGCAGTGACAGTGGCAGTGACCATGGAAGTGATTTTGGTAGTGGTAGTTGGTCTACACTTATATTTCATGGTTGTTGGATGGGGTAAGGAAAGGGGTTCTATCCTCCTTCCCATTGGATACAAAGAATTAGGGAGTTGGAGCTTCCTTCAGGTTGTAGCCTAAGAACTAGGTGGTTGTAGCCACCTTCCGGTTAGAGTCGAAGAACCTAGGGGGTTGTGGTCTCTTGGTTGGAGCCAGAGAATTCATGGATTTATAGCTTCCTTAGGTTGAATCTTGAGAATAGGGAGTTGGAGCCTCCTTCCAGTTGTAGTTAGAGAATTTGGAATTTTGTGCTTCCTATGAATGAATTCTTGATATATATAAGAAACCATTCTATAGTTTTGTCCCATTTGGGTTTCCACATAAAAACCGGTGTACTGTGTTCTTGATGTGATGTTTATTATGTTTACATGCTTATGAT